>CM046666.1:38023102-38513102 GCA_025594165.1 Tamias sibiricus
AATCAAAAGGGATAAAGAAGGACACTACATACTGCTCAAGGGAACCACACACCAATAAGACTTAGCAATTATAAATATATATGACCCAAACAATGGAGCATCCACGTTCATTAAACAAACTCTTCTGAAGTTCAAGAGTCAAATAGACCACAACACAGCAATTTAACACACCTCTTTCACCACTGGATAGATCTTCCAAACAAAAGCTGAACAAAGAAACTATAGAACTCAAAAATACAATAAATAACTTAGACTTAACTGACTTATATAAAATATTTCATCCTCCAATGAGCAAATACACTTTCTTAGCAGCACACGGATCCTTCTCTAAAATAGACCATATATTATGCAAAACAACTCTTAGCAAATGTAAAAAAAAATATAGATATACCCTGCATTCTATCAGACCATAAAGGAATGAAATTAGAAATCAATGATAAAATAAGAAAGAAAATCTACTCCAATACCTGGAGACTAAATAATATGCTACTGAATGAACAATGGGTTGCAGAAGACATGAAGGAGGAGATAAAAAATTCTTAGATGTGAATGAGAACACAGACATAACATATCGAAATCTCTGGGACACTATGTAGGCAATACTAAGAGGAAAGTTCATTGCATGGAGTTCATTCTTCAAAAAGAAGAAAAAGTCAACAAATAAATTACTTAACATTACATCTCAAAGCCCTAGAAAAAGAAGAACAATCCAACACCCAAAGCAGTAGAAGACAGGAAATAATTAAAATCAGAACTGAAATCAATGAAATTGAAACAATTGAAAAAATTGACTAAACAAAAAGTTGGTTCTTTGGAAAAACAAATCAAATTGACAGGCCCTTAGCCAGGCTAACAAAGAGAAGGAACGAGAAAACTCATATTACTAACATATGTGATGAAAAAGGAAATATCACAACAGACACTACAGAAATACAGAAGATAATTAGAAATTATTTTGAAAACTTGTACTTCAATAAAATACAAAATATTGAAGGCACTGACAAATTTCTAGAGTCGTATGATTTGCCTAAATTGAAGCAGGATGATATACATAATTTAAACAGACTAATTTCAAGTGATGAAATAGAAGAGGCCATCAGAAGCTTACCAACCAAGAAAAGCTCAGGGGGCTGGGGTTGTGGCTCAGAGGTAGAGCGTGCTCGCCTAGCACATGAGTGGCCCGGGTTTGATCCTCAGCACCACGTAAAAATAAAGGCATTGTGTTCAACTAAAACAAATAAATAAAAATTGAAAAAAAAAAAAAAGAAAAGCCCAGGACCAGATGGATACACAGCTGAGTTCTACAAGACCTTTAAAGAAGAACCAATACCAACACTCTTCAATTTATTTCAGGAAATAGAAAAAGAGGGAGCACTTCCAAACTCATTCTATGAGGCCAATATCACTCTGATTCCAAAACCAGGCAAAGACACATCAAAGAAAGAAAACTTCACACCAATATCTCTAATGAACATAGATACAAAAATTCTTAATAAAATTCTGGCATATCAAGTACAAAAACATATCAAAAAGATAGTGGGTCTTCTAGGTATAGAAGTGGGGTTCATTCCAGGGATGCAAGATTGGTTCAACATACGGAAATCAATAAATGTAATTCATCACATCAATAGACTTAAAGATAAGAACCATATTATTATCTCAATAGATGCAGAAAAAGCATTGGACAAAATACAGCACCCCTTCATGTTCAAAACACAAGAAAAACTAGGGATAACAGGAACATATCTCAACATCGTAAAAGCTATCTACGCTAAGCCCCAGGCCAACATCATTCTAAATGGAGAAAAATTAAAAGCGTTCCCTCTAAAAACTGGAACAAGACAGGGATGTCCTCTTTCACTACTTCTATTTAACCTAGTTCTTGAAACACTGGCCAGAGCAATAAGACAGATGAAAGAAATTAAAGGGATAGGTAAAGTAGAACTCAAATTATCACTATTTACTGATGATATGATTCTATACCTAGAAGACCCAAAAAATTCCACCAGAAAACTTCTAGAACTCATAAATGAATTCAGCAAAGTAGCAGCCTACAAAATCAACACCCATAAATCAAAGGCATTTCTATATGTCAGTGACAAATCCTCTGAAAGGGAAATGAGGAAAACTACCCCATTTACAATAGCATAAAAAAAAAAAAAACCTTGGGAATCAACTTAATGAAAGATGTGAAAGACCTCTATAATGAAAACTACAGACCACTAAAGAAAGAAATTAAAGAAGACTTTAGAAGATGGAAAGATCTACCTTGTTCTTAGATAGGCAGAATTAATATTGTCAAAATGACTATTCTACCAAAAGCACTCTACAGATTTAATGCAATTCCAATCAAAATCCCAATGACATTTCTCATAGAAATAGAAAAAGCAGTCATGAAATTCATCTGGAAAAATAGAAGACCCAGAATAGCTAAAGCAACCCTTAGCAAGAAGAGTGAAGCAGGTGGCATCACTATACCAGATTTTAAATTATACTACAGAGCAATAGTAACAAAAACAGCATGATATTGGCACCAAAATAGTCTTGTAGACCAATGGTACAGAATAGAGGACACAGAGACTAATGCATATAATTATAATTATCTGATATTAGACAAAGGCGCCAAAAATGTACATTGGAGAAAAGATAGCCTCTTCAACGAATGGTGCTAGGAAAACTGGAAATTCATCTGAACAAGATGAATTTAAACCCCTATCTCTCGCCATGCACAAAACAACTCAAAATGGATCAAGGATTAGGAATTAGACCAGAGACACTGTGCCTATTAGAAGAAAAAGTAAGCCCTAATCTCCAACATGTCAGATTAGGCCCCAACTTCCTTAATAAGACTCCGGTAGTGCAAGAATTAATATCAAGAATCAATAATCGGAATATATTCAAACTAAAAAGCTTCTTCTCAGCAAAAGAAACAATCAGTGAGGTGAATAGAGAGCCTGATAATTGGGAACAAATTTTTACCACACACACGTCAGATAGAGCACTAATCTCTAGAATATATAAAGAAACTCAAAAAATCTTAACACCAAAAAACCCAAATAACCCAATCAATAAATGGGCCAAGAAACTGAACAGACATTTCTCAGAAGAAGATATATAATTAATCAACAAATACATGAAAACTGTTCAACATCTCTGGCAATTAAAGAAATGCAAATCAAAACTACTTTAAGATTTCATTTCACTTCAGTCAGTATGGCAGCTAGTAAGAACACAAACAACTATAAATGTTGGCGAGGATGTGGGGAAAAAGGCACACTCATACATTGCTGGTGGAACTACAAATTGGTGCAGCCAATCTGGAAAGCAGTTTGGAGATTCCTTGGAAATGGAATCACCTTATGACCCAGCTATCCCACTCCTTGGTCTATACCCAAAAGACTTAAAAACAGCATACTACAGGGACACAGCCACTTCAATGTTTATAGCAGCACAATTCACAATAGCTAAACTGTGGAACCAATCTAGATGGTCTTCAGTAGATGAATGGATAAAGATGTGGTATACATGCACAATGGAATATTACTCAGCAATAAAAAAGAAAAAATAATGGCATTCGCAGGTAAATGTTGAAGTTGGAGAATATAATGCTAAGTGAAGTTAGCCAATCCCCAAAATCCAAATGCCAAATGTTTTCTCTGATATAAGGAGGCTGATTCACAGTGGGGTTGGGATCGGGAGCATAGGAGGATTAGAGGGACACCAGAAAGACCAATGGGGAGGGAGGGGATGGGAGGGCGCAAAAGGGTAAAAAATAAAAATAAAAAAGATGGTGCAATGAGATGGACATCATTATCCTAAGTGCATGTATGAAGACACGAATGGTGTGAATATACTTGGTATACAACCAGAGATATGTAAAAATGTGTTCTATAAGTTTAATATGAATTGTAATGCATTCTGCTGTCATGTATAACATCTTAGAATAAAAAAAGAAAGTTGCTTTGGCCTGGGAGTAGCTTTGACTTATCGTGAGATGTTTGTCGATCAGACTTGTCATTTCTGAAATCCAAGGTGACTCCGAGCAAAGGAGAAAAATGCAAAATGGAGGCAGAGATGCCAAGTTTTTAATCCATGGATATTTGTAGGTAAAAGTGAAGAGTCTAAGAGTCTAAGTCCTTGATAAATTAACTTTATTATTATATGGTATTAGAAACATACAGAAGAATTTGTATGGCATTCTCCCATTTGTGAATTTTTAAAAATTTTTTAAAAATTTAATTTGTTATATATGCTTTTAGAGTGCAATTCCTTTCATATTACATATAAAGAGCACAGTTTTCCAAGTCATTGGTTTTACACAAAGTTTTTTCATACCATTTGAGTTTTTATACATGCACTTAGTATATTGTGAATATGTTTTTTAAAAGTTGTTTTTGTTGTTGTTTCTGGAGATACTAGGGAGTGCTAAATTAAACGTGCTCAGTCTACCAAATTTAACTGGTAGTGTCTCGTTCCTTTCTTAGGAATCGTCTAGCTGGAGGCACGTATGAGTATATCCTTCCAATTCACCATGATTAGCAGCAAGCGTCCATTTGCACAATACTTCTTTTCCCTGCTAGACTGAAGTGGCTCCTAAACACCACTACCATTCCAGTGTTTAGCACTCTGTTGAATAAATTATAAAGGGATGAATGAATGATGAAGCAAGGTCAGAAAAGTTGGTGGGGGTGAAGAGGGTTAGAGAGTGTCTTTGGAGGAATACCATTTCCCCTGGACTGCAAGAAGATGAGAATAGGTTCAGACACAGATGAAGTAGCCAAGAAAGGAACACACAGGAACATGGCAAATATAGGACCCTCCCAAAGCTTGTCTGGGAAAAAATGTTCATGGAGACTCTCAGCTCCCTTCACTTGGGCTTGAAGGTCCAAGTTGACGGCTACCATAAAATGCATAGGTATTGTTTGATATGTTCAAAGCCTTATTCAATTTTATGAGCCAGTTTTCTGAATTTGACTAGCTTTCAACTTTTTCATTAAACCCTTTTCTGGCTATTGGAAAAGGTCAGAAAAGCAAAACACAGACTTTTTGACCAAAGATAAGTTCAAACCCTGATTCTTACTATCTACTGTGTGACCTGGGCAAATTTCTTATCTTGTGAGCGTTGGTTTTCTAATCTGTGAATAGAGACTGTAATGTTAATTATTCCAAGAGGATGTCCTTTAATTAAATTAGTTGATACATATGAACTCTTAAACTAATGCCTGGCATATATCACCACGTTTAATTAAAAATTTACCTCATTCAAATCTCAATGTAACACTTTGGATTGTCCCTCTCATACCATATCTCATTTTCAACTTTTGGCAGTGTCTTTCTGATCTAGATTTATGGGTGTGATTGAATCAAATACAAGTAAAAGACTAGATTTTTCTTTCTCATCTTTTGCTTGGAACTTACTAGCTGTGCTTTGGGTGGTGGGCAATTTTAGATCTGAAACATAAAGCATGGGCAACACTGTCTTATTTATTTATTTGTGGTACCAGGGATCAAACCCAGGGCCTTGAGCATCTTGGCAAATGCTTTACTATTGCACTCTTCTCCCAACCCCTCTAGTTATTTTCAAGTGAACTTGATTATAGTTTCATAAATTAATAAAGTCATATTAATTATTTATTAATTAAATTATCTTTAATAAATATTTATCTAAGCAAACATTTAAATATCAATAAACATTAATAGTAATAAATAATAGTAATTATTAATAAATATTAAAATGTTTAAAATATTTAAATAACTAATTTAATTTTAATTAAATAAATTACAATTAATTATTAATTAAAATTAATGAAGTCATTAATAAGTTTTCACCACTTTTAGGTGTCTGAAAATTAATAGTTATTTCTTTATTTAATAGACATACACGAGAGAATGGGCTGATATTCTAAACCACAAAAGTAAGCATGTGGAAGAAGCTGTCAGAGAACTTATACTAATATTTGAGCAAATTTATGAAGTTAAAAACACTGGGAAAGCAGCAAAATCAGCACCAGGTAATTTCACTAGTTAATGTTTGAGTCATGGGAGCTACAGCTATGTCCTCACGTGGGCACCTTCTGCTTAGCAGGTAGCAAAATTCTGGACTCCAAAGCAGGTGTCCAGCATAAACTGCGTTTTCGTATAGTCTACTCAGTGAGTCCTTTTGTCAGGTAGGGAATATGGCAACCTCTGAAATCCAGGTTTCCCAGGCGCCAGCCAAGGGCCAACCTTGTAAGCAGGCTGTGGATAGACCCGCAAGCTTGCTATGTTTCTTTTTCTTTTTGAACAGCATTCTAATCAATCATGTCACGCTGATCCTTTGATTCATTTTACTTTTTTAAAAAAATGAACCAGACAAGGATGAAATCTAAAATTTTCATGAATCCAGAAAACTTCATTTGGGCAAGACTAGGTGTCAAGACATTTTCCCTGCTAGATCCTTTCTCTGAAAGGTACGAGCTGTGCCTTCCTCCTTAGAACGGTGTCAGGGCATAGGTAAATGGGACCTAGTGGAAAGTGTACCCCCAAGGAGTCAAAGATCACACCATGGCAGATGATCCCCCACCTCCCACCCAGGGGTTAACAAATGGCCTACAAAAAGCTTTATCTTTACTGTTTTTGACTTTGCCAAAGCCCTCATCACCCTAATTCACTTTGCTGAGGAAAATCTGTATGACAAGGTGCCGGATTATTTAAAGTGGTTGAAATAATGTTGACTCCATTTGCTGTTCTCCCAATTTTGGAATCTCATTCCTTCAATAAAGTCCAAAGTTTTAATAATTTTAGTTAGTATATGTAAATAAGCCCCTCCAAAACAAGCTGCTGAATTTGATCTTCAGGGGCAGGGGATTTTTAAGAAAGGATTCCCAGGTGGAGATCTTGCTTCCTGCTTCCTCAATTATGGTTCAAGAATCTGGAACTTTTAGTATTGCTCAGACTCCTGTCCTAGATATTTAGAATCTCTGGGTACATTTAAAGGGAAATAGGTATTTTGTTTTGAAGTTTTATTTTCAAGTTTGCAATAAGAACTGTCTAGGTAGAAATTTGTAACTGGAGAATTTACTTGTTACTATTTTATGGGAATGTGTGTATGTGTCTGTCAGTCATGATCCCTGTAATTGCCCAAATACTTGCTCTTCCCACTATCCCCTGCTCAGTGACACAGAGGAAGGTTGGCTCTGTGTGAGGAAGGCCACTGACTGACTCATGACTATGTCGCCAACTTATTGTGGATTTTTTTTTTTTAAATAAAAGATATGTCATCTATTTTTGCCTGTTGCCAATTGTCTTCCTAACCTTAATGTGGAACCCTCCTTTTTCAGCCCCAAGCCTCTTTTCAGTTTAACTGCTTCTTTTTGCTTCTGTAAGATGCTTGGCTTAAAGACAATAGAAACCAAACTGCTGTGACCCCATTTTGTTATCAGCTGCCCCAAACTGTTGCAAGTCTCCTGTCACAAGGCAGGAATAAGCCTGGATATGATAAGCCAGCCCGGGCACAATAAACTAGGACAATGGCAGGGCCCTGCAGTGAACAGTCAGCACATTCCATAGCTCTGGAGATGGCACCCACCAATGAAAACTTACTTAGTCATGCATGGGCTCTCCTGGCCAATCAGGTGAGCCCCTTCCCCCTCCTTGCTTCTACCCCTATGAAAACTCAGTCTTTCCTCAGTTCGGGGCTCTCAGTACAGATCCACTGTGTTGATGAAGTCTGAGAGTCCAAGCTTAAGCCCGAAATAGAGGCTCTTTGTTCTTGCATGCACTCCAGATTCCTTGGTGGTTTTGGGGGATCTGTTCTCTGGGCACAACACTTAATAAGGTGGGGGTACACACTTGGATTCTTTGGCCAGGAAGTTATATTCAATGTCCTCAAATATTCATGAGGCAATATGCAGATTATTATTTCTACTTCAGGAAAAGACACTTGAAAAGGTCTCTTTTGTTTGTATTTTAAAATTTTTGATTGACACATATTTGCACATATGATGACATATAGTGTGATTATTTTTTTTTGTGGGTGGTTACCAGGAATTGGACTCAGGGGCACTGAACCACTGAGCCACATCCCCAGCCCTATTTTGTATTTTATTTAGAGACAGGGTCTCACTAAGTTGCTTAGTGCCTCACTGTTGCTGAGGATGGCTTTGAACTCTCTATCTTCCTGCCTCAGCTTCCTGGGCTGCTGGGATTATAGGTGTGTGCCACAGTGCCCGGCTCCAATATGATTTAAAAAACAATTATTGGTTCCTTTTGGTTATACATGACAGTAGAATCCATTTTGACTAGTGTTGAAGTTTTGAAGGAGACTTGAAGAGATAGCTTTGCCTAAAAGGGTGAGCTAAAGACCAACATGTTTGAACTATGGCATCTGTAGGGACCTGGCTGTTTAGAATGAGAGGAGAACATTCTGGTCAAGCAGAGAACTCATGTAAGTGGCTTCCTAAGAGGAACGGGTTAGGGGGCCAGGGACATTGCTAAATGTCCTAAAGGATAGCTCTCAACAATAAAGAATTATCCCGCCCAAAATATCAGCAATGCTGAGGGTGAGCTGCTCTGAGCCTAAAATGAGAATGCACAGCATGCTGTCTTTGCTCTGAGAAGTTTTCACTTAGTTTAACTAGTTTTTTTTATCACAAGCATGAAAAATTTAAAAACAATCTGTTCATTAAGTTAGAAAACTCATCAGGTGAACAAATAATTAAGAAAGATGATACGTAAAACCCCCTTAAAACTTGTCTTAATTCTAGACATTAAGAGTATATTGACAGAATTTCGATATTTCTTATTGTAAAACTGAAATTATTCTACTGAGAATTTATTTCTTAGTGATTTAAATTGTGAATTGAATTTGAGGATGACGCTCCTGTAGGAACAAATGTAAAAAAAAAAATACGTAAGTATAAAAAAGATAAAAAGTAAGTCTTTAACAGCTTAAAAAAAAAAAAAAAAACGAGCTTCCTAAAAAGGTTTTGCCACATAGAATAAACCTAATGCTGAAGAATTCACATACTATGTTTTTGTTTTGTCTTCTGTCCCTAGAACATCAGAAACATGTTGTTTTTGGAAGTGAAATGGAGGAGGCTGAAGGCAATGATTATGAGTCCACTATGGTAAACGAGGGTGATACTAATGACAAAGAGGATGAGTTTAAAAAGGTATCTACTGTGAAACAACCTCTTGCAGATTTCACAGAATTATGACTCATTGGATTGTACATAACCCAAAGGGGGGGATTCTTCCAGGCAGTTCTGCAACCAACCTGTGCCTAATTTATAACAGGTTCCAGAAAATTTTCAGTTGCACATTGTAAGATCTGTTAATCCTTAATGTTCTCCCCAATATCATTAACTTTAAAAAAACCAAACATTTGTTTTAGTTGTAGGTGGGCACAGTAACTTTTATTTTACTTTTATGTGGTGCTGAGGCTCGAACCCAGTGCCTCATGTGTGCTAGGCAAGCGCTCTACCGCTGAGCCACAACCCCAACCCCATATCATTAACTTTTTTGTGTGTGTGTGGTGGTGGTGCTGGGGATTGAACCCAGGGACTTGTGCATGCTAGGCAAGCACTCTACCAACTGAGCCATATCCCCAGCCCCCTCACTAACTTTTGTTGAGTTTTGTCTGTCACAGTTTCTATAAGATCTTCCTCCATTGTGGGCTTGCCATGTTTTCTCATATAGTAAGTGCAACTTGTAGTGCCTATTCATTTCACTCAGTGCAGAACTTTGTCCTTGTCGTTGGTTTTAATTGAGTTGTCTATATCACAAGCGCTGATAATGATTCACTTGGGGCCCAGGGATTGCACTATGGATGATCCATGGCCTCTCCCCGCAGGAGAAACAGATCAAATGGGCAAATGGTCACACTGTGGTGAGAATGAAGGTTGAAAAGGAGGCAGGGGGTCTGTCTCTCCTGGTCACCTGTGAACTCTGAAGGCCACTCTCACACGTTCCTGCTTTCTCCTCCTCCTCTCAGTTTTCTTTTACTCCCTCATACCCACCCTCTCTTCTTTCTTTTTTCTATTTTACCTACTTTTACATACTATAATACAGTTTTGGAAATAAACTGTAACTGTAATAAACTTGCCTTCTTGCTCAAGGATGATATGACAAACTGGTTGGAAGATGCTTCCCTACAGGGTCTAGATGTTAGCTTAGAATTTGCAGTACCACACACCAGGAAGCCATTAACAATGAGTTTAACAACAGGCAGCAGTCAGCTGAACAGAAAAAGTGCACCCATCTCAGTGAACCCTCTCTGACAGTTGTGTTCCCTTTGACACCAGGTTAGGGGGTCTTAAAACAAGACTGAGCCCCAGTAGAGAGTCTCTAATTGCAGGGGACACTGGGAGCTGCATCCGTGCTGTCTTCTCTGCCTCTCAAACCCATCTCCCATGCTGTTGCGGGAATGGTCTCTCTAGCGTTACAATTTGATCACGTCAATGCCTGTGCTTTAGCTTGAATCATCATCACCCCTGACCACACGGAGAAGCTTGATATTCTTTTTTGCTCATTTCTGATAACTCTTCCGATCCAACTCAACCTCACTCTCCCACTTAGCCCCAGCGGGGCAGAGTAGTCAGAACGTGGACCCTGATGTGTGACACATTGTGTGAGCCAAATGGGGCTGGGGGCTGAGGGAGAGTGCTTGCTGAGCACTGGGGTTCTCCACCCACCCCAAACCCTGAAAAACAGAAACAAAACAAAACAACTCAGAGGCTGGACCCTGCCTGCCAGGTTCAGTACTTGGCCTGCACTCTCACCAACAGCTTGGCTACTCCTCTCCCAGGGGAGGGAAGGGTGTGGAGAGAGGGCCCAGAGTGGTCCCAGGGGTTGGAAGGTCTTGTACATTCTACTCTTTCCCCACCATGCTGAGCATCTTGACTATACAGACACCCTTCACCCGTGCCCATGCCCTCCGCATTGAGAAGTGCACAGCACTCAATTGCTTCAGGTTTGTTGGGTGAATGATTCAGTGTTGAGCAAACCAGGGTGATTTCAAATAAACTGTTTTTGAATTTCATCTTTTGAGTCAGTCATTCTGGTTTGATAGGGTGTTTTTGCAAACACACTCTTTGTTTTTCTTTTCTTTCTCTTTTTTTTCCCCTTCTTCTCCTTCCTCTTTTTTTTTTTTTTTTTTTTTTTGTGGCATTAGAGGTAGAACCCAGGGCCTCATCCTAGGCAAGCATCCTACCGCTGAGCTACATCCTCAGCCCTTTTTCTTTTTTAAAAAATTTATTTATTTTGTTTTTAGTTGTACACAATGCGTTTTTATTTTTATGTGGTGCTGAGGATCCAACCCGGGTGGTGCTCGTGCTAGGCGAGCGCTCTACCGCTGAGCCACAACCCCAGCCCCCTCAGCCCTTTTTATTTCGAGACAGAATCTCACTAAGTTGCCCAGGCTAACCTCAAACTTGTGATCCTCCCGCCTCAGCATCCTGATTAGCTGGGATTTCAGGTGGGCGCCACCACACCTGGCTGCAAGCACAGTTTTCACATAATGTTATTTGCCTAAAAAAAACAGAGACAGGTAATTTAGTATTACATTTATTTATACAGTGTCATTGAAATTGTATGTTTTATTATTTCTCACCTTTCACATGTAACTTCTAATATGTGTCATTGTTTTGGGGATGTTAGAAATTTATTTTGGGTATGAAATTTAATATGATTTCTTATTACAGGAATGTAAAGAGGTCTTTGCTTTTTTCTCTCATCAATTACTGGACAGTCTTCAAAAAGCTACACGGTTATCTTTGGATACAATGAAAAAAAGAATATTTGTTGCAAGGCAAGTTGAAAATATGCTAACTATGTCTGATAATATTCCCTATAATAATATAATTCTAAGAATATTATTTTAATTGAGTTATTAATTTTTAAAAATATAAAATTTAAAATGAAGCATCCATTAAAAGGCTGTTTGAAAACATCCCTGTAATACTGCAAGAACTATAAATGAATAAACAACCATGTTCCTGTCACCCAGGCCCAAGATTGGGAAGACTGGCAGCCCCTGACCAGTCCTCTCTCTGCTTGCCTGAACTTGGTCTTGGTCATTGTCTTGGTTTTCCTTATAGCGCACCACTTGTTTCTATCCCCAATCAATGTGTCATTCACTTTGCCTGTTTTTGACCTGTGCTCAGTGTTACCTGTCTGAGACTCGTCTGTGTTGCTACAGTTTTTTTTTTTTTTAATATTTATTAATTTGCTTTAGTTGTACACAATGCGTTTATTTTTACGTGGTGCTGAGGATCGAACCCGGGCCATGCACGTGCTAGGCAAGCGCTCTACCGCAGAGCCACAACCCCAGCGCTACAGTTTATTTTCATTTTGGTGGAGTTGGAGTACACACAATCTGTTTATGTGTTCCACTGGTGGTGGTCACTGGGTTGTTTACAGCTTGTGCTGTCATGAGTAAAACACCTCTGAGCACTCTTGTGTCTGTCTCTTGCTGCACCTGCTAAGAGCAGATCTCCTGGTTTCTAGGGTGCACGGGCGGCTCATTTCACCAGGCAATGCATAGCATGAGAGGGTCTGTGGCTCCTCATCCTTGAAAACAGTATGTTTCATTTTAGAAATTCATACTAACACAGAGGAGTGTGAAATGGCATCTCATTGGGATTTAAATTCTCATTTTCTTGGTTACTGATGAGATTGAATATATTTTCATGTGTTTATGGACCATTTGTCTTTTCCTTATAATTTTCTTTCCCCCCCCTTTTTTAAGAGTTGTTCTCTTCCTTTTTAAAAAAAAATATTTTAAGCTATAGATGGACATGATATCTTTATTTATTTACTTTTTTATGTGGTGCTGAGAATTGAACCCAGTGCCTCACACATGCTAGGCAAGCTCTCTACCACTGAGCCACAACCCCAGCCCAGCCTGCTTTTTTATTTTTTTATTCGAGTGGATTAAGTAATAAATATTTGAAATATATTATTTTGTTAATAATAATATAGCAAATATCTTCTCTAGTTGTGGGGGGGGGGGGTCACTTCTTTGCCCCTCAAATCTGTCACCCACACTGTTGCAGGAATGGTCTCTCTAGCGTTACAGTTTAATCATGTCAATGCATATGCTTTAGCTTGGTCATCATCACCCCTGAGCACAAAGAGAAGCTTGATATTCTTTTTTTGCTTGTTCCCCCTTACCTTTTCATTTTCTTTATCAATTTTCATTTTTCTTTTGCTGAGTTTTAAAAATGTATTAGTGAGGGTTCTCTAAAGGAACAGAATCAACAGGAAGTATAATTATAAAAGGGGGACTTACTAGGTTGGCTTATGCGACCAGAAGCTAGATAGTCCACAATGGCCATCTGCAGGCTGGAGAGCTGGATGAACCAGTAGCTGAGGCTGCAGCCTCAGAACAAGAGGGATCAATGGTGCTATCCTAGTCTGAGACCAAAGGCTTCTGGAGAATCCACTTTGGAAGAATGAAGAAGTGAAAGTCTGATATCCTCAGACGATTGCAGCAGCAATCAGGAACCCATTCAAGAAGAATGGAACTTGGGCTGGGGTTGTGGCTCAGTGGCAGAGCGCTCGCCTCACACATGCAAGGCCCAGGTTCGAGCCTCAGCACCACGTAAACATAAATGCATTGCATTGTGTACAACTAAAGTAAATAAATAAATTTTTTTTTTTAAAAAAAAGAAGAAGAATGGAGCTTGCATCTGCTGCTGCTTCTTTGTTCCTCCAACTGTTATGCCATCTAAGCCATCATCCTATTGGTTGTTGCTGCCCATGCTTAGGGAGGGTCTCTATTTCAGTTGGCTATCCCACATGCCAGTTATTCCTAGACACACCCTCACTGACACAACCCTCTTAATCCTTGGCATCTCTTACTCCAGTCAAGTTCACAGTTCAAATTAACCATTGCAAAAAATATTCAAAATTATCAATCTTAGAAAAAAGTGATTTTTATGTCTTTTAAAATAAATTCTTGTACAACCAGAGATATGAAAAATTGTGCTCTATATGTGTAATATGAATTGTAATGCATTCTGTTGTCATATTAAATAAATAAATAAATAGATAGATAAATAAATAAATTCTCTCCAGGTGTAATGGCACACACTTGTAATCCCTAGGCCTCAGGAGGCCTAGGCAAGAGCATCTCAAATTCGAGGCCAGCCTTAGCAATTTAGTGAGACCATGTCTCAAAATAAAAAATAAAAATAGTTGGGGGGGCTGGGGTTGTGGCTCAGAGGCAGAGCGCTCGCCTTGCACGTGCGCAGCCCGGGTCGATCCTCAGCACCACGTAAACATAAATGCATTGCATTGTGTACAACTAAAAGTAAATAAATAAATATTTAAAAAAAAAATAGTTGGGGATGGGGCTCAGTAGTAGAGCGTCCCTGGGTCCAGTTCCCAGTCCTGCAAACAAACCAAATGAAACCAAACCACACAAAACAAAACAATAATAACAAAACAACTCTCTTTATAGTGCCTTCTATAAGTTTTATATATCTTTATCCTACATCTTTTGTCTTTGAATCTAGAATGCACACATTTTGCTTTTATCTGTAGTTTTGCAGTTTCCTCGCGTTATTTCTGACTACAAGGCTTTACTTACTGTACTATGCCTATATTACTACTGCAGGTTGATGGTTTAGTTTTGCCTTTTTTCTTTTTTTTTTTTTTTTGCAACACTCAAAAATAATTTATTTACTGGCATATTTTATAAAATCCCCAGATTCTTGGTATATGCTTTGTATACCATTGGTTTCTTTGTGAGGATTTGTGAGAGGTGAATTCTGTTTTTCTTCTGAAAATGCCTTTGTTTTTAGTTTTTCTCTCAGTGCTTTGAAAGTATTTCTTCATTTTTTTTCTGACCCATGTTGTCTGCTGATGAGATGTTTGCATGGTACCTAACCAAAGATTCTTTCTTTATTCCTTGATGTTTCTGCAGTTTGCGGACCCTGTGTGGATTTGTCTTTATTAAGTCCTGCTTTGTTCACACAGAGCACTTCCTATCTGAGGGCTCATGGTTTTCCTTAGTTCTTTTTTTTCTCACCAATTTCCTCTTTAGTTAATGCTTCTAGGACATTCCTTTATTGATTTCTTCTGGAATGCCTATTAGTTGAATATTGAACAGAATGACTGTATAATTTGTTGTTCCAATTAGGACACTTTTGTGAATAAAGGGGTGAAGGGCAAAGAAACCCACGTGTGGACTGCCATGTAGTAAAAGGGGTTTGTTAACCAGCTGAGGGACACGTGGAGGGGGGAGGGAATGAGGAAAACCAGTGGGAGTGGGGAGGAAAGGAGACGGGGCTATAAAAAGAAAAAAAAAAAAAGGGATGAGTTTTAGTTCAGAGAAGGCTTAAGTAGCGACCTGGTGGTCTGAGGGAGCTCCCAGAGAGACCCCCAACTCCATAGGCTGCCGGGTCCAAAGGGGAACCCGTGTGTGGTAATTGGCTCAGTAAGGCACCTGAGGTGTGGCCCCGGTGCAGCCAGGTTAAGACACTTGGGAGGTGTGTCTTGCCTTAAGGTACCTGGGAGGTGTGGCCTGTTGGCCCCTGAATCTAACAAGGGGCACTATCCAGATGAGGTGCCAGGTCAGAGTTAACTCGGGACTCTCCTGGGTCCCCTGGACAAGTGGTCATCTTATATACTGGGGCCTCTCAGTCTGCCCTGCCTGCCTCCTCACTACTCTGTCATTCATTCATGCATACATACATACATACATACATACATGCGTACACATACTGCTTTTGCCTTTGTGAACTACATTATAGACAAGGATCTCTGTGTCTGTTTTAGAGATTATGCTGTCTACTGCATTTTAAATATTTAGATAAATACCTTTCCTCCTTATCCTCCAAATATTGTATCATTTTTTTCCTTGTTTAGCAATTTCTCTATTTTTAAATTTTTCTTTGGGAGACAGCTTTTATTTATCACTTTAAGCATTCTCAGTGTACTTATTTTAGACTTTTTATACTACTATACATTGAGTTTTATCTGGAGTGAGTTTCTGTTTCAATTTTTAATTTCATTCTTTTTTTGTGTGTGTGTAGTATTAGGGATTGAATCCAGGGGCACTCTACCACTGAGCTCTATCCCCAGTTCTTTTTATTTTTAAATGAAATCATTTCTGGCAGTGCCTGGGATTGGACCGAGGGCCTCACGCATGTCAGGAAAGGTGTTCTACCACTGAGCCACACCTCCAGCTCTTTTTTTAAAAAAAATATTTATTTTTAGTTGTAGTTGGACACAATGCCTTTATTTTATTTATTTTTATGTGGTGCTGAGGATTGAACCCAGGGCTTTTCCCATGCTAGGCAAGCACTCTACTGCTGAGCCACAACCCCAGCACCCCCTCCAGCTCTTTTTAAAATTTTTTTTTATTTTGAGGCAGGGTCTCCAAAAATTGCCCAGGCTAGCCTTGAATTTGAGATCCTTCTGCTATAGCTGTGTAGAATTCATACCTGGATCTAGGTCGTGAAGCATTCCTGAGCTGAGTGACTCTCTGTAAATTCCTTAGGCTCTCCCTGCCTTCATTTCTTCATCTATCTAATAGGAGTAATCATCACAGTATGTGCTTTGCAGAGTGAATTCGAGGATGGAATGGGTGAATTGATGGAAAGGGCCTGGCATATGTTAAGCCCTCAATGGATGTTATTTATCGTGGTCCTTCCTCTGCCCTTTTCTTTCAGTAATTTCTATTTCTTTGTAGTTTGCATCTAAAATTCTGGAGACCTCCTTGAGCCAACCCTTGGATTTGCTAAATAAGTTACTGAATGATCTAGGAGCTATTCACTGCCTCTTTTAGTCTGGCTGCTTGTTTCTATTTAGGGAACTCTTTCTAGTTCTCAGAGTGTACTTTTTGTATTCCAGCATCCCCTTTTTTATTGCTGCACCTTAAATTTCAAAGGGACACCATGAATTAGAGGCCATTTGCTGCTTGCTTGCTTTTAGTTCAAAGGGTTCTTTTTAGGAATATGTTAATCTGGGAACCATTGATGTTGACCTAGGTGGCTCAAAGTGAGGTCTCTGCTTTTGAACTCAGTGTCAGTGTTTCTTTTGACCCCTCCCCCAGTGGGCTTATACTTGGAGGTGTTTTTCGGTGAGACAGCACTTCTTGCATTCTCGGAGAAAAAGAGAATAGAAAGTTTGCTTTTTAAATATTTTTGCCTGGGATGGGGATGGCGGTCAAGGCAGAGGAAGAGAGCCAAACTAATGTGCAGCTCTGGATGTGTCCTTCATTCCTAGACACATGTCTGTGTGTCTGTGCATGAGTGACACTGTTTTATTTTTGATTCTTATTTATTTTTTGGTACTAGGGATTGAACCCAGGGCGCTTTACCTCTGAGCCACATTCCCAGCCCTTTTTATTTATTTTGAGACAGGATCTCACTAAGTTGCTGAGGGCCTTGCTAAGTTGCTAAGAGTGGCCTTGAACTTGCCATCCTCCTGTCTCAGCCTCCTGAGTTGCTGGGTAGTGATAGTGTTTTAAAAAACACTTTTTGGAAAAACCTCAATCAGAAACTGCCTGTTCGGTCTTTTAGAAATGTGTACACAACAACATCTGTGAAGGTACGTGCTTATTGTTGCTGATCTCAGGCTGCAGCATTGCTGGGCAGAAGAAAAAAGACTGCCTTGCGTGGATATTATTAAATGGTCACTGCGTGAGAAACATTCAAATACTAGAAAGTGTCTGTGAGATTAACATTTTACTTCTAAGACTGTTAAATCATTGTGTTTTCCTAGCGCTCTGCAATTTATGGCTCTATTATAAGTAACACTCTCTGGGGGTAATTTGGTGTTTTGAAAATGGGCTTTATTTCTAGTATGGAAACTTGGAGCATAACAAGCTATTTGTGAAATTTGAGGCAAAAGTTCATTAGCTTAATGTCCATCTTTTTGCAGCCCTTATGGACGAAAACGGTCAGAAGATATCATTTCCTTTATAAAAACCGAAGTACATCTTGCAATCCCTAATGTGGTAAGTATTAAATACAGTGATATTTTGGTAATGTATTTAGGAAGTGTAGTATTAGAACTGAACCTTCATTTAGAGGACCATCTTGGTCTTATTCATCTTTTTACTTTTTCTTAGTCTTTTATACAAATAAAAATGTTATTATTTATATCTATATTAAAAATAACTTAGGAATAGCTCATGGTGCTTTGAAGGCCAGTGAAACAGTTAAGTATTTGTTTTGCCATCAGTTGTCAGATGTCCTACAAATCACCTGGCATTTTCTTACTTTGGACACTAAATCACTTAAATAAAAGCATCATGGAAGTCCTCACCCCAAACCCACCACTGTGAAGCAACCCATGGATGGCAGAATAGAAAGAAAAAAACCCATGCCCTGAGCACCGTGTATCCCCTGAGCCTTCCCACAGTTTTTCTCTCTCTCTCTTTTTTTAAATATTTTGTTTTAGTTGGATACAATACCTTTATTTATTTTTACATGGTGCTGAGGATCGAACCCAGCACCCTGCACGTGCTAGGCAAGCACTCTACCGCTGAGCCACAACCCCAGCCCTCTCTCTCTCTCTTTTTTAAAATTATTTTTTAGTTGTAGATGGACACAATATCTTTACTTTATTGATTTTTATGTGGTACTGAGGAGTGAACCCAGTGCTGCATGCATGTAAGGCAAGCGCTCTACCACTGAGCCACAACCCCGGCTCTACAACTACCCCAGCTGTTTATTGGCATCTGGAACTCCAAGCCACACAGAATGACCAAGATGCCAGGCAGGAGCAACCTGTGTGCCACCCATCTCCACATTTGCATGGCTCAACCTCCTGAAGGATAGCTTCTTAGCTTATCTGATGCAGTTCGAAGAGCCAAGGTTGCTGTCTAGCTACCTCTATCATTCCGTTCCATGGACATTCCATCCTGTAGTTGACATTTTTCTGCTGCATCTGGTCATGCTCACAGGGAAAGGGTGAAGAGGATGGCGTTTGACCTTTTGGCTGGCAGGAATGGGTGGAATGGGAAAACTGCAGAATTGAGAAAGTCTGCAGCCCATCCTTAAAGCCGCCTCCCATAGGGCCAGCCAAAGCTTTGCTCACTCCATGGGGAACTGGGGTCGTGAGACTTGGAGGGATGGGTGGTCTGTGCTGGCAGTATTGTACCCTGGCTGCTTCTTTCTACAGGTGATGGTTCCTAGTCTGGATGACATTCAGCAAGCCATTAACCGAATGATCCAGTTAACCCTGGAGGTCAGCAGAGGTGTGGCTCACTGGGGACAGCAGCAGGTCCGCCACATCAAGTCTGCTATTACCAGCCCCACTCGGACCACTACCGACCTGACCTACCCAAGCACAGGAAAACCACCGAAGAAGGAAGAGAGTAAGAAAGTTATATCTCAGAGAAACAGAATCTTAGGATTGTAATCATTAGCACATAGCCTTTCTGATTTTTCTGTGGTTTGACAACATATAGGTTTTTAAAAAAAGTTATTTAGCGGGGCGCGGTGTGGCGCACACCTGTAATCCCAGCACTTGGGAGGCCGAGGCAGGAGGATCGCAAGTTCAAAGCCAGCCTCAGTCATGGCGAGGCACTTAGCAACTCAGTGAGACCCTGTCTCTAATAAAAAATACAAAAAAGGGCTGGGGATGTGGCCCAGTGGTCGAGTGCTTCTGAGTTCAATCCCCAGTACCAAAAAAAAAAAAAAAAAAAAAAAAAAAAAAGTTATTTAAATATGTTTCTTGGTTAAATTTTGCATTAAAAAACTGGTGTTCTTCCATCTCTCACCTAAAATATAGCATGTAGCTATTTTTTTTTTCCCTAGTTTTTGGTCATGGATGAATAAGGATTTTTAATCACTGTTCTACTACAGTAATCTGAAAAATTAGTTCATCTTAAAAGTTAAAAATTAAGAGCACTTGCCTTACAGCACTAATTTCACTTTCAGCACGATATTTGGGCTGTATTATTAGTAATAACCCCAAATTGTTAACAAAACAATGTCTGGAAATTGGTGAATGGGTAAAAATAACATGGTTTATCTCTATAGTGGAATTCTTCTCAGCAATGAAAAGGATTGAACTACCAAGGCACATCCCAACATTAATTAGTTAATTAAGCCAGTGTCTTGTGTTTTCTTTTGCTTTAATTCTATTAAATATAAGACAAAATAAAGGAGCAAATGGACTTACCAGGGACTGTGGTAAATCAGCACATCATTGAGCTTCAGCTGATTGTAACCATGCAGAACCATGGGCCTCATACTGCAAAATTATGCCACTTTAAAGAGAGACACTGGTAATCTGGAATTTCATGTGAAATGTCATGATTTTTAATTGTTAGTGACTGTTTTTTAAAAAATAAATTGCTGCAGGGTGTGGTGTCACATGCCTGTAATCCCAGCGGCTCAGGAGGCTGAGGCAGGAGAACGCCAAGTTCAAAGCCAGCCTCAGCAACTTAGCAAGGCCCTAAGCAGCTCAGGGAGACCCTGTTCTAAAAAAGTATAAAAAAGGGCTGGGGATGTGGCTCAGTGCATTCCTGGGTTCATTCCCTTGTACCAAAAAAAAAAAAAAAAAAAAAAAATTCTGTCTGGGACAAACTAAATTATTAATAAAGATTGTTCTTGATGGATGGAGAATCTTTGAGGATTTTCAATCGAGGCAGTGACATGATCAAATTCATGTTTTGGTAGAGGATGTTTATAGCAGTGGTTAATTGTTTTGCATGATCTGTGAGTACCAGATGCTGCGTTGATGACAGGCAGGGTCTGTCTTGCTTAATCCTCATGAAGGTAGCAATGAAGATGAAATAACTGGCCTAAGGTCATTTTGGTAGTAAGTGTGGTCTCTGTCTTTCAACCACTATGCCCTTTTCTAGGGTAGCAGCAGCAATTTCAATTCTTTTAAACTTTCTTTGAAGGCCTTTTAAAATTGTTTGGTTTTGGTACTGGGGATTGAGCCCAGGGGTACTTAACCACTGAGATACATCTCCAGCCCTTTTTTTTAATTAAAAAAATATTTATTTATTTGCTGTAGTTGTACACAATGCGTTTATTTCTACGTGGTACTGAGGATCGAACCCGGGCTATGCACGTGCCAGGCGAGTGCTCTACCTCTGAGTCACAATCCCAGCCCCTCCAGCCCTTTTTATTTGGAGATGGGGCCTCCCTAAATTGCTTAGAGCATTGCTAAGTTGGCCAGGCTGGCCTTGAACTTGAGATCCTCCTCCTGTCTGGGCCTCTTGAGTCACTGGGATTACAGCTGTGTGCCACTGCACCTGTTTAAATTTTAGAGGGTTTAAATCAGTGTCTTCTAGTTCTCCTCTTTGAGTAATACGTTTTCTCCAGGTTAAAGAAATCTAGACCTCAAAATCTGACACAACAGATTGAGGAGTGAAGACAGCAAGACAATATCACCCAATTACCTGGAACAAATCTTAATTATTTGGAGAGAGTGCCTTTAAGAAAATAGATTTTTTGAAGAAAAAACCCTATGAGTACTAAAATTGATAATATTTAAAATTGAACACAGAACTTATCTAGAATGTGAAAACCTCTACTTTCAGAGTCTTTTGAAGAGATTATTCCTGCGAGGAAGTTGAAGAATTTTTACCCAGGGGTGGCAGAGCACAAGGATATTTCCAAGCTGGTCCTCCTGCTTTCTTCCTCTGTGAATTCCTTAAGAAAGGTGGCCCAGGAGGCCCTGCAGGAGTTTGACAAGTACAAGACTCTGTGGACAGAGGACCGAGATGTGAAAGTGAAGGTGTATTTCTGCTACTTGGGATGTTGTTTGTGTTCTGTTGGTCTCTTAATTCTTGAGGGAGGATCATGAAGACATTAGTGGTAACGACAGGAACTCATGAGCAGAGGCCCAGAACTCACAAATAACAAGCACCTGACCAGTTGTGGCTGGTTGTAATTCTCCCACTGACAGTCAGAGGCAATTAAAAATAATGAGGCTCTGACAGATTTCAATGAATTCCCTTAAAAACTGAGTGCCCATTGTGTGCCAGACACTGTCTAGTGGCCATGTGTTCAAGTGTGTGTCACTTTTATTTAGACCTCGCTGACTGGGTCTAAATAGACCTAGTTCTGGAGACTTAAGGAAACTTAAGAACTCTGAATAACTGGTTATTTACCACAGAGTGTGAAATTCCTTCACTCTCCTAGGAATACCAGGATATCCTGTTCTTTCCCAGGCCACTAGCCCCAGAACACATATAATAAACAAATGCATAAATCAGTGCAAGTTTTTAACTTAATGATTACAAGTATAAGATTGATACTGTTAAAAAAATAAAGAAAAATTAACTGTTGCCTACTGCAGGAATTTTTGGCTAACAACCCCTCTCTGACTGAAATCAGATCAGAAATTCTACACTACGCTACTTTCGAACAGGAGATTGATGAGTTGAAGCCCATTATTATTGTAGGTGCACTTGAATTGCATACAGGTAATTCAAAACATTTGTAATGTGATGTATTTGCATGTTCACATGAAATGCTATTTTATTGAGCAAGCAGCTATGAAGCTACCTTGGTATCATATTATAAATGTTAAATAGTTTCGGACATCTGGATTACACACACACACACACACACACACACACACACACTGCGTAGGCAGATCCCTCAGCTAGCTATTGAACGACTAAAACGGCGGGTGAAAATCTCTTTTAGGTTACTGTGAGGAGGGTGTTATGTACATGAGATGGGGGTCAAATCAGTTCGAGGTCCCTTGAGAAGTCCATCATCCTGGGGTGATGAGACAACCAGCTAATATGTGAAACATAAAGCCCAAGCTGACTCTGTTGCTTACTATGGTAAGGGAGTGCCGTGATGGTCAGGCACACTGTCCCCAGAGGACTGACCGATGGTCTTGTAGAGCGTGTGTGGACAGCATGGAGTTCAAGGATTATGGATCTAGGTTAAGCTCTCTGTAGAAGGCTGCTTACCTACTCAGGTGAGACCTGTTGGTGGGTGGGTGGGTTTACTGGCATGTCCCTTTGGATGAGCTGGCATTGAGGAGGGAGGCACCCTGAGTGGCTTGCAGACCTCTGAGGTGAGTTGGTCTATGGTTTGGGTTTGAACTGGTCATGGTGACTAAATTGTTAACCATGGTTACAGGACAATGAATCTGTCTTGAATGTGTGGGAAGACTTCATTCTCAGCTGATTTTTATTTCACACCAGCTATCCACCTTCAGTAGCTGTTCAGATCTGCCCTCAAGTAGTCAGTGTTGACTGTGAGCCTTGGGTTTGACCCCTCGGGGTACTTGACTGCTTTAACCTCCATTTCCTCTCCGGGCATTAGTGACAGTGTCCACTTCATGAAATGCCTCTGTGAGCCATTATCATAGTCCCTGGCCAACAGTGGGTGTTCAGTATATATTAAATATTATATCTACCAAGAAAGGATTTAATTTGGGGAAGATTCATACAGACTAGAGGGGATTAATTAGCAGGAAATCAGGAACTGTATGTTAGGGACAATAATCACAAGATCTCCTACTGTAGCGTTTTGGAAACTGTATGTATAGCAAATTTTAAAAATTGCTATTTGTATCCTCATCATGGTTAATGCTGTGATCCTTAATATGAAAATCAATTGTAGCCACAGTGCTATGGTAGACCAGGGTGCTTTTTTTTGGCAGAGGTAACTAAACAGTGGAAAGGTGACACCTGCTATAAGGAAAGGGGAATTGGGGCTGAATTCCTGGGCCTGAGGAATTGAGAAAAGAGGCCCTGACTGGGGTCATGAGGTAGGATCTCACCCCTCAGCTGATAGGAGTTGGGAGGGAGCGACTCTGTTTCAAACTTGGCAGAGCTGGGGACGAAGGGGCACTGAGAGGAGAAGAAGGAATGGCTAAAGATTGATAAGGTAGATTTCCGCTGTTGGGTTTTTGAGAAACAGCACTCCACTTGAACTATGTTAAGGAAAAAAAAAATGTCTCCTAGAATCCAAGACACAAAAATGTCTGTTAGAATTCAGAACCGACCAGGCCATAGAGAAAGCTGAGGAGCATCTCTCTGCCTCTCATTTCTTTTTCCCTCTAACGTTTTCTGTTTCCCAGGCCATGTGGCTCCTTCTCAGTTCTCTTTCCAAACTCTCAGGAAAGGACTCTGGTCCATTGTAGGTCAGGATTGGCCTAGGACAATCAGCCAGGGTGCAGGCCATACAGATGCTCTACCCAGGTGGATGAGGCAGGGAGCAGAATAACCCAAAAACTGGTCCTTGGCTTGGCAGGCTGAATGATAGATTTCAGTCCACTGAGAGGGGTTCCCTGGAGGAGAACAGGGCGTTGAGTGAGGGCTCCTAATGGGATGGCCAGAGATAGAGATCTGGAAATTCTCCTTTACATGCGTCTTTCCCATGCACAGCAGAGCATCCTCCATGGGGACAGGAATTAAGTCTTCACAATCTAGTGACCTTCCAGCACATCTGATTTGGATTCAGGTGCTCAATAGCCGCATGTGACTGGTGACTACTGAATGCAACAGTACAGTACAGATGCTCAGATCACGCACGCTGTGGATTGTTTTAGAATGCCAATTATATTCTATTTTAATCTTTTTGGTCTTCTTCAGAGCCAATGAAATTAGCCTTATCAATTGAGGCTAAGGCCTGGAAGATGTTACTCTGTCGATATTTGAATGAAGAATACAAAAAGAAAATGTCAGACATGATAGCATTTATCAATGAATACTTGAAAAAGTTATCTAGACCTATTCGTGATTTAGATGATGTCAGATTTGCAATGGAAGCCTTGTCTGCTATTCGTGATAATGAAATCCAAATGGATATGACTTTGGGACCAATTGAAGTAAGAAACAATTGCATTTTCCTTTCTTGAAATGCCTTTTTTTTTCTCCAAATAGAAACATACTAAAAAGGTGCTTTTGTTAACATTTCTTTATCTATGAAGTATCCTTTCTGATGTTGATGTCTTATAGGGGAGTTTCAACAATTATTAACAACAAATTGTATTTAAAGGAATATATTAATAATAATATCAATATATTAATAATGTGCTAGACAGCCTTCAATAATTCTGCACTAATATTTCATGGAAAAGAATATCTGCACCCTCTCATATAATCCCAGTACGTTGGGCAAGTTCTCCAAATCTCTTTGGCTTTCCTTAGAAACCAGTTGCAGGTCTCACTCTTGACAGTGGCATACCACAAGCAGTGTAGTGGGAACAGGCCACCTAGGCTCAATAGTAAACTATTGGAACTTAGATCAAGAAAGGATGATTTTAGAAAAATGTACTGTATTAGTTTGCTGTTGTTGCTATAACAAATTACCAAGTCTAAATTCTAAATGGTGTAAAATGACACAGACTTATTATTTTATAGTTCTAGAGACCAAAAGTACAAATACGGGTCTTATGGGGCCAAAATTAATATGACAGCAAGACCATTTTGCTTCTGGTGTCTCTAGGGGAGAATTCATTCCTTGTCTTTTTTGCTTGTAGAGGCTGCCCACATTCCTTGGCTCACGCCCCCTGGGTGGCACCACTTCTATCTCTGCTTCTCTCTCATCAGATCTTCTCTGACTCCTACCTCTCCTGCCTCCTTCTTTCCCTTACATAGACCTTTGTGATTACATGGGCCACCTGGTTAATTTAAGATAATCTCCCCATTGATAGCAATTATAATTTCAAAGTGCCTTTTGCCCTTTTTTTGGTAATATATTCACAGCTTTTGGGGATTGGGATGTGGACATCATTGGGGATGCTATTATTTTGTCTATCACAAGTATTTTGTGATTAATATGAGTAATAATATTTAGGTTATTTAAAATTTCTGACTCATGATGATAATAAAAATCAGATTCAACTTGTTTTTTTTTTTTTTAAATATTTATTTATTTGCTTTAGTTGTACACAATGCGTTTTTACGTGGTGCTGAGGATTGAACCCGGGCCGCGCACATGCTAGGCGAGCGCTCTACCGCTGAGCCACAATCCCAGCCCTCAACTTGTTTTTAACATTGCTTTCTACTTTCTTTGGAGACAAAGTGCTCCTTCCCTTATTACCAAGAATTGGGGAATTGGCACTCTGACTGGCTCCTCTTGGTGCCCAGGGTTTATCACTATTTTATGCTTTCTTGAACCCATTTGGAGTTTATGCTTCTTGGTAGCTAATGAACTTCATACTTCTACTACTTTTTAAAAAATATTCTTATAGTTGTAGATGGACATAATATCTTTATTTTACTTATTTATTTTTATGTGGTGCTGAAGATCAAACCCAGGGCCTCACACATGCGAGAAAAGTGCTCTACCACTGAGCTACAACCCCAGCCCCTTCTACTACTTTTTTTTTTAATTAAAAAAAATTTTTTTTAGTTGTTAATGGATCTTTTTAATTTATTTATATGTGATGCTGAGGATTGAACCTAGGGCCTCACACGTGCCAGGCAAACACTCTGCCACTGAGCCACAACCCCAGCCCTCTCCTACTTTTAATAGTCTTAGTATTTAGGAATTTTGTATGCTGACCACCTATTCCTTAAGATTGAATACATTGTCATATTTTTTTTTCTTAAATACATGAGCTTTATTCTTTGGTTGACATTCTTTTGGTAAAGCTAATTGATTGCCCATCCATCCCTCAAATCATTCAAATTTCTTTTCTGTGGAGTATGTCCACATTATCATTATTCCTTTTTTTTTTCCTTTTTTTTTTTTTTTGGTACCAGGGATTGAACTCAGGGGCACTCCACCACTGGGCCACATCCCCAGCCCTATTTTGTATTTTATTAGAGACAGGGTCTCACTGAGTTGCTAAGTGCCTCGCCATTGCTGAGGTTGGCTTTGAACTCGCAATCCTCCTGCCTGAGCCTCCCAAGTGCTGGGATTACAGGCGTGTGCCACCACACCCGGCTTTCATTATTCCTTATATAGCCAATCCCTATAGAGTATGAGGAATTATCTTGTGTAACACTGAGACAAAGTCAAGGGAAGAGACTCTAGGGATATTTTATAGGATAATGTCTCCCAGTGTGATCTATGTTTCCACCAGAATCACATAGGTGCTTAATAAATGAAGATTGCAGAGCCTGTGATCTGGAGTCATTGTGTGTTAAGTTAGTGAGAATCAAAACGTGCTTTCTCTACATCTTTAATTTTGAAAACCACTCTCGTAGAATTTGCTATCTCCTAAGACGTAGGAGTGTGTTTCTAGAAGGCTTCTGAATTGTTTGGCAATTGCTTCCCCTTGTGGTGTTTCTGAACTCACCTCTACTCTGCAGGAAGCCTATGGTATTTTAAACAGATTTGAAGTTGAAGTAACGAAGGAAGAGTCAGAAGCTGTTGATACCTTGAGATATTCTTTCAACAAATTGCAGAGCAAAGCTGTAAGTATAAATTTAATCATTATTTTAAAGTCACTATTTAAAAAATATTTCATACTTTAAAAAATATAATTGTTTTATTTTATTTCTTTTTGATACCAAGGGTGCTTAACCAATGAGCAACATCCTCAGTCCTTTTTTATTTTAAGACAGAGTATGGCTGAGTTGCTTAGCACCTCACTGAGTTGCTGAGGCTTTCAACTCACAATCCTCCTGCCTTAGCCTCCCGAGCCACTGGGATTATAGGCATGCACCAGTGTGCCCAGCTACGTAATTGTTAACAGTTTTATTGAGATATAATCCAATGCCATATAGAGAGCTTACTATTATGAAATATACAATTCAGTGGATTTTTACTTTATTCACGAAATTTCATAACTACCATCATTATCTGATTTTAGAACATTTTCATCACCCCAGAAGAAACCCTGTACCCATTAGCAATCATTCCCCATTTTCTCTCTTACCCCAGCCCTGGCAACTACTAATCCACTTTCTGTCTCTGTGGATATACATTTTGTGGTTCTGCACATTTAATATAGATGGAACTATACAATATGTGGTATTTTGTGACTGGCTTTTCACTTGCATAAATTTTCAAGGTTCATACATATTGTCCCATGTGCTAGTACTTCATTTCTCTTTCTCTCTTCCTCCCTCCCTCCCTCCCTCCCTCCCTTCCTTCCTTTTTTTCTTTCTCCACCCTCCCACCCCACTTTCTTTCTTTTGTCGCAGTACTAGGGATCAACCCATGGCCTCACATATGCTAGGCAAGTACTCTGCCATTGAGCTGTATCTCCAGCCCTCCAGTACTTCATTACTTAATGGCTAATGACACTAGGCATCTTTTCACAAGGCTTTTTTATTGTCCATTTGTTATATCGTCTTTGGAAAAAATGCGAATTTAAGTCTTTTACTTGTTTTTAAAATGGAGTTGTACTTTTTATTTAATTAATAATTATTAATTATTAATTAATTAATTAATTAATTAAATTTTTGGTGCTGGGGATTGAACATAGGGCCTCACACATGCTAGGCAAGCCCTCTATCACTGACCTATGTTTTGTTTTGAGACAAGATCTTGCTAAGTTGCCCAGGCTGGCCTCAAACTCGGCAATCCTCCACCCTCAGCCTCCTGAGAAGCTGAGATTACAGGTGTTCACCCCTGCACCCAGCTTGTCTCTTATTAATTGAGCTGTAAGAGTTCTTTATATATTTTGGATATAAGCCATTATCAGATATGTGATTTGCAAATATTTTCTCTCCATTTTTGGGTTATCATTTAATTTTCTTGGTGATGTCTTTTGAAGCACATAAATTTTTTAAAACTATTTTTTTGTAAGTGGACACAATACCTTTATTTTACTTATTTTTATGTAGTGCTAGGTAAACACTCTACCACTGAGCCACAACCCTAGCCCCAACACATACATTTTTAGTTTTTTTTTTGTGGTACCAGGGATTGAACTCAGGGGCACTCGACCACTGGGCCACATCCCCAGCCCTTTTTTTTGTATTTTATTAGAGACAGGGTCTCACTGAGTTGCTAAGTGCCTCGCCATTGCTGAGGCAGGCTTTGAACTCGGGATCCTCCTGCCTCAGCCTCCCAAGTGCTGGGATTACAGGCGTGCGCCACCGCGCCCGGCACATTTTTAGTTTTGATGAAGTCCAGTTTATCTATTGTTGCTGTTGCCTGTGTTTTGGTGTTGTATCTAGAAAACCATGGCCCAACTAGGATTGTAAAGATTTCCTGTTTTATTATAATAATTTCATAATTTTAGATTTTCCATTTATATCTCTGATTCCTTCTCAGTTAGTTTTTTTAAAAAAATATTTATTTATTTGTTTTAGTTGTACACAATGCATTTATTTTTACGTGGTGCTGAGGATCAAACCCGGGCTGTGCATGTGCTAGGCGAGAGCTCTACCGCTGAGCCACAACCCCAGTCCCCTGAGTTAATTTTTATATATGGTGTAAGGTGGCCATTTGGCAAAAGCATGTGTAGTGTATATTCAGTTGTCTTAGCATTGCTATTCAAAAATTTTCTTTCACCAACGAACTGTCTTGACACCCTTGTTGCCTGTTAATGGAAGGACCTATTTGAGACTTAGCTTTATTTCGTTGCTATATATGTCTGTCCTTATGCCAGTGCAGTACTGTCTTGTTTATGGTAGCTTTGTGCTAAGATTTTTTTTTAATTGTATAAAATACAGATAACATATAATTTATATATTTATATATAATTTATATATAATTTATACTTTACCATCTCCATTTTCCCCTTCCCCTACCCCCTGACAACCACCATTTTACTTTCTATATTTATTCATTTTATTTCCCTTGCTACCTCACAGAAGTGAAATGATAATATTTGTCTTTTGGTGAAAGGCTCACTTCACTTGGCGTTCGTCTATGTTGTAGCATGTGTCAGAATGTCTTTCCTTTTAAGGCTGAATAACCCACCTCATGCATATATCACATTTTGTTTATTTGTTAATGGACACTTGAATTGCTTCCTCCTTTTGGCTATTATGAATAGCACTACTGTGAACAAATGTGTATGACTTTGAGACCCTGCTTTCAATTCTTTCAGATATATACCCAGAAGTGAAATTGCTGGATCATATAGAAATTCTATTTTTAATTTTTGATGAACTGTCATAGTGTTTTCCATAGTGGTTTCACCATTTTACATAACCATGCATAAAGGTTTTAATTTCTCCACTTTATTACCAATGTTTGTTGTTTCCTATTTCTTTGATGGGAGACATCCTGATGGGTGAGATGTATCACAATGTGGTTTAGATTTGCATTTCCCCAATGATTAGTGATAGTGAACATTTTTTTTCATATGCTCATTGGCCGTGTGTGTGTGTATTAATTATATATATATATTCTTTGGGGGAAATGACTATTCAAATCTTTCACCCATTTTAAAATCAGCATGCCTGTCTTTTTGTTGTTGAATTGTAGGAGCTCTTTATATATTCTGGATATTAGCTGCCTAAGAGAAATGATTTGCAAATATTTCCTCTCATTTCCTATTTTGCCTGTTCACTCTGCTGCTGGCGCCTTTATAATCCTTTTAATTTCTACAATACTGAGAATGGTGTCTCCTTTTCCATTCCTAATGTTAGTAATATGAGTTTCTTTTCCTTTATTCTTGGTTAGTCTAGGTAAACATTTGGGTGGTTTTGTTGATCTTTTCCAAAAAGAACCTTTGGTTTGTTGATTTTCTCTCTCTTTTTAAAAAATTCTCTATAGCCTTTGTTTGTTCTCTAGTTTTTATTATTTCTTCCTTCTGATTGCTTTGGTTTTAGTTTGTTCATTGTCTAGTTTGTTAGGATGGATAATTAGGTTTCCTGATTTGAGATAATTGTTTTTTTCTTTTAATGTGGACATTTACAGCTATAAATTTCTGTAAGCATTTATGAGGTTCTGGTTAAACATCGAAAGTGAACTCTGTATTCTTTAATTATGCTGAAAATTTTCATTGAATATCAAATAAATTGGATGTTGGCTTAAAATTTCTCATTTATGCAAAGTTTTGTCACTGATATTGAAGCAAGACACAGTAGCAAGGACACAGAACTGAAATTGGGGTCATAGTGATTACAGCTGTGCCACCAACCAAATGGATGATCTAATGCCAGTTAATGACCTTTGCTACTCAATTTCTTCATGTGGTCATTTAGAATATTAATTTTTTATATGTGGTTGTGAGCCTCACTTGAAGTAATGCATGTAAAATACTCATATTATTTGAATACACATTCAGTATTGACTAATTGCTTTTGAAAAATGCTTGCTGGTTTATCAGGGAAGTGAGCCATAGAAAGGAAATAGGGAACTCCCCAGTGAGATTTAATGAAAACCAGACTTCTGCTGTTGTGATCACTTGGACGATTCTTCCATCTTTTTGATTGTTGGCATTAAAGCCCCTGGCCTATCCTTTGGTAGAGATACACTGTTCTGTACTGTAATCACCGTTAAACTGAAAGTAGTGTATGTTCCAACCTATACATAGATGCTGTTTTTGAGAATGGTTAAGAACAGGGGCCCAGGAGCTACACTATTGGATTTTGAATCTTGACCTTGCCTCTCACTGGTGCTGGGATCTTGGGAGGCGTTACTTAGCCTCTCTGTGCCGCAGTTTTCTCACCTGAAAAATGGATATAATATTAGCATGGTAGAATTCACTGCATAGGATTGTTGCCAGGATTGAATGAGTTAATGTGGAGGAGATTTGTAATGGTTTTTTTTTTTGTTGTTTTTTTTATACCTAGAGCAATATCCCTTTCTTTGAGGGAATTGCTCCAAGCTCTGCAGCCTAGAAGAAATTGTGAACCTAGTAGAAATTGCTAATCCCAGATGTTGGTGTAGCCCCCAGAGAGAGCCTGTGACCCACACTGGTTCTGTCATAGGAACTCTTTTCCTGGCCACAGCGATGGCCTGAGCTAGGTCAACCAGAGAGCTTTTTCCAGTTAGCAATTTCAGAGAAAATGACTTAGCCTCTTGGATCACAAATGAGAATGATTTGAACCTCCTGTAGGCGCATATGGGTTGTTGATATGAAGGGAACAGAGACATCCCTGTTCCTACAGGACACCTGTGAGAAAAGACACTTGCTGGAATAGAATTGCAGTTTTCCTTTTTAATATATGACTTTTACTCTCATGTCGAATATTCTTTTTCATTCCAGGTGTCTGTACAAGACGAACTAGTTCAAGTGCAGCCGAACTTTAAAAGTAATCTACTTGAGGCTGTGGAAGTTTTTCGTGAGGATGTGACAAACTTTTCAGAATCTTATGAGAAGGTAATTTAAAACTTAGCTGTGCTGGGTGTTAAAATGTTCTGTGATATGTTTATCTGAAATGAATGTGATGAACCCTGGAAATAGGTACATTGTATTTAAGCAGCAATGTTTGCATACTTATAGCTGTCTGAAAAAGAGGATGGCTATTCCTTTAAGCATGTTTTTCAGAGAAAGAAATCAGATCTGACAGTTAAAAGGAGCAAACCCCATTGGAGATTGTGGAAGGAATCTGGTTTTGCCCTTTGTCAGGGCCAGAATTCTCAGAGGTTTCCCATTATGCCACCTTACTTTGCATTGTCACTAACTCTTATAAAACCAGAAAGGTCACTAAAAAACGCATAATCAGTGTCATTCCTGGCCAGTCCCACAGACTGCTTGCTCGATCTCATATTCTGAATGATAATGTGGACTTCCTTAAAGTTGAACTCAAAAGTTATTCCACTTCTTTTAGTGGTCACACATGGATCTGAATGCAAAAAATGATTTAAACCCTTGGTGCTACTTGTATAACACTTTTTAATAACATGCACTAAACTTAATCTCTTTCAGTTGCATTAATCAATAATGATTTGCCCTGTCCTTTTATTGTTAAAAATATTAAAATGAAAACCAGGTCTCAAGAATCCCTGAGCACACAAAAACCATTGGGCATCATAAGTGACCTTAACCTTGGTTGCTTTGCAAACACAAGGGAAACTTAACCTGAGCTATTTCTTGTAAATGTCTCTATTAAAGAAAAGCAAAATTTAAGCTGAACCAATGGGAAGCAGTGAATTTATAATTATATAAATAGGGGATTTCCAGCAGGTGGACTAAAGAAAGCAACCAGTCAAATAATTTCTTGGTATTATTCCACATTCACTCTATAAAAGCCCCTCCCTTAACTGCAGTGGAGCCCCTTCTGGTTTGGAGCTGCCTGATATATGAAACAAATACTTTAAAATTTTTGTGCCTCCGTTTACCTTTTAAACACTATTATATTGGTTATTATTTAGCATATCTATAAGAATTATGATTGTACAGACCACATTAATATCCTCAATACTCTTCATTTTCCCATAGAGAATCTTCCTTGTTATTTAATTGATCACTACATGGGTAGTGTTTCATTCCTTTGCCTTTTTGGGGAACTATTTTTGGGGGATTGTTTTGCACGTATTCTTGCACGTATTCAACCTCTGTGTGTCTGTCTCCGTTTCCATATTTGGCTGAACAGTTAGTACAAGGGGCTGTTCTCAGAATTCCACATTAGTTATTCTTTTTTAAAAATCTTTTAAATTTGTTTTAATTAGTTATACATGACAGTAGAATGCATTTATGCACTTTGATATATTATACATAGATGGGGTGTAATTTCTCATTGTTCTGATTGTACATGTTATAGAATCACATTGGTCATGAGTCATATGTATATATACATAACTGCATTAGTTATTCTAATGAACCACACATCATCATTTATCATCATAAGTGAAACTCAGCAGAGCTCTTGTGGCATACGCTTCATACAGGATGTGTTTCTATTTTTCCACATCTTTTATTAGCTGTGTGAAGAACCTTTGAAAATGAATGGAAGCTGGAATAATGAAATGTTCCAAAATTGAGAGTGGTCATGGTTGCACAACTCTGAATACGCTAAAAACCATTGAATTGTACACTTTATGAGTGGGTGAATGGTTTAGTATGTGAATTATATCTCAATAAAGCTGTTAGAAAAAAATGAATAAAAATTTCAAGTACAGGACAAAATTAGACCATTTAAATGAAAAATAATGCTTATTTATTTAAAAGAAAAGACTAGATAGATCTGTTAAATAGACTGATGATCTGATTAAGAATGAAAATGGAGGTTATATTATTTCTCATAGGAAGGACCCATGGTTCCAAATATACCACCCCAAGAAGCCAGCAACAGGCTGCAGATATTTCAGGTAAAACCACACTTATTTGTTACATAGACAGTGTGTTCCTTTTAGATGATTATAGGGAGAAATTTATGTTTTATAATAGGAAAGTTAATGTTTAAATTATATTCAGATTTTAATTGCATCTTAATCTTCCAAATGATGTGATTCATCCCTCTCTGTGACCCTCCAGGCTCTTTTCCACAGAATCTCTGTCTGTATTTTTAGAGAATGAGACCTTGATTGTGAATTTAAGTAATTTTTTATTCTACTTTCAAAAATCTCATTTGATAAATAAAGTGATAAAATTATAGTATAATAAAATTTACCAACATTTTCCCCTCCCACCCATTGTTTGGCTTCCTTTTATACCCATCACTTTCTTTTTTGTGTTTGTTTGAATATAACCCTTGCTGCTCTGCCGCTGCGTGCGACCTATTTTTTTTAATTTATAATAGTAGTATGTATTACAATTCATAGTGCACATACATAGCATCTTTTTACATGCAACTGTTTGTATACAAAGTATATTAATACCATTTAGGTCTTCAATCATGCATTTAGGATAATGATATCCATCTCATTCAACCACCTTTTTTTTTCTTTCTTTTTTCCTCCCTCCCTCCCCCCTTGCTCCCTCCCTTCCCCTCCCTTCCCTTTGACCATTCTAGTGTTCCTCTAATCCTCCTATGTACCCCTATCCAACAACACTGTGAACTAGCCTCCTTATATCAGAGAAAACATTCGGTATTTGGATTCCCATCACTTTCAACTCCCGTGCTCTGGACGGTGTGGTACTCGTTGGATCAGGTCAACCCATCACACTCTTTTTCTGCACTCAGATTGCTGAGCACATCTCAAGAAATATCCCACGCCCATGTGGACTAATGTTTTACAGATTCGTGGATTCTTCTGTAAATTAGCCTGTCTGGAGCATCAAGCAGTTCTCTTTTTGTTGTTCGTGGTACCAGGGATTGGACCCGCTTAGCCACCAAGCCACATCCCAACCCCTTTTTATATTTTATTTAGAGACAGGGTCTTGCTGAGTTGCTTAGGTCCTTGCTAAGTTGCTGAGGCTGGCTTTCAACTCGTGATCCTCCTGCCTCGGCCTCCTGAGCCACAGGATTATAGGCGTGCACCACCGCACGCCTGGCCAATTCTATTTTTTCCATTCTTTTTCCCTGTTTTCTACTGTGACTGAACAACACCTTTATGTTCTCTTTATGTTCCCTATCCCACCTGCATTCTTGGTAATTTGAAAAATATTAGCAATTTGGTGGCTCCTGTGTGGCTTTGTCAATAGAAATTTGATTAAGAAATGGTTCATTAAGATCTGATAGAGAGATAGCAAGCTAGAGGTAATTCCCAAACCATGTGTTGAACATTATAATCTAGTTATGAGAATTTGTGTTATGGAAAACAGGGCTAAGGGGCTCCCAGCTCAGGTGGGGGGTACTGGGGCAGACAGAGAAGGCTTCTTGGAAGAGAAGGCATCTAAGCTACATCTTGACGGACTAATTAGAGTTAGACTGAGGAAGGAGACAAGCCAGTTAGGCAGAATTTGCAGCTTGTACAAAAGCCCAGCAGTGAATAGAGTGGGAATGAGCAGGGACCAGTGAGCAGGGAGATTTAGGGAGATGTTGGCCACAGTAACTGATACCTGCAGATAAGCGGGGGGCGGGGGGGGGTAGCGGTGGTGGAGTGGGGTAGGGGTACCCTACTGTACCATTTATGTAAAATATACATATCCTTTCACAGGTGAATTACTTCTGTTTGCATTTATGCTTTGAACATCATTAATGTTTGGCATTCCAAACATATAACCAAATTCAAATTCAAAAGAAAAAAGTTAAAATATGAGTATTGACTTTGCTGATTTAAATTGTTAGAATTATTTCAAATAGTTTTAAAACTGACTCTTTGGTTTTATAGACTATTGCATGAAGAGGAAACAGGTTGAATGGATTGTACTACTACTTTACTTTTTTTTTTTTTTTTTCTGGTGGTATTGGGGATTGATCTCAGGAATATTCTACCACTGAACAACATCTCCATCATCCCCTTCATTTTTGTTGTTGTTGTCGTTGAGACAGGGTTTCACTAAGTTGCCCAGGCTGGCTTTAGAACTTGTGATCCTCCTATTTCAGTTTCCTGAGTAGCTGGGATTACAGGCCTGTGCTACCTGAGCCAAGCACACCTTACTCATTTTTAACTCCACAGGAGTAAGAGAGGACCAGTCTTAATTAGTACATTAGCCTTTATCATGGATTTTCAAAAATGCAGTTTTATTACTTTCAGGTGTGTATATTAGAACTTGAAATATAGATCTTCTGGAGACCACTTAATTTGTTAAAGAAAGAATTGTATAAGATGGATGCTTTTAGAATGTTTGAAAGCTAACTTTCCTAAATGCTCAACTTTCCTCTTGTAGCGTGGTGAAAGTATACGTTTGCTTCACCAATCCTTGTTTCATAGATACTGCTAAATAAACCTCAACCTAGCTTTTAGCTTAATTATGATAAAGTTTACTTTAATGGGATCTGAACTAATTACATTTCAGTACAAATTTAGCAGTCTTTTTTATAGGCCAATTTTGATGATCTGTGGAGGAAATTTGTCACGTATTCGTCGGGTGAACAACTTTTTGGATTGCCTGTGACTGACTATGAGGTTTTACACAAAACCAGGTAAGTTTAGAAAATGTCCAAGTCTTACAAATAATTAAATACTTACTGTTAGGAGAGTCACATCACTGACAAATCCTTTATCATGTGGAGAACAACATGACTTGGAACACTCCTAAATTTTCGCCTTGTCCCCACTTCTTTTTCTTTCTTTCTTTCTTTTTTTTTTTTCCTTTTTTTGGTGGGATTGAACCCAGAGGTACTTAATCACTGAGCCATATCCCAGCCCTTCTTATATTTTTTTCCTATGAGACAGGGTCTCACTAAGTTGCTGATAGCCTCAATGAGTTGCTGAGGCTGGCCTTGAACTCGTAATCCTCCTGCCTCAGCCTCCCAAGCAGCTAGGATTACAGGTGTGCACCACCACACCCAGCTTGTCTCCATGATTCTTGACCTATTAGACACACAGTGTTCATGTACAGAAGAAGTTGTAGGGAAGTGGAAAATAGATTGCAGAAATTCTAGACATGTATGGCTTAAAGTTAGTTTATAACTTTACTTTTTTTTTTTACTAGTTGTGAACAATGTCAGTGATTGTGTAGAAGTATTGCAATTTTTAATATCTTTAGTTTATTTACAGGAATAACCTTCCTCAACTCTTTTCCACTTCTTACTACACTTAAGCTAAAGTGCTCTTCCCCACAGTGGAGACATAGAATTTATTGAAATTGACGGTGGAAGAACTTAGTTGATTTTAAACAATATGTCTAGGATGAAACAAATATATTTTAATAGAACTTAAATATACCTTTCCTCAAAAGGGACATTAAAACAGTGTTATTAACTTATGACAGTCTTGACTTTAGAAAAGAGCTTAATGTTGACTTTTTTTAGTCATAGCATGAAATTTTCACCATAAAGTGGGCATGAAATTTTCTGAAGATAAATGTGTCAGCCATATAGATAGTCCACATTCTTTTTCTAAAACAGTTGATCTTCAAATTTAACCCATTAACCAACTGTATAAGCATTGCAGATAGCTGATCTGCATCCAGGACTTATTGAATTGGGGTCTCTGGGATTGGGGCCTGGGAAATTTGTGCTTTTACACCTTCTCTAGGTTATTCTTAGGCATCCTCAGTGTGAGGTTCAATGTGCTAACCTTCAGTATAACAGGAAAAATAATCATCACCACTTAACCATCTGAGCCAGTGGACAATTTTTATGTTGGTATTTTAAAGTAATTGTATAAATAACTTACAGAAGTAAGAATAACAGGATGATGAAAAGACACTTTTAGTAGAAAATTTAATACGATCTTAGGCATAGTAAACCCAAACTTGTGCTCCATGATGTCCTGGTTTGAGGATATACACAAAGCAGAGGCCATCGTATGAATACAGCCAGCTCCCCAGCTGTCATGCATGAACTCAGGGCAGACCCAGCTGTAAGCACTGATTCCAGCTTTCACATCCATCTCCCATGGATCTCTTGCTTAGCATTCCTTCTGATTTTTCTAGCACTTGCAGTGTTAAAACTCAAGACTGTTGAAAACTCAAGACACTTGTAATTTTGTTGAAGAGAGGGCTGCCTCCTTCTTTTCAGTATAAGTACAGACATCTTTACTTTTAAATTTGAATGATCAACTTAACATTTTCTTTTTTTTAATATACTTCTGCCTTCAACACTTGTCCACTTATGAAACGTATCAAATGAAACTGCATAAGCATCATCAATAATGAGAAAACACTGTTACTTATCTCCTTCACAAAATGGGATGGTTCAGTTCTTGTCACCTAGTGAGGTCCTTTTCTCTTGATGAAATCTGTTGTTCAATCCTAAATTGTGGAGTTTCCTAAAACTCATCTGGGTTATCATCATCTGAAGACTCATAGTCTGAGATGTCACTTATGCAATCAATTTCACCCTCAAAATAAGAAGCTAGGTGTGCTTTCTGGCCTCTTTTTTCCTTAATGCTTTGGAAACATATTCTGTTGTCAATTTTCTTCTCTTTGCTGCTTTAGGAAGAAAATGAGAAACTGAATTCTTAGCCATATTAAGAGAAAGCTAAGCAAGCAAAAGACTACAAGAATGTTGTCTCTAGAATTCTGTTTTTGTATTTTCTTGAAAGATGATGTAGTACTTTGAGAAACACGACAAGAAACCAGAAGAATGATATGATAGTGATTTATTCACTATTATATCATCCTTTGGGAGAATTCATCATTCTTCTTATTATTTTAGTCATGTTTAGCATAGTTGGGTATAACTAGTGAGTAATAACTAATTCTGAGGTTGATGAAAAAAACAAAATGAGTAAAGGATTGGAAAAATAAGGTAATTAAGACTGTAGTGTGTATTTTAGGTTTATAAAAAGATCCCGATTTGTCCTTTATAAAGTAGTCAAGCCACTTGTTAATATCAAATAATGATGTTATTTGGAACATTTAAACTTGACCTTATTATTACTATTATTTTATTATTATTATTATTATTAATATTTATAGTACAAGGCAAGACATGCTAGGCAAGAGCTCTACCACTGAGTTACATCTCAGCTTTTAAATTTGACATTACTTATATAGAACTTTTTTAAAAAAATATTTTTTTAGTTGTAGATGGACACAATATCTTTATTTATTTTATGTGGTGCTGAGGATTGAACCCAGTGCCTCACCTGTGTGAGACAGGCACTCTACCACTGCACTACAACCCCACCCTATATATATAGAACTTTAACAAAGTTTTTGAATTGGAAGCCTAGAGGGTTGTATGCATTTCGTGTCTAAGAGACATTATGCACATAATTTTGAAATTTTTATTGAATGAACTCTGCCCATCCAGTGATGACTTAATTATTTTGTTCCCCAGAAAAGAACTCAACTTACTGCAGAAGCTGTATGGACTATATGACACTGTAATGGGCAGCATTAGTGGTTATTATGAGATACTTTGGGGAGATGTAGATATTGAAAAAATCAATGCAGAGCTGCAGGAATTTCAAAACAGGTGAGCTCCAGTTGAATTAGCTGGCCTTTTTATTGTGCTTATCTCTTTAGGCTCCTATGGCTATTTCACAAACTCACTTATTCCCTGGTGTATTACTCAAGAAATGCAGAGGTGATGAAGATTTTTTCTCTTTCTTTCTGAAAGATGTCGTAAGCTTCCCAAAGGACTTAAAGATTGGCAAGCTTTTTTAGACCTGAAAAAAAGAATTGATGACTTCAGTGAGTCATGTCCACTGCTAGAAATGATGACCAATAAGGCGATGAAGCAGAGGCACTGGGACCGGATCTCCGAGTTAACCGGAACCCCATTTGATGTGGAATCTGATTCTTTTTGTCTTAGAAATATCATGGAAGCACCACTCCTCAAAAATAAGGATGACATTGAGGTACATAAGTACAGAAGTTCTTATCGATATAATCTGTTAAAGAATGGCTTTCTTTTCTGAGAATTGTACAAGTAGACATTTTATTTGATTCTTTATTTAGTTTAATACATAATCATTGTAAGAATTTATGAGGCACAGTGTGATCTTTCAGTACATGTTTGCAATGTGTAATGATCAAATCAGGGCAATTAGCATTTCCATCTCCTCTTCTGATTCTTTGGAAAACATGTAATGGGTTGCTATGAAGTAGAGTCACCCTGTTGTGCTGTAGAATGAAACTTATTCCTCCTATCCAGCTGTGTTTTGGCACCTGTTACCCATTGTCCTCCTATTCTCCTCTATAGCTGGTAGTAATTATCCCAGTTCTACTCTTTTTTTTTTTTTTTTTCTTTTCTTTAAAGCTTTGACATGAGAGAGAACACATGGTATTTGTCTTGCTGCATCTGGCTCATGGAGATTTTTGAATTCTTGAGTAGCTTTGGTCCTTATAGCTTTTTTTTTTTTTTTTTTTTTTTTTTTTTTTTCCGGTACTGGGATTGAACTCAGGTGCACTCAACCACTGGGCCACATCCCCAGCCCTTTTTTGTATTTTATTAGAGACAGGGTCTCACTGAGTTGCTAAGTGCCTCGCCATTGCTGAGGCTGGCTTTGAACTCTTGATCCTCCTGCCTCGGCCTCCCAAGTGCTGGGATTACAGGTGTGTGCCACCGCACCTGGCAGTCCTTATAGTTCTTGAAGCAAGAGGGTTTGAACTTCTGTTAAGTACTCAATCGAAGTAACTTGTATCAGACACGTTTGTTACGTTTGTTGTGGAAAACTTGATAGTAAAATAGGCATTGAGATGTGTCATATCCATAAGGCTAGTGTGAGTGGTAGAAAGTTTTGCATAGAAAGGTGTATGAGTTGGAACTATTGGAATTGTAGGTATACACTTGGACTTGTAAGAGTAAGATAGTTATGAGGAGAGTTTTATTAACAAGGTTAATTATGTAGATTTCTGGAGTATAGGGGTTCTGAAGTGCTCCTGGGAAAAAGCGGATGGTGGTTAGGATGCTTATGACATGTAGTGGTATTGGGATGCTCTGCTAGAACTAGGTGAGTGGCACATTCTGCACAAAGCCATCACGAGTTCTGATTCTCTTTCTGCTAAGAATAGACACTTTGTCAGGGCGCTTACTGCTTGCCCTCTGTAATGCACCCTCAAAATGCAGACTGATCCTGAGCATTCCTGGCTTTTACAAAGTAATCCTGTCACTCAAAGAAATAATATGATCATTCAAAATGCATTAATTTTGAAACCTCTCAGTCTGTCCTCCTGTCCCTTAACTGCACATCCATTTAAAAAAACTTCTGTTTACAGTGTTTATGTGTTGTGTGTGTGTTGAATTCCTCAGGGCTCTTTTTCTAAATTTCCAATTTGGCATTTATTTTAAAAGTCTACCAAGTTTTAAAAATTTGTCTATTATTACCTTCTTCCTTTCCAATATTTTTTTACTGACCCTCTTTGTTTTTTTTCCATTTCTACATTGTTTTCAATTTTCTGAATTTTATAGATTTTTAAATCTACATGTATTTTCACATTTATAAGTTTCAAATCTACAATTTTACAGGGGTCTTCACTTATCTCTTTGTGCATCCTAAACATAAACATTTTGAATTTTTTTTTATTGTGGAAAATTTCAAACTATGCAAAAGCAGAGATGCCCTTGCTTCAACAGTGATCAGCTCATGGTCATGATTATTTTATCTACACCTCCCATCCTCCAACAACTCCAGTTTAAGCCCAAAGATTGTTTTTAGATTGTTCCATGAAAACTGGACTGTTTTTTTTTTCTTTGTTTTGCTCTGGTTGTTTTTTATGTTCGTAATCCTTCTGAGCATTAGATTGTTTTAAAAATGGATTCTATGACTTTTGTTTGTTGGGAGGGTTCACTTTGAATGGCAGGAGTTCAAAAGATGTGGCTCATGTAATTTGCTAAAAATTGCCTTGGCTGGTGGCCTCGTGTTTTTTCTTCCACTATCCATCTTCCCTCATCCCTGGGTCCCGAACCAGGTGTTTCAGGTCACTTCATCCCTCTGCACACAGCATCATCTAATCTGGATGACCAGATAGCAGCTGGAGGCAGTATTTCCAGGCTCCTTCCACAGAGGGAGGGATCTAGACCCAGCCCTGGTTCCTTCTCTCTGATCTACTACTTTTAGTCTCCTGTATCCCAGAGCAACCAGAGCCCTGCCCCCTCTGGCCACAACCCTCAGGTCTGAGCCTTTGCTCTGCCAACGGGTTTGCATTATCTTGTCCATTTCTCACTTGTGTTTTAAAGCCTGGCTATGTTTGTTCTCTATTTTCTTTTTTTGTATTTTATCCATCATTCTAAGCTTTTTAGAGATGAGGAAATATACCGCATGACCAGAAATCTCTCATATATGTGGGTTTGGATTTTCTGCCTTCCCCTGCCTATTTTTTTTCACAGTGTATGTATACCAAAAGTTTTGCTTTCAATGCATTTTTTTCCTATTTGTAAATATTACTAAGATACTATTGAAGTAAACAGAGTTGAAAGAAATATTGGTGACATCTCATTTTATGAGGTGGCTTTTGTATTTAAAAATGTAGTCAGTCATAGGCTGGTGTTTGAAAATTTATTTATTAGGATTTCCTGCCTCTACAGGAAGCTGCTCTACTAGGATGCCCTCCCTCTACCAAGCCACCCTCTACTGGAACGGTGCTGCTTCTCAGTGAAAAGCCTTTCCTCCTTTGGCAGGGCCCAAGTCAGTCCTGCCTCCTTAGATCTCACATGGTTCATGGCACTCATAGCATTTACAACACACTAAATTGTGTTGTGTGTATCAGTGGCCACATCTTACGTCTTTACATTCCTTTCCATCTCTATGGTTCTGTAATCCTAAGTATGAAATAAGTTGAGGGATGGTGGGGAGAATATGTCACTTTTATTATCCCTGTGAGACTTTCATATCAAGGATTCTTAGGTAAGTAAGGAAAACCCATAAGATAGAGTTGTTTTTTAAGCTGGTACAGGCAAGAATATTGGTAATATTTATATGTTACTTGAAATAGTTCAAAAGATTCACATATATTCTCATTTGTTTCTCCCAGCTGACCTCCCGGATGGATAGGACAGCTGGGATTATCTCCCTTTAGTCAAAAACTCCAGTTAGAAATATGATCAAGGATTGGGGGGTAGCTCAGTGATAGAGTGCTTGCCTAGCACGCACAGGCTCTATGTTTGATCCCCCACACTGCAAAAAATTAATAAAACTAAATTAAATTTAAAAAAATGATTTATGTTCCATTATCTTATATATGTGGTACTAGAGAATATTTTGTAATTGAGTCATAAGGTTCTGGTATGAGCCTGCAGCACAAGAGGCTTGGTTTTCTTAGCTGCAAAATGACTCCCTGAACTAGACGACTTCTGGGTCCCTTCTGAACGAAAACTTCCTATGATTTTATGATGCATGTAACTGGAGGTTAGAAATGTCATGCCGTATTCTTTGATTTTCCCCTGAAGGACATTTGCATATCTGCCAGTAAGGAAAAGGATATCGAGGCCAAGCTGACTCAGGTGATTGAGAACTGGACCAACCAGAACCTGAGTTTTGCAGCATTTAAGGGCAAGGGCGAGCTCCTGCTCAAAGGAACCGAATCAGGAGAAATCATCACTCTGATGGAGGATAGTTTAATGGTCTTAAGCTCCTTACTAAGCAACAGGTAATTTTATCGTTGGGGGGAGAGACTTTAATTTGGTGTTTAGGGTTATAAAATATTAGGTAAACCCCAAGTTTGCAGCTGTGGTACTACATAAGGTTCTGCCCTACAGTGCTAGCTCTCATTTGTTCCGATATGAATTGTTTCATCCCCAAATCATGATCCCTATCCTTTCTTTAATGGTACTCATCTGCCCTGTCCTATTTTTCCAGGTAGCCCCATCATAATTATGCCCCCTCCCGTTGGCAGGTTCTCTGAACATCTTGGCTCCATACTGAAATGTCCTCTTTGTTTTATCATCTCTCTTTTTTGTTCCCCTGAGTTCTTGTCATTGCCCTCTTTGGCTAACTCTGTTCAAGCATTTGCCTGACATTTCAGGAAAAGCACGCTGGCCACACATGAAAGCAATGTACCCCTGAGGGGGGCTTGGCACTTAGAGACTTGCATTTTTATGGTGAAGAGTGGGGATATCTATGTTGGTTCCATTGTGTCTCCAGTGAGGCCACCATTCATCATTAAGAAGCTCAGAAGTACATGTGATCTCAAGCACAGACTTAGGAAATTCCAATGGGAATGTCAGGGCTTTGATCTGGAATTTGCAACCTGTATTCTCCTAGCTGACTGGACCATAGTTCCTGGCTGGGTTTTTATCCTAACATATCTAAGAAATATGTCACAACCCCTTCATTAACAGAGACAATGTCTAGGGAACATGGGGATTCTAATATCCCCTCCCCAGCTTCCTGGATAATGAATGGCACCTGCGTGACCTCTGGCCCCAAGAGCAGCCTTGTATTTGAATAATGTATTAATTGACAAAGCTCCTAGGCCAGGGAGTTCTGGCTTTAATATGTTGAGATCAAAATCTCAGAGTGCCTCCTCTGCTTTCAGGGAATCTGACTAGTCCTTGCAGAGGTGATGCTAAGATGTTCATTGGTTCCTGGACTTCATGGGCACCTACTTCCCCATTGCAGATTTTGCCATCCTGACTTCCTGCATGATGACCTCTTGAAGAAGAGGCTGTAGATTTCCCTGAGCTGTGTCTGTGGCCAAGGAGTTCAGGATGTAAATCCTTAAACTTTGTATTTGCTTGGATATAACCTGACTGGTACAATACCTATTTATGGTCCTAGGAAACTCAATGTTAAGCTAGGAAGAGTATAAAGATGTCTATGAAGCCATCCCATTTTGGGAGATTCTCCTCCTAAGAGAACTTTGCAGCACCTACTGAAATCTGGAAATCCTGTTCCATTACTAACTACAGACTGACCTCAGAGGAGGCAATGCCTGCTGTCCTCTTGGGCTACCTGGATGTGGCTTCAGAAGCCCTAGCAAATAAGTGCTATTCCCCAGGAAACACTTGATACCACATCAAAACTACGTGCCATGGCCATCCACTGAAGTTAGCCTCGGGCTGTAACTGAAATTGGGGTCTTTACCCAGTCGCTGCCCATCAGCTCTTCCACGGCATCCACTTTGTTTCTTGTCTTTCTCTGTTGAGCTCAGCTTTATGGGTATCTTGTGTTCTCAGTAAACACTCAGACTCACACACGTCCCACATGGGCGAGGGAAAGGGTTCCCCTCTGCAGGGATGGGCTGGCTAAGAAATAAAGGCTAAGTAAATAGTACTGTGAAATAACCACAGGACACAGAAAATATGTTTTCCGGGGTGGGCAGCAATGGGCCAAGCTGACCAGAGGGGTGCAGCTTCTAACAACAAAAGGAGCCCATGTCTGGTTTATTTGTATCGGCACAGATCAAAAGGATTTGATAGAAAGTTAGAGGTGGGGGCAGGTAGGCTTCTCGGTTCTTAATGGGTCACACCCATCTCCCCTGTTGTGTGAAACCTTTTTGGCAGAGCTGGATGGGAGTTCACATGTATCGGGCCATCTCACCAGAGGAGTGCCTCTGGGAGTTCCCAGATACCAGATCTTCCCACTCAGGGGCTTCCATGCCAATCTGGCCCACGCACATTTCACTGGTGACTTCCTGTTCTTCAGCCAACACTGATGACCAGGAAACAGGACCCAGACTATTTTGATATAGCTCTCCTGGATTTCTAGAATTGTAGTGCCTGGTGGAATTCATAGTCTATGGGTGGAGGTTGGACCTCAAGCTTGACCCTAATTTTGTAGTAATCTTTCTCTGGATGAACTTGGTGATACCTAGTCCGCTCCTGATCTTTAAGGATTAGATTTGTTTTGTCCCATTAGGGATGATCTATCTCTTGGATGAAGACTTTAAGACCATTCATAGAAGGAAAGCCCCTGGGTACTGGTCTCTTTCCCAATATTCAATAATTTCACAGACCACAGAGTAGAAAACAGTGGGTTATGTGTTGCTCTCACGGGAAGTCCCCAGTTGGATTGGGCTCACAGAGTCTGGGAAAACCACCTTATTCTTGTTATTCTTTTATTCCCAGGAGCAACCAGCACAATATTTTATAACTGACACATGGGAACAATAAGTGAAATAACTATAATTATATAAGTTTTATTAATAAAAAGCAATGATTTCATTGGTTGTATGATATTTCTGAGGGACTGCCCTTTTAGGACAAAATGTTTATTCCCAAAGAAATGTTTTCCCTGTGATTGACTTTGTTAGGCTACGCCGTTTACTAATCTTCCTTGAGTCACGACATTTTCCATTCTTGCCTTTTAGATATAATGCTCCATTTAAGAAAAATATACAGAATTGGGTGTATAAATTGTCCACTTCCTCAGATATAATTGAAGAGTGGCTAGTGGTGCAGAATCTTTGGGTCTACCTTGAAGCTGTCTTTGTAGGTGGAGATATTGCCAAACAGCTGCCTCAGGTAAATAGGGCTTTTTATAATGCCTGTGATAAAATAATGGGGTGTGTGTGACCTGCAGGTCTCTGTGAAAGATGTGTGGTCAAGTTTTGCCCATGCCACTGGATGGCAAACTATGGCTGCTTGTGTGCTTTAAATAAAGTTTTATTGGAACATGGCCACATCCACTCATTTGCATATTGTCCATGGTTGCTTTAGCACTATAACAGCAGAGCAGAATCATTGTAACAGATACCATATAGTCCACAAAGTCTTAAAATATTTACTATTTGGCCCTTTTTTGGGGAAAAAATGCTCACCTCTGATTTACATTAGCAGAAAGAAGAAACAGGTAGTTCCAAACACTGAAAAATCTTGAGACAAGTATGCGAGGTTACTTTCAAATGCAGAACTGTTGAATTATAGTAGTTCATCTCTTCCAAGAGCTAACCTTATAATATTCTTCTGAGAATTGTATTAAAATTAATCTGTATTCTGTAAGCACAAATTAACTCTTAGTAAGTCTGCTACTAGCAGATCAGAAACATACTGTGGGGTAAAGAAATAGCCTGAGAACCTTGTAATGAAACCTTTGAAACAGCTCCTTTGGGGACTTTTAAGCAAATGTCAATAATTAACTGATGGTTTTAGACTATGAAGGTAACTTTTCTATTAGAAAATTAAGCCTGAAATAATTAAACTAGAAATTCCTAAAGGTTTTCTGTCTACAAATGGGATCTATATAGGTTATAAATCAAGGACAAAACGTATTGAAAATGCTTGATTTTTCTTTGTAATACATTTTTAGAGCACAAAACTAAAACATATTGCTTTTGTTTTTTAATTAGAAAGTTGCATTTTTAATAGAGGCAAGATTATGCCAATTTCTAGAGGCAGTTTTGCAACTGAATGCAAAATTTCCTATCATCCATAGTAAATAGAAAGTTTTCATTTGCACAAATGTAAATGAAGCTTTGTTTTGTGTTTTTACTGTTTTTCCCCCTTTTTTCTTACTTCTCCCCTGCCTGGGGTACCATTGAGTTATAATTATTCCAGGACCCTGAGATCAAATTATTTTCATGCTTCTTCACTGTGCTCATCGAACCAAAACACCTGGAGTGCTGAAAGACTAGATTTGAACTTTAAGTTGATAGCTCTGCAAATTAATCATGTAGCACTTCAAAAAAATGTATTAAATGCAAGGAAACAAATAACTGGTAAACCCCATTGTGATGGAACAGTATTTTTAATAAGAAGCTTTATAAGTTCAGGGTTTTGTGTTCTTCAGAACTAATTCAGTTGGAAAAAAATTGTTTAAATTATGTAGCCTAGGATTATTCTAGGCTGGTTTGAAGAACTGTAAGAAAGTCTAAACTGAATGCTTTGCTTTTTCAATTATCCACATGCTAATCTTTACTCCCTATGGATTTATTTTTAGGAAGCAAAACGGTTTCAGAATATTGACAAGGCGTGGATAAAAATAATGCAGAGAGCTCATGAGAATCCCAACGTGATCAGTTGCTGTGTTGGAGATGAAACCATGGGGCAGCTCTTGCCCCATCTACACGAGCAGTTGGAATTGTGTCAGAAGTCACTTACAGGGTAAGAGCTGACTCTTAAAACGATATGTCATTTTATATGTGATGGTGTTTTATCCCACACAAATTACTAGTACGGACTGCTTTTCTGATTTTATAATGATGGTTGAAGTGCGAATAGGATTTTAAATTTTCACAAAAATTTAGTTTTTCTTACACTCGTGGTGGGTGAGTGAAGGTGTTGTGTTAGTTTCCTACCACCTTAGGTGCCCTTCAATAGATGAATTGATAAAGAAAATGTTGTATATCTATACAATGCAGTATTACTCAGCCATAAAGAAGAATAACTTTATGACTCTTGTCAGTAAATGGATGGGTCTGGAGATTATCATGCCAAGTGGAATAACCCAGTCCCCCAAAACCAAAGGTCGAATGTATTCTCTGATATGTGGAAGCTAACCCACAATAAGGAGGGTGGAGGGGAAGAATATAAGTTCAGTAGATGAGACAATAGGGAGTGGAGGGAAGGGAAGAGGGGTAGGAAAAGGAAAGACAGTGGAATGAATCTGACATAACTTTCCTACGAACATATGTGAAAATATCATAGGGAATCCCCCCATTGTGTATGTCTACAAGAATGGGGTCCTAACTAGTATAAGATATATTCCATGTTTGTATAATTATATCAAAATGAATTCTACTGTCATGTATAACAGAAAAAAAAAAACAATAAAAATTTTGAAAGACATTGTATTAGTTTCCTAAGGATGCTGTGACAAATTATGTGGCTTAAAGCAATAGAAATTTATTCTCTCACAGCCCTAGAGACCAGAAGTCTGAAATCAAAGGATCAGCTCCCTCTGAAGGCTTTATGGGAGAATCCTGCCTTGCTGTTCACAGCTTGTGGTGGTGCTGGGAGCTCCTTGGCTTGTGGCTACCTAACCCCACTTCCTGTGTCTGCCTTTACCTGGTCATCTCCTTTTCTTCTTTTATAAGGACACTTGTCATTGGGCTTAAGGCTTATCTGGATCATCTGGATTATATAGGATGATGTCTTCTCAAGACCCTTAACTTCATTACATCTGCAGAGACCTCCTTTCCCAATGTCGCAAATTACAGATTACAGGGAATAGTATGTAGACATGCCTTCTGGAGGGGCTACCCTTCAGTCCACCATGGGCAGGGAGTACAGAATTTCACTGAGAGAACAGCTAACCAGAAGAATTCACAGATAATTGTCTTAAAGAAATTTTCAATTTCTGTTTGAAATAGGGTGATGATGTATCCCAGTTTGTTCCAGGAATGCCTCTGTCCTGACTTAGTGGTTAATTGTCCCCCATGTCATCCTCACAATGTCCTTGTTTGGAGATAAATTATATGTTCACTGTGGGTTTAAGCCATGAGGTTCCCATTACTCTTAGGAAGATCTCAGGGGGGTTCCTGAGGAGGAAGGGGAGATGGAGGCCAGGAGGCCTTGCTCCAAGTCACTCTCTCATTGCTTCCCTTGTGTTCCTGAGTGTCGTCTGTGATGGACATGGACTTTGGTTCTCCCTAAACGGTCCAGATGTAATACCTGTAGGTGTTTGCTGTTATCTTTTTGAAGATGTTAGTGATAGCTTGGCTGAAAAACATTCATAATTCAAAAATAAAAAAAAATATCACTTGGTAATGTGCTGTTGACTTTATCTGAAGGTATTTGGAGAAGAAGCGATTGTTATTTCCAAGATTCTTCTTTGTGTCTGATCCAGTTCTCCTGGAAATCCTTGGACAAGCCAGTGATTCCCATACCATACAGGTACAATTTTAAGTATCTTGAGACTTAAGGTGCTTTTTCAACAGCATGCATAATCCAAAATAAAAATAAAGTTAACGTCTGAAATGGGCAGATAGGAAAAATGAGCACTAAAGATTTTGTTGCTTATAGAATGTCCTGTTTACTGTGTATTCTGAGCCTGCCAGCCTCACACGATCCTGTGGCATTGGTGAGCTATAGTCACCTGCTGTGCCCCTGGCTAGCTGTACGACCTTGGCAGGCTTCTTAATTTTCCTGTGCCTTGATTTCCTCATCCGTAAAGTAAGGGCATTAATGGTCTCCACCTCATAGGATTGTCATGAGGATTACTTGAGATAATGCAAAACAAAGTACTGCCCACAATGTGTGCTCACGGACTGGATTCACCCTTGTGAGAATCTTACTCTAAATATTCTTAGACCAAATGGGGTTGTGGTTTGGATTGGTCCTTTTTTTTTTTTTTTTTTTTTTTTTTTTTTTTTCCTTCTAGAAGCTTTTCAAATGCTTTTATCCATTTTGGAGAGCAGTGCTTCAGGAAGAAGAGAAAAATCCACACGCAGGGCATAGGAGGCCTTACTTATCCCAGGACGTTTCTGGTTTGGGGATCTGGGAATGGCTACTATTTTCTTCCTTGTTGGCTTCCAGGGAGTTGTGGGGGTGAGAAAATAGAGGAGGGATGTAAAATCTGTGAAAGGCAGAGGGAGAGCTAAGGGCCAAGGCAGGACTGAGCCATGTCTGGGAGGGAAGAGGACTGCAATGGTGTGATTCAGGCTCCATCTGAAGGAGGAAGGGGCAATCTAGTCCCATCAAATTTTGTAGAACTTGGAGAAAACATTCTGTGGGATTTTAAAAAGTGAGCCTCGGAGCTGGGGTTGTGGCTCAGTGGTAGAGCGCTTATGTAACATGTTTGAGAACCTGGGTTCAATCCTCAGCATCACATATAAATAAATAAATAAATAAATAAATAAATAAATAAATAAATAAATAAATAAAATAAAGGCACTTGTTGCTCTACAACTAAAAATATTAAAAAAAAAAAAAAAAAAGTGAACCTTCAAAGTCATCCAAAGGCCAAAGCAGAGTTCTTTTTTTGGGGGGTTTTGTTTTGTTTTGTCTCTTGTTTTTATAAAGATAGACAACACTACTAAGGTTTTCAGAACATCTCCGTGGCTTGTGTGTTTAGCCTAGCGTGTCATGTTTTCTCTCCCTCATGTTTCGTACAGCCGCATCTCCCTGCTGTGTCTGACAACATAAATGAGGTGACATTTCATGCCAAAGACTACGATCGTATGATAGCTGTCATATCAAGAGAAGGAGAAAAAATCATGGTAATTTACTTTATGATTTTGTTATTAGGATTTCTTTAAAAGTTGAAATTGGGGAGAATGCAGGGGTCAGAGGGTTAGTAACCTTGGGTCCTAATTCTATAGCTCTGACCTTGTTTGTCAAAATCATTTAACTTAACTGAGACTCATTTTTATCATTGATAAAATGAGAGTTTAGACTAGATGATCTGTATAGTTCCTTCCAGTTATGGTAATAGAAGATTATGCCCATGTTATACATATTTTGTGTAATTATAAAACAATTTGCTTTGCATGGAGGTACCATGATAAGTCAAGTGTGTGACATTTAAAAATTATTGTTGGTTTGTAATCTATTTGGGATGAATGTTTTCAGTTGGATAGTCCTGTGATGGCCAAGGGTCCGGTAGAGATTTGGCTTCTGGATTTGTTGAAAGTACAGATGTCATCCTTACATAATATAATCAGGTCTGCATTCTATCAAATCAGCGATTCAGGATTTCAACTCTTACCTTTCCTCAGTCACTTCCCAGCTCAGGTGAGAATACACAGTATTTACTAGTGTTAAAAGAAAGGTAAGGGCTGGGGTTGTGGCTCAGCGGTAGAGTGCTCGCTTAGCACGTGTGAGGCGCTGGGTTTGATTCTCAGCACCACATAAAAAAATAAATAAAGGTATTGTGTCCAACTACAACTAAAAAAAATGTATATTAAAAAAAAAAGAAAGGGAAATCAGGGGTGGGGTGGGATGGAGTGGGAGGCTGCTTAGGTTGTGTGGACCTGACAGTGTGCAGGCTGCTGTAGCTTTGAACGAGAATGGTGACCCATTTGCACCCAGCCTCATCTCCCCACATCTGCCTGTCAGCTGGAACCACTTACCCAACATCTCCCAGCAAAGGGTGCACCAGTGTTCTCCCATCATTGAGGACATGTGGCAAGACCGAAACCACTTATGGAAAATTTCATCTTCCAGATATAGATACATATGCATGCCAGTACCTAGGTAAATAGGATACTGATGCAGACCTGGGAATGCACATATATGAAAGGAATGAGCCTGCCTTTTCCTGAAATGAAATCCATCTTGCCTTTTTGTTTCTCTTGCTTTCAAGTGATGAAAGGGTAAATTGGCCTCCGTGTCAAGGAGGCTTTCTCCTGCTCCTAGCTTCTTAGAGAGAAGACGTGGAAGAGGCTGGGGATGAAGTGGCTCTTCTCATGAACTGCTGTCAGGTCCCATGTCTCTTAGAAATGCATTGTAATGTGTCAAGTAGTATTAAAACCCAATATCAGAAATGAATTTCATTAAATCTTCATCTCAGATAAATGAAAAATGGTAATTTGTGATCTGATCAGAAATAGTGTGAGACAGAAGACGAGAACTATCCAAGGAAAGTACCAGCAGTTTTTGCCTAAACTATATTTCTTCTGCATCAGTTCCCCACAACAGGAACTTGAAATCCTGAATTGATGAACACACAGTGGAGACAGCAGAGGTGTTAAGAAATTATTCATTCAAACTGCACAAGCACAAATATGGAATCAACCTTTATTGGACAGAATATTTCAATATTGTGACTTTTGTATTACATAATCTTTGATAAGCTTTAGAACTACCTTTGTGATAAAGCTTTATAAAATACTTTATTTGGTAAGCTGAGAAAATATCTTCTTAGGTTAAATCAACATATTCTCCCTCTCCCAGGAAAACTGCACCCTCCATGCTCTGAAGCCTAATTTAGACCAAGGATTTAGCATTAGGTGGAAAGTTGAGAGCAAGTTCAGAACTTTGGTGAAGTCAAGCAGGGTATAGTAGGAAAGTTGACCAGCTTTTAAAATTTTCTTTATATATATATAAATATGTATATATATGTATACATAATTTTCTCTCTCTATATATAAAATATATATCCATATATGATGTAATATATATAACATAATATAATATAAAAATAATAATATATGTATGTATTTATATCATTTTTTGTTCTTTTTAAATTTTTATTTTTTAATTTATAATATTAGTATGTATTACAATTCTTTTTAAATTTTTTAAAATAATTTTTAATATGTACAACTCATAGTGCATGTATTTAGCATCTTTTTACATACAACTGTTTGTATACAAAGTATATTCATACAATTCAGGTCTTCAATCATGCAGTTAGGAAAATGATATCCATGTCATTCAACCACCTTTTCTTATTTCTATTTTTTTCCTTTTCTCCCCCTTCCTCCCCTCTTGCTCCCTCCCTTCCCCTCCCTTCCCTTTGACCATTCTAGTGTTCCTCTAGTCCTCCTATGTACCCCCCCCCATCCAACAATACTATGAACTAGCCTCCTTATATCAGAGAAAACATTTGGTACTTGGATTTTTGAGACTGACTAACTTCACTTAGCATTATGTCTTCCAACTTCATCCATTTACCTGCAAATGCCATTAATTTATTTTTTTTTTATTGCTGAGTAAAATTCCATTATGCGTATATACCACATTTTCTTAATCCACTCATCTACTGAGGGACATCTAGGTTGGTTCCACAACCTAGCAATTGTGAATTGCGCAGCTACAAACATTGAGATAGCTGTGTCATTGTAATATGCTGTTTTTAAGTCCTTTGGGAATAGACCCAGGAGTGGGATGGCTGGGTCATAAGTGGTTCCATTCCCAGTTTTCCAAGAAATCTCCATACTGCTTTCCATAACGGTTGCACCATTTTGCAGTCCCACCAGCAATGTATGAGTATGCCTTTTTCCCCACATCCTCTCCAACATTTATTGTTGCTTGTGTTCTTGATAGCTGCCATTCTGACTGGAGTGAAGTGAAATCTTAGAGTAGTTTTGATTTGCATTTCTCTGATTGCCAGCGATGCTGAACATTTTTTCATGTATTTGTTGATTAATCGTGTATCTTCTTCTGAGAGGTGTCTTCGCAATTCCTTAGCCCATTTATTGATTGGGTTATTTGTTTTTTTAGTGTAAAGTTTTTTAAGTTCTTTATATATTCTAGAAATTAGTGCTCTGTCTGATGTGCATGTATTAAATATTTGTTCCCAATTAGTTGGCTCTCTATTCACCTCACTGATTGTTTCTTTTGCTGAGAAGAAGCTTTTTAGTTTAAATCTATTCCATTCATTAATTCTTGGTAGTAATTCTTGCGCTGCAGGATTCTTATTAAGGAACTTGGGGCCTAATCCGACATGTTGGAAATTGTAGCTTACTTTTTCTTCTATTAGGCGTATTGTGTCTGGTCTAATTCCTAGGTCCTTGATCCACTTTGAATTGAGTTTTGTGCATGGTGAGAGATAAGGGTTTAATTTCAATTTGTTGCATATGGATTTCCAGTTTTCCCAGCACCATTTGATGAAGAGGCTATCCTTTCTCCACTGTACATTTTTGGCGCCTTTGTCTAATATAAGATAGCTGAAATTATATGTATTAGTCTCTGTATCCTCAATTCTGTACCATTGGTCTACCAGTCTGTTTTGGTGCCAATACCATGCTGTTTTTGTTACTGTTGCTCTATAGTATAATTTAAAGTCCGGTATGGTAATGCCCCCTGCTTCACTTTTCTTGTTCAGGATTGCTTTGGCTATTCTGGGTCTCTTATTTTTCCAAATGAATTTCATGACTGCTTTTTCTATTTCTTTGAAGAATGACATTGGGATTTTGATTGGAATTGCATTGAATCTGTATAATGCTTTTGGTAGTATGGACATTTTGATAATATTGATTCTACCTATCCAAGAGCAAGGTAGGTCTTTCCATCTTCTGAGTTCTTCTATGATTTCTTTCTTTAGTGTTCTATAATTTTCCTTATAGAGGTCTTTCACCTCTTTCGTTAAGTTGATTCCCAGGTATTTTATTTTTTTTTTGATGCTATTGAAAATGGGGTAGTTTTCATCATTTCCCTTTCGGAGGCTTTGTCAGTGATGTACGAAAACGCCTTTGACTTATGGGTATTGATTTTGTATCCTGCTACTTTGCCAAATTCATTTACTAGTTGCAAAAGTTTTCTGGTAGAGTTTTTTGGGTCTTCTAGGTAGATTATCATGTCATCAGCAAATAGTGCTAATTTGAGCTCTTCTTTTCCTATCTGGATCCCTTTAATTTCTTTTGTCTGTCTAATTGCTCTGGCCAGAGTTTCCAGTACTATGATAAATAGCAGTGGTGAAAGGGGGCATCCCTGTCTTGTTCCAGTTTTTAGAGGGAATGCTTTCAGTTTTTCTCCATTTAAGATAATGTTAGCTCTGGGCCTTGCATAAATAGCTTTTATAATGTTGAGATATGTTCCTGATATTCCTAGTTTTTCCAGTATTTTGAACATAAAGGGGTGCTGTAATTTGTCAAATGCTTTTTCTGTGTCTATTGAGATAATCATATGATTTTTATCTTTAAGTCTATTGATATGATGTATTATGTTTATCATATATGTATTATGTATTATGTATTTATGTTGAATCAGCATTGCATCCCTGGAATAAACCCCACTTGATTGTGGTGCACTATCTTTTTGATATGTTTTGTATCCGATTTGCCAAAATTTTGTTGAGGATTTTTGCATCTATGTTCATTAAAGATATTGGCCTGAAGTTTTCTTTTTTGGATGCGTCTTTGCCTGGCTTTGGAATTAATGTAATATTGGCCTCATAGAAAGAGTCTGGAAGAGCTCCCTCTTTTTCTATTTCTTGAAATAGTTTGAAGAGCATTGGTATTAGTTCTTCTTTAAAAGTCTTGTAGAACTTGGCTGTAAACCCATCAGGTCCTGGACTTTTCCTTATTGGTAGCTTTTTGATGACATCTTCTATTTCTTCACTTGTAATCGATCTGTTTAAATTGTGTATAGCCTCCAGATCAGTTTAGGCAAATCATACGACTCTAGGAATCTGTCAATGCATTCAGTATTTTCTATTTTATTAGAGTACAAGTTTTCAAAGTAATTTCTAATTATCTTCTGTATATCTGAGGTGTTTGTTGTGATATTCCCGTTTTCATCACGAATGTTAGTAGTTTTTTCTCTTCTTCTTTTTGTTAGCATTGCTAAGGGTCTGTCAATTTTGTTTATTTTTTCAAAGAACCAACTTTTAGTTTTGTCAATTCTTTGAATTGTTTCCTTAGTCTCAATTTCATTAATTTCTGCTCTGATTTTAATTATTTCCTGTCTTCTACTGCTCTTGGTGTTGATCTGTTCTCCTTTTTCTAGTGCTTTGAGGTGTGATGTTAAGTCATTTATTTGTTGGTTTTTTTCCTTTTAAGGAATGAACTCAGTGCAATGAATTTTCCTCTTACTACTGCCTTCATAGTGTCCCAGAGATTCCTATACATTGTATCTGTGTTCTTGTTTACCTCTAGGAATTTTTTAATCTCCTCTTTGATGTCTTCTTCAACCCCTTGTTCGTTCACTAGCATGCTGTTTAGCTTCCAGTTGATGGAGTAGTTTTTCTTATTCCTTGTTTTGTTGTTGACTTCCAATTTCCTCCCTTTATGGTCTGATAGCATGCAGGGTAGTATCTCTATTTTTTTTTTTTTATATTTGCTGAGAGTTGCCTTGTGACATAATATATGGTCTATTTTGGAGAAGGAGCCATGTGCTGCTGAGAAAAAAGTGTATTCGTTTACTGAGGGATGAAATATTCTATATATGTCCGTTAGGTCTAAGTTATTAATTGTTTTAAGGAGGCCTAAAGTTTCTTTGTTTAGTTTTTGTTTGGATGATCTATCCATTGGTGAGAGAGGTGTGTTGAAGTCCCCTAGGATAACTGTGTTGTGGTCTATTTTACTCTTGAACTTGAGAAGGGTTTGTTTGATGAATGTAGGTGCTCCATTATTTGGGGCATATAGATTTATGATTGTTATATCCTGTTGATGAATGGTTCCCTTAAGTAGTAAGAAATATCCATCTTTGTCCCTTTTGATTAGCTTTGGCTTGAAGTCTACCTTATTTGAAATGAGAATGGAAACCCCTGCTTGCTTTTGCATGCCATGTGAGTGATAAGACTTTTCCCAGCCTTTCACCTTCAGTTTATTGATGTCTTTTTCTATGAGGTGTGTTTCTTGGAGACAGCAAATTGTTGGTTCATTTCTTTTAATCCATTCAGATAATCTGTGTCTTTTGAATGGTGAGTTTAGGCCATTAACATTCAGGGTTATTATTGAGATGTGATTTTTATTCCCATCCATTTTTATTTGTATTATGGTCTTTAGTTTGATTTGGTTTCTCTTCTGGTTGGTATTTCCCTTAGTTTAATATCTCCCTTTATTGATTTTCATTGTTATTTTTCTCTTCTTCTTCATGAAAAATTTTGCCCAGGATGTTCAGAAGTGCTGGCTTTCGAGTTGTGAAATCTTTTAACTTTTGCTTGTCGTGGAAGCTTTTTATTTCATCTTCGAATCTAAAGCTCAATTTTGCTGGATATAAGATTCTTGGTTGACATCCCTTTTCTTTCAGAGTTTGAAATATGCTATTCCAGGATCTTCTTGCTTTTAAGGTCTGGGTTGAAAAGTCTGAACATAGTCTGATTGGTTTCCCCCTATATGTAATCTGCTTCCTTTCTCTTGTGGCTTTTAATATTCTCTCCTTGCTCAGTATACTAGGCATTTTCATTATAATGTGTCTTGGTGTGGATCTGTTGTGATTTTGTATGTTTGGTATTTGGTAAGCCTCTTGAACTTGGTTTTCCCATTCATTCCTCAAGTTTGGAAAATTTTCTGTAATTATTGCATTAAATAAATTACTCATTCCTTTGGCTTGAAACTCTGCCCCCTCCTCTACCCCAGTCACTCTTAAGTTTGGTCTTTTTATGTTGTCCCATAATTCTTGAATGTTCTGTTCTTGGTTTCTTACCATTTTTGCTGTGTAATCTAGATTTTTCTCTAGGATGTATATTTTGTCTTCATTGTCTGAGGTTCTTTCTTCCAATTGATCTACTCTGTTGGTGATACTTTCGATTGAGCTTTTATTTTGGCTTATTGCTTCTTTCATTTCCGGAATATCTGTTTGGTTTCTCTTTAGAGCCTCTATCTCCCTACTGAAATAATCTTTTACTTCCTGTATTTGTTAATGGAGTTCTTTGTCAAAATGATCTTTCACCTCCTGTATTTGCTCCCTCATCTCATTTTTGAGTTCATTCTTAAGTTCTGCAAACACTTGGAATATGTAATTTCTAAATTCCATCTCTGGCATTTCACCAACTGTGCTTGCCATGGAATCTACTGAGGAGGTATATTGATTTGTTTGTGTCACTTTCTTCCCTTGTTTCTTCATATTGCTTGTTTGTCTTATCTTCTTGCACTGTGGGACCTTGACTATTTTGATTTTTCCTTAAAGCCTTATGTTGCTCCTGTAGTACAATGCTATCAGATCCCCTTATATATCCTTTACACTTTAAAATCAAACACTTTCTATTCAGAAAATCCCAGTTTGATCACAATGTACAGATTTAGTTAACCCAGATATTGTTTTCAATTTACTCTGTACACTTCTGATGGAGTTTTATGGTTTCAAGAATTGGATACAGAGGTGATATGTTTAGGAAAAAGGAAGTGAGTATATTGAATTGTTCTTTCTTAGAAAGTATGAGAAGTGAGTTTTATGGAAGTGGTTTAGTATCAGCAGACAAGAGAGGAAAGAGAATGGAGTGAATGCTTAGGTGGAAAGTCTGATTTATATATAAACCTAACTTATGCAGTGGTTGAGAGAAGAAATAAAGAAAGATGGAAAAGAGAAAAAAAATGACAAAGGAATAGAAATTAGTGTAAGAGAGAGGATAGAGAGAGTGAGTCAAGAAAATAGAGAATGAACTATATATAACATCACTTTGCTATATATTTCAATTGTACCCGTTCTAGAACTCCCAATTTCTGTGTATAACTTGTTTTTGCCTCTGTTGAGTATGCAATGGCAGGGTGTAAATAGGGAAGATGAAGGAAGAAGAAAAAATACAAAAGTGAGAAGGAAGAAAAGAAAGAAAGAGGAGCAGAAGCAAACAAACACACTGTCAATCAAAACAAAAACAAAGCAAAACAAACAAACAAACAAACAAAAAACCCCCAAAAAACAAGAAAACAAACAAACAAAAAAAAGTTGAACCCAGGAACCTGTCTCAAACAAGAATGGACCCTGGGAAGCCCTTCTTTTTTTCCCTTCCAGATTAAGCCAATTGACTTGGTTCATGTCCAGTCAGCGATCTTGTTAGTGGAGTCAAGGCTGCACCTTTGGCCAGTTGCAGAATGGCACAGCGGATGAGTGGCTTGGCGGGTGCCTACCTCTTGTTCTGGTCATAGCTGGGCAGGTCGCACTTCCCCTCTTGTTCTGGTTGCAGCTGTGCAGGTCGCACTTCCCCTGGGAGTGGAGGGGGCTATTCCTCAGGTCGAGTCCTGCGTGCAGCAGCAGGGAGCTGCTACTCTGGGCCCTGGAGGCCAGGCAAACGGGTGGCTGGGTCTCTCCTTCAGGGCGGGTGCACTGGCAGTCTGAACTGGGAATTCTGTCGGTAGGTCTCAGGGCCCGTAGGCGGAACCGGGATCTCACGAGGGCAGGCCGAAGTGGAAACTTAAGCCGGCCGCTGAACTGGGCTGAACCAGGATCCTATATCATTATTTTTAAAGCAATTTTTCCAAATAACTGAAACTTGTCTGCTATCAAGTTAATTTTAAAAGTGTAGCTAAAATTGTTTAAATTTTCCTCTCTGCTTTCTTCTAAAATATATTTTCAAGATCACAAATGCTGCAAAAACTTGAAAAATTTTGAAAAATATAAACATGAAAATAAAAATTTACCACATTTTTACCACCTGAAAATGATGATTGTTAATATTTTAGTGTCTTTCCTTCTAAATTTTTAATGTGCTTAGTATAGGCCTTGGATACTATTGAAGATAATTAGCATTCTTATTTTTTCATTTTCATGAAGCTTCCTTCAGTTTTCATAATCAGGTCCCCTGCCTTCCTTCGTAGACTGAGTGTAAAAACAGAACAAACACTTTAAAAGAGTATGCAGTGGATTTTTTTTTTTTTTCCTGCTTTTGTTTGGTTTTGGTACTAGGGATTGAACCCAGGGGTGCTCGACACTGAGCTACCCCAGCCCTTTTTATTTATTTTTTTGATACAGGGTCTTGCCAGGTTGCCTAGACTGGCCTGGAACTTGCCATCTTCCTGCCTCAGTCCCCTGAGTTCCTAGGATTACAGACATGTGCCGCTGCACCCTGCTGTGCAGTGGTTTTTCTTTTTTTTTTTTTCAGGGTCTGCTGGTCCCACCGGTTTTTACCTCAGAGAGCTTCACACCGCTCTGCTTGTGTATTTTTTCCCTTCTTGCTTTTCTTTTCTTGGGCATCTTCTGCAGCTGTGAGAGTCAGAATCCATTGGTTCTTGGGAGCTTCCTGACTTCCTTTATTTTCTCCGGGTTCGGTTGCTCATGTCAGTTAGGTCTTTTCACTTATCTTCACCTGCGGACTACAGGATTGGCAACTCCTCTAACAGAAAAATGTCAATGTTTCCGTCGAGACAGGGAAAGGATCAGGATTTGTTCTTGCTTTACCAACTACAATGCCCATGCCAAGCGTTTATCCCTGTACTGCCCACACTGCACAGTCCTCTGCCAAATGTGGGATTCTTTTTTGGTTCAAGTGATCTGGGATCTGTCACTGGACTCTGGGGATGAACAATAGTGCCCCCAGAGGGACAGCCTTTTCAGTGAGGGGGTGGGTATGGGGTGTTCTGACCACTTTTATGATCTCTCCTAGAGCAGAAATTATAGGCATTAGGTGACACCTGTTCACAATTTCTTCATGCCTTCACCAGGATGCCAAGGACAAGCTTCTGCCCTCCTCACTTGTGTCTTCTATAGAGAAATATAAAAACAGAGACATAGATGGCATGGATATTTAGAGAGTGAGAGATCAAGAAAGAAGATAGGCAGTATATTGTATTTAGAAGATGCAAAGAAAACTTTGGAAAACCCAGCTCAAGGGAAAATACACAGTGGAGAGTTCATTAATTCCATTTGGCTTTTCAGGCCCTCCATAGAAACATTTCCTAAGCATCTTCCATCACATATGCTATGGTTTGGATGTGTTCCCCAAAGTTCATGTGTCAGAAACTTAACACCCAATGCAATGGTATTGGGGGGTGGGGCTTAATAAGAGGTGATTATATCATAGGGGCTCTGCCCTCATGATTAATGAATGTCATTATAGCCAGAGTAGGTTGGTTATCATGGAAGCAGTTTCTACATAAGAGCATGTTTGGGGGCTGGGGCTGTAGCTTAGTGGCAGAACACTTGCCTAGTGTACGTGATGCACTGGGTTCGAGCCTCAGCACCACATAAAAATAAACAAAGGCATTTTGTTCATTTACAACTACAAAAAAGAAAAAGAAAAAAAGAAAAAGAACATGTTTGGCCCCCTTTTTAGCACTAGCTTGCACATGCTCTTGCCCTTTTGCCCTCTGCCGTGAGGTGATGCAGCAAGAAGGCCCTCACCAGGTCTTGGCTCCTAGACTTTGACTTCCCTGCTCCCAGAACTGTGAGAAATAAAATTTCTTTATAAATTGCCCAGTCTGTGGTATTCTGTTATAACAACACTAAATGACTAAGACAACATACGTAGTTTAATAAATGGTGGCCATTAATTATTTACCTGTGTACATTGAAATAATGAAAATATTAATAATTAGAAGGTGAGATGTCTGTCCTCCCTTTCAGAGTAGATAAACAAATGTCTCTTTTTTAGTTAAAAACAAGTAAAATCCTGTTTGCCTTCATGTGAAAAAGTGGCAACTACATCTTATTGTAGATATGCTTTAAATATTTCTTTATTGGGTTTGCAGGTTGGGCTTCTGGGAATTCAGATGTTATGGACTCATGATTCAGAAGAAGCTTTAAATAATGCAAAAGATGACAGGAAAGTCATGCAAGCAACCAATCAGAAATTTTTGGATATTCTAAATGTTCTTATTAGCCAGACAACGCATGACCTAACCAAGTTTGATAGAGTGAAATTTGAAACTCTAATTACCATCCATGTGCATCAGAGAGATATTTTTGATGATTTGGTGAAGTATCTTTTTTTCTATATCAAAATAATTTAGTGTATTAATTAATGATGAACAGTTAAAGGTTATACATATTGCCTAACTTTACATGAACTTTCCATCTTCAAAGTCCTTTTTTGAGACTGTCTCCATCAACATCTATATTGGATAGTTTGAACAACCATATATGTATTGTCATTTGTTATTCTGAATGTGTGGAACCAGTGATATGATATAAACCAACTAATTATTTTGTTAACTGTTAAAGGGGACATGACATAGTTGAGGTGGGATGGGTCGTGAGCTATATTGGGAAAGGCAAGTCCAGATGGAATGGACCAGCCTTAGGGAGCTCTCCTGGCTGTTTGTTTAACTGATCATCCCATAGTGCTTGATTTGGTCAAGGTTCTGTGGGGTGGGAGTAAATGGGGTGGTTTTGAATTTTCCTTAGAAACTAGAGATTTGGGGCCCAGCCAGGTTCTCCCAAGGTGGGGATTCTTACCATGGGATAGGGCTCCCAGGTGACTTTCATGTACCACCACCAGCAGTCTTTGCCTTTACCCTTGCTTTATTCTACTTGATTGCATCAATCTTAACGACGCCTCTTTCCTTCATGACAGATACGTAATCCTTGCCACTCAGGGCCCTTTTTAGAGAATATTATCACTGACTACCTGTTTCAAACCTTTATCAAAAGTTCCAGACAGATAAGTTATACTTATTGAAGGCTGTTTGAAGACATGGCGTCAGTCCATCTGTTCTCTTGCACTCTAGATCCTCCTCCTTTTTCCAAAACTTACATGCCAGCCAGTGCCTTGGCATCACCTGGGAGCTTGTTAGAAAAAGCAGAATCTCTAGTCTTCCTCCTCCCATCCCAGATCTACTGAAATCAGAATCCAAAGCTTAATAAAAAGGTTCCCAGGTGATTCACATACATATTAAAGTTTAAGAAAAACTACTGCAGGATTTTTCTCTGGATCAAACTAATCAGAAGACTGCATACTTAACCATCGTGCCTTTCACAGACTTCCTTTCATTGAATTGCATTTACCATTATACTTTTACTTTCAATTAAGTCCACCTCTAGAAACACTAGAGTGGTATCCATTATTGTGTCTGCTGTGAGCATACAATGGAGGATATTTATGCCTCTCTCTCTGACTTCTAAAGCTTAAGTCCCATGGAAGATGGAAGAAATTTCTTGTAAAACTGAGAGTTGGGTTGAAGCTGTAGCTCACTGGTACAATGCTTGCCTAGCACACATGAGGCCCTAGGTTGGATTCCAGCCCCACAAACAAAAAAGCAAGAACAACAAAACCCTAACTGCTGAGCAGAGCTTTACTTTCCATGCAGAATGGATTAAAAAAAATTTAAAAACCTATACAACAAAAACTACAGAACAGTTTTTGTGTTAATTACCACTAGCCTCATGTTAAGTTTGCATCTCAACTATAATAAACCTTCCTAGCCAGCATCCATACCTTTGACTTTTCCCTGTGTCATGCTTACAACACTGTAATTCATGTTCAGTTAGAACTTAATGAATACATAGCTGTTCTGTTCCTCCTCCACTTCCTTCTTACCATCTTAGTGGATTTTGAATTCACCTTGCTGACTGCATCTTGGTGGTTCTAGGTCCTGTGTTTGAGAGCAGAGTCCCTGGGGATGGGGCCAGACTGTGCACTGGAAATAGCTCTTTGAAGGTGATGAATACAAATGGTGCTTTAGGTGGGAAGCCAGCATCCCTAACTGGAGGGGGAAGCATGGTCATAAATAATGCTACAAACAAAAAATGACAAAAAACAAGACTACTAATAGCAAGACATAGGGAGACCTGGTCAGAAGAAAGCTGAACATGAGTGGCCAGAGGTCCATTCCTTAGTGTCAGCTGAATGACCTGGAAGTGGGCCTGCTGGGTTTAAGAGCAGGGAAAAGGACCACATGCCACTTTCCTGAGTGGGCAGGACTGAGGTGTCTCCAAGTTTCCCAGTGAAAAGTCATGAAGCACCTCAGAATGCAGTTGGTGGAGTGAAGTTCCTACAGGTGCTTGCCTGGTTTCTGTCTCTTCTAATGGACCAGATACCAGAGTTGGCACTCATGGTGGTGGGAGCCCAGGATGCCTTGTCCTACAGGTATATGCTGATGACCAGGCAGGTCAGGTGACGTGGCCAAAGTGCAAGAAGATGTGTGCCACTGTGACCATGCATTTTCTTATTTCGTATCTTCAGGAGCTTCCAACTGCCATGAAGACCCTCCCTCAAACCCTCCCTATGGCCCGACAAAGCCCCAACTCTCATTCTTCCTCTAGAGCCCTGGATGCCCCAGTTGTACTGACCTTTTTTCAGTTCCTTGAACAAGCTAAGTAGATCTTCTGGCTTTTGCCCTTAATGTCCCTGGCTAATCTCAACTATTTATCCATGTTTGATTTGAGATGTTCCTTCCCCGAGTGCCCCCCTCTGACCCTCTAGACTAGATTAGGACCTCTTGCTACATATTTTCATGAACTCTGAATTTCTCTGGCAGTATTTTTTATACTGTGTTGAAATTCCTGGTTTCACTGTTGCGTCTTGTCTTTTTCTTTGATCTGCTTCAGAAGGCAGGAACCATATCTATCTTTGTTCACCCAGCCAAGCACCAGAAAGGAATCAATAGACATTTGCTAAATGAAGGAGAATCAGTTCATGAACAAGTGAATGCAAACTGCCTATAAGTTTGAGTTTGGGGCTATTGCAATGCAATATGTAACTTTTTTTGTATTTATGTTTTTAAGGTAAAAATGCACATCAAGTCAGTTACCGATTTCGAATGGCTGAAACAGAGTAGATTTTATTTTAAGGAAGATTTGGATCAAACTGTGGTATCTATTACAGATGTTGATTTTATTTACCAAAATGAATTTCTGGGATGCACTGATCGACTTGTTATCACTCCATTAACAGATAGGTAGGAAACCCGGTTTTTGTTATTCTATTTTGTAATTAAATAACGTGCTTAAAATTGTTTTATAATTGCATTTGAAATATTAACAAGCATATTGCTGTCATGTTGGGTCTGTGCCAGCTCATCAAAGCCAGCCTTAACAATGCAGTAACCATAGCTGTTACTTAAATGAACATGCACATTAAATTTTTTATGAAGTAGAACAAAAGTGAAAGAATAAAGGCAAGTTTGAATGATAACAGTGAGCAATTTTATAATGAATTTTAGACTGCAGGACAGAAAAATATCCTGAGAACTATAAAGGAATTTATTAGTATTGCTAAGAAGGAAGGTACCTTGAATATCATCTAATTCAGTCTCCAGGATTTTTCATATTTAGAAATTGATATCTACAGTGAAGTTTTTTTTGCCAAGCAGAATGATTAGTCAGTAGTAGATCCCCTCACACTTCTTTCTAGTATATGATACTGGGGAAGAACTGGGAAATTTTCATCTTTGTCTGTCTCACAGTGCCCAGTTCAATATGCTGTGCATACAAGGCACTCAGTAAGTGTTTGTATAATTAACTTAAATTGGGTTTTAGAACATTTAGTTAAATGTTTAAGTAGGTCTGCTTCTAGGTAAAATTATGACACAATCAAATTACATCTTCAGCCTCCTCCTGACTTCTCCAACCCCTCCTTTGTTTGGTCCGCTCTTTTATGTGGGTTACTCAAGCTTTAAAATAAACAGCCCGTCCCCATCACCTTGGCCTTTCACTTGTTATCGTGCATACACAAAGCTTTGTCTGATTGACACTTGCAGATGTTACATCACGCTAGCGCAGGCTTTGGGAATGAACATGGGAGGTGCCCCAGCAGGACCTGCGGGCACTGGCAAGACAGAAACAACCAAAGACATGGGCAGGTGCTTGGGGAAGTATGTGGTCGTGTTCAACTGCTCAGATCAAATGGATTTCAGAGGCCTTGGAAGGATTTTCAAAGGCAAGTATGAAATAATGTTCATAATCTTGAGGTAAAATAATGCATTAGCATTATTTTTTTGACATAAATCTAAAATGATATGCCACATAACCAACATTAGTATAGGTTGAGCTATAGGATATTGTTGTTTTTCTGGATCAAAAGTGGCCTGATATGATCATTTTCATGGGTTTATTACTGGTGTTTTAGTCTATGAATTGAATGAGTGTTGGATTATGAAAGTGGAATCCATATATAATGGACTGAAACAGCTGTGGAGGAGGTAAGGTCATGATAGCAAATGGATGACACATGTGATTTCCCTTCCTGTGTGAAATCCCACTGAACATTTTAAAAAAAATATTTATTTATTTGCTTTAGTTGTACACAATGCGTTTATTTTTACGTGGTGCTGAGTATCGAACCTGGGCTGCGCACGTGCTAGGCGAGTGCTCTACCGCTGAGCCACAATCCCAGCCCCTGAAACATATTTTTCAAAGCATAGCAACTCTGGAAAATAAGAAGAGGGTGGCCATTGGCAGTTGGGAAATTTTGAGAAAATCCTGGAAGATAGGTAATAGGTGACTTTAGGTGGACAGATAAAAACAAAACAAAAACAAACAAAATATTCAAGGGTACTTCAACCTCAGAGCTCAGTCCTTAGAGATCTCTTTAGATATCTATATGCATTCTCTTGGTGATCTCAGGCAAACCCAAGCTTTAAATATCATCTCTAGAGGCTGGGGTTGTGGCTCAGTGGTAGAGCGCTTGTCTAACATGTGTGAGGCACTGGGCTCAATTCTCAGCACCACATATAAATAAATAAAGGTATACTAACAACTAAAAAATATTTTTAAAAATACCATCTGTAGGATGACTCCCACATTTATGAAACTCTGGCTTCATACATGTAAATGCCAACTTGACACCTCTACTTAAAAGTGTAAGAGGTCCAAATTTACTATATCCAAAACCAAACTCCTGAGCTCTCTGTGTCTCTTTCTTCCTTAGCCTTCTTCATTTTCTACTCCATTCTTTCAGGTGCTCAGACAAAAAACTCCTTTACTCCTCTGTTTTCTCTCTTACTCCTATTCAGCCTGTCAGTAAACACTGTTGGCTTTACTTTCAGAACGTGCCCCACGTCTAACCATCCTCGTCTCTCACCTGGGCCATTGCAGTAAGTCTCCTGCTGGTCTCCCTGTTGACCCTTTTTTCCCTTTTGTTCTAGTCTCCAAGCTGCACCTTGGTGATCCTTATCCACGTAGGTCAGACCCTGACTCTCTGCTGCTGAAAGCTGTGCCATGGCTTCACTGATAGTAGAAGCCAAATTCCTTACAGTGGTCCTGTTGTCCTATATGCTCACTCCCATTCCTTCCCTGGTCCCCAGTGCATTGCTCTCTCTGACTTCATCTCCCAGTGCCTTTCCCTCACCCCCTCTACCAAAGACCCTACATTTGCTGTTTCTTAGGTTCTTTCTTCAGATATCCGTCCATATGGCTCACTTTATAAAGGACATCCACAGCATATACTGCTGAAAATTTGAAAGATTTCTCTTTGAGATGAAGTATAAGACAAGGATTGTCAATATTATAATTTCTGTTCATCAGTGCATTGTAATTCTAGCCAGTGGTGTAGAGAACAGCAGCAGGAGCCACAAAAAATATAAAAATGAGGAAAAAAATAATAAAATATAGGAAGAAATATAAAATAAGAAATTTAAAAATTTTTCATTTAAAATTTAAAAGAAAGAAATATAAACTAAGGAATAAGGAAGAAATATAAAATTTCATTATTTCAAATGATGTGGCAGACTATAAACATTCAATAAATCTATAGAAAAATAGAATTTAGAAAGATTACTAGAATATAAAGTCATCAATTTTATTTATATAAATCACAAAAAAAGTTAGAAAATGAAAATTTCAGAAATATATTCTTTAGAACATAATTGAGAGAGTGTGATGTTGGGGTGGGATTGGATCACTAGACCAGTGTGATATAGAAGAGAATGCAGAATAGGCCAAGGACACTTGGCATATGGATAAGTGGTGGTGTAAATCAGTGATGGGGAGTTGGACTTTATAATAAATTGTTCTGGGATAACTGGTGACTATTATCAAGGGGATTGGGTCCCTGCCTCACACCATACACAAAAATCAGTTTGGGGGTATAAATGCCTATATGTGGAAAGTAAAACTATATTGTTTTTAGAATGGAAAGTTTTTTTTTTAACTTAAAAAAAACCCCACAAACCATAGAGAAAATGGTCACTTGCCTCACTTAAGTTTAAAGCTTTTGTTTATTAGTGCATACCAAAAGGAAAGTGAAAAGCCATGCCAAAAATTCAGAAAAGGCATTTACCACAGGAAAAGAATTTTTAAAAATTTCTTTCTACAATAGGTTAGTATCATATATGTGTATATATGCATCTATATGGTCTATAAATCAATGAAAAAATGTAATAGAAAAATGAGGAAAGGGCATTTTGCAGATGAAGAAAACCAAATGAACAGCAACCAAGTAATGTATTTCATGATGAGATTCCATTTTGAACTTAACGTACTGACAAAAACGTAAGCGCACCATTGTTGACCATGGGCAGAGATGAAAGGCAACAGAAACACTGTCAACCCCCACAGGATGTGTAAGATCATTTGGGAAGTCAGTCAACATCAGTTTAAAGGGCATACACATGTTGACATCATGGTTTCTCGGCTACCCAACTCTTGGTATATGTTCAGATGAACAGTGCTTTGCACCACGGCACGTGCATGAATTTTCACGGCAGCATCACATGTAACTAGCAAAAATTTGGAGACAACCCTGCATGTCTGCTGTGGTAGCCTGGGTACATGTCATTTATACGTTATATACAAAGGAAAGAAAAATACATGAAATTCTACCTAACAATGCTGCACAGCATTACAAATGAGTAACTACAATGAAATACATTGACATAGAGCATATCACACATAGTATTTATTTATTTTGAAATCACTTTTATTTTTAATATTGACATGTAATCTTTATATTTATTTATGGGTTACATTGTTGTAATTCAATATATGTAGGCAGTGTGTAATGATCGAATCAGGGTAATCAGCATTCCCTTCAGATTCTTTCATTTCTATGCGTTGGGATCTTTCTTCTCCTCTAGTTATTTTGAAATGGGTAATTAACTGTTGGAACCTCCAGTTGCCCTATTGTGCTGTGTAACATCAGAACAACTCCCTTTCCACTCTTATGGTGCCCACACTCAGCCCTCTCACCATTCTCTCACCCTTCCCCTTTCTACCCTCTACTGATCTTCTCTATTCTCCTCTCTGCTTCTCTGTGATCAACTTTTTCAGCTCCTGCAAATGAATAAGAACGTGTGGTATTTCATAAGTATAATTTGTTGTGAAGGAAGCAAGTCTTGCAAAAACACACAGAATATGATCAAATTTATTTAAAATTAAAATTATTTAACGTGCCAGATAAATAATATATGCATATATTATTATATCATATTATATATTATTATTGTGCATTATTGTATCATTAATATGTGTATATAATATATATTATATATACATATATCTACATACATGTAGATAGTTTTTAAAAAATAATGATTTTTCCACAAAGTTCAGATTAGCAGCCATCCCTCATGGGCTGTGGAGAGGGAGAAGTAGTTGGGGAGAAAGGCTGGCACTTCTCTATGACATATAAAGTATCATTGGTTCACTCATCCACCCATTACTTTAAATGGGATGACCAAAGTGATCTTGTCTCAATATTTTAGTCTTTATTTGATATTTCCCCATTAAAAAAAGGAGAAGACATCTGATATGGTGGCTCATGCCTGTAATTCCAGTGGCTTGGGAGGCTGAGGCAGGAGGATTATTAAGTTTAGGGTCAGCTTCTGCAATATAGCAAAACTCTCTCTCAAAAAAAAAAAATAATTAAAGGACTTGGGGAGCTGAGGATGTAGCTCAGTGGTAAAGCACTTGCTTAGCATGCATGAAGCCCTGGGTTTTATCCTCAGCACCATAAATAAATAAATAAATAAATAAATAGGCTGGGGATGTAGATCAGTGGTAAAATGCCCCTGGGTTCAATACCCAGTGCTACAACCTCAATAAATAAATAGGAGAAGAAAACATAAACTACAGACTGGAAGAAGAATATTTTAACATGTGTAACTATCAAAAGATTAATATCCAGTATTTAAAAGATTCTCCATTAAAATAAGCAAAATAAAACAATAATGAGATGCCATTCTTGTTCCTGCCATATAGGTAAGAATGGAGAAGTATGGCCAAACCACTGTCAGTTAGAATGTGTAGAAATCTTACCGCTCAGTGCTGCTCTGGGTGTGCAGTGTGGCAGAACTGCCTCATGAGAAGAGTCTGGCAGTGTTTGGCATGTCTTCTTTGACCTAGAATTTCCACTCCTCACATGCAAGACTGCTGCATTTGCTAATTGCAGATCATTAGCAATAACCCCAATGCCCTTTGAGAATAGCATGAATTTTTAAACTGGCATATTTATGCAACAGAACACTGCATAATATAGCACTTCAAAGATCTACAGCACTGGATTAGATCTGCGTGTATCACCATGGGTGAATCTCAGAAAAACAATAATGAGCAAATCAAATCACAGGAGGATATGTACAGTATTCTGTACAGATAGACATACATAAATTTTAGACAAGCAAATTATGTGGTGTCCACAAATGCAAACAAAAGAGCAATATTTTAAAACCATGCAGAGGAACCATTGATGTAAAGTTCAGGATGGAAGTTACCGCTGAAGAAGGAGAGAGTGTAGATGCAAGGGGACATTCATGAACTTGAACCCTCTAATATTCTATTCTTTAGAATGAAATCTGAAGCAGGAAAGATTTGGTGAGTAGGTACTGTGGAACCCACCCTTTTAGCCCCATGCCTCTTTTTAGTTTAACCGCTTCTTTTTGCTTCTATAAAATGCCTGGCTTAAAGATAATAGGAGTCAAACTGCTGTGACTCCATTTTGTAATCAGCTGCCTCCATTTTATCAGCCTCGAGCTGTTGCATGTCTCTGGTCACAGTTACAGGTTACAAAGAGAGAATAAGCCCAGGCATGTTAAGTCAGCCCATGCACAATAAGACCTTGTAAGGTAAAAGCAGGGCCCTGCATTGAGCTTGAGTAACAGTCAGCACCATTCCATTGCTCTGAGGACAGCCTCCACCAATGAAAACCCCCTTAGTCATTCCCCAATCAATTTAAAATGTGCTTGGCATGCGCAGGCTCCCTTGGCCAATTAAAATGTGACAAGACACCCTAACTGTAAAGATGGCCAATCATGTAAACCCCCTCCCTCTCCTTGCTTCTACTCCAATAAAAGACTTGCCGCTCCTAGGTTCGGGACTCTCAGTACGGATCCACTGTGTTGGTGAAGTCTGAGAGTCCAAGCTTGAGCCCCAATAAAGGCTCTTTGTTTTTGCATACACTCCGGATTCCTTGGTGGTCTTTGGGGGTTCGTTCTCTGGGCATTACAGGTACATGGTTGTTCTTTATACTGTTTCTTATTATTGTTGGCATGTTGAAAAAACATTCCCAAGAGTCATTTTCTAATCAGAGATAAGGGTTCTTCTGTAGATGATTCCTGGCCACAGAGTTGGAAGATGATTGAGAGAAGCAGAATAGAGCACAAGGTAACCCTGGAAGGTCAGGATTGTAGTACAGAGGGCAGAGAAAAAGAAAAGGAAGTGACTGTCTCCAGTGTTTTTCTTTCATATAAAAGGTGTGTTACAGCTCTCTGAAGTGGGAGCCCAATAGCTCCACCTCAGGTGGGGGCTCAGGGCAGAGAGGCAGGGCCAGTGGAGAGTGGGTCAGATGACAAGCCCCAAGTCCAGAGGGGAAGCTCTCCTGCCTCTCTGTCCCTTTCTCCAAAGCACCAGGGGCAGGCATGCACCCTGCAAATAGGAATTTGCCTTTGAGATGAGGAAAAACACACTGAAAAACCATTATGCAGAGATAACAGTCTTATGAAATATTTGAAGAACTTAGGAAGGCTCCCCCAACAGTGAGGAGACCTACTGGAAACAGAAGAGAACTCAAAAGTAAGTAAAATTCATAGCTTCAGAGAGATTCAGGAATTGATTACGGGTCATCAATGAAAGAAAAACCGGTTGATTTGAGACGATAATTGGACATTGAACGTGCAAATTAGCAGAATACCCAGCCAAGAGGATATATTGCAGAGGCAGAAAGAGATGGAAAGTTTAACAGAAGAACTGAAGGAACACAGGGGTAGATAGGTAAATTCTATCATCCATGCAATGGAAATACTGGCGGTGGGCAATAATAAGACATAAGAGCCTTTTATGTAGCTGAAGGTAATGAAGGTTTTCATCCTTAGAGAGGACAGGGGCAATGTCCATGGTGGCCAGGTCTGCCTTTGTGCTGGGTTTTGTGAGAAATAAATTAAAATCCCTTTGGTCATTCTCTTTCTCACCCTGCATCCTGACATTTCTATCTCACTGCAATAAAAAAGGACAGAGAGCTCTGACCCAGGTGGGGCATCCCTTATTTTGTCATTTCCCCCAAACACTATGGCTCCTTTCATCATCATCGCACTTCAAGACTAAACCAAACTGTACCCACTTCCCGTGTCCCTGAATGATGTGTTTATACTTTGATTTTGACAGTGTGCTATTGTCATTGTTTTGGTGATGACATACAAATAATTAAGGATCTCCTTATCACTGGAATTCAATATGTCTTTGTAAAGAGCCAGATATGAAATTTCACATAAAGTTGTGTTTGCATATATGTTTGGAAGCGTCTTGGAGAAATGATTGCTATTAAGAAGGTATATGGTGGAGTAAAACTTTACAAATTAACTGTTTTTCATGCCAGGTCTTGCACAGTCAGGTTCCTGGGGCTGTTTTGATGAGTTTAACAGAATTGAATTGCCTGTGTTATCAGTGGCGGCACAACAAATTTATATCGTTTTGACAGCAAGAAAAGAGAGGAAAAAACAGTTCATATTTTCTGATGGTGATTGTGTTGATTTAAATCCAGAATTTGGAATCTTCTTAACAATGGTGAGAACACAGCCTTCAAATGCAATTTGATTAGTCTAATTGTTACAGAGTTGAGTAAAAGTATTTATGTATTAGTGAGTAAGTAACTATCCAGGAGTCATGATCTCTCTCTCTCTCTCTCTCTCTCTCTCTCTTTTTAGTTGTGGATGGACACAATACCTTTATTTATTTATTTACTTATTTATATGCAGTGCTAAGGATTGAACCCAGTGCCTCACACGTTAGGCAAGCACTCTACCACTGAGCCACAACCCAAGCCCCTATGAACTCTTTTTTTTAAAAAAAATATTTATTTATTTGCTTTTTAGTTGTACTAATACGTTTAGTTTTACATGGTGCTGAGGATCGAACCCAGACTGTGCACGTGCTAGGCAAGCACTCTACCACTGAGCTACAACCCTAGCCCTGAAATCTTTATTATATGATTTTTGTTTGCTTTTATTCCCCCAGTTCTGGGGATCTAACCCAGGCCTTCACACGTGCCATGCGAGGGCTCTGCCACTGAGTTACATCCCAGCCCTTGACATTTTTTTTTTTGAGTATGAAAAATAGCCCAGATAGAAGATGAAATAGTATAGCATGTTAATAACAATAGCTACTGTTTGTTAAGCATTTACTATGTGTAAGGTTCTGGGCTAAATGTTCTGTGTACTGAATCAGTACAACTCATGCCATGCTGCAGTAACAGACAATCCCCAAATCATAATTGCTTAAAACCACAAACCTTTATTTCTCCCTCATGCCACATGTTCATTGTGGGTTGGCTGGGGTAGGGGCAGGCAATTAAGGTCTGTTTTAAATGTCTTTATTCTGGTACTCATGCTGACAAGGTAGTCACTAGCTCAATCATTGCTGGTGCAGCAGAGGCAAAAGAAAACATGAGGAATTGTGCTCTGGCTCAGCATTTCTTTTGAGAAGTGACACAAAGTCACAAGTCTCATTGGCTAAAGCAATTTACATGACCACACATAACTTCAAGGGGAAAGGGAAGTATAGCCCTACCATGCAATTGCAAAGGAAAATAATGTGATATATTTGGTTAGTGACATTGATGACTATGCATATACATTATTTCATCCTATGGGTCTGACAGCTCTCTGGGGTAGATATTTCATTGTTGAAGTACCTGAGGCTCAGAGAAGCTGAAAATACTGCTCAAGTCACATAGCCAGTAAGAGAACGTGGTTATTGTGTCTCTGACATCAGAACCTGACTGCTTATAACTTCTACACTTTGTTTTTTCCTGATACTTAATAGGAGGAAATGACTTAAAATTTTCAAAATAATTTAACAAGGTTCTATATCAAAGGAATTGTAACAAATCCAGTTACCATGTGATTGAGGGTAGAACTTTAGGATTCAGCATTATAAAGATGGAAAACTGAAGACATGAATGAACAAGAGTTTCTGTGAATCAGGGAAATTAAGTTAATGTTGAATCTGTTTTAATGATTTTACATATTAAATTAAATCTCTAAGTTGCAAGATGATACAAAGTATTCAGTTTTATATGTCTCAGTTGACAAAGATAAATTATAGGAAACAGCAGCAGAAAAGTTTCTGATAAATTTTGTTGTTAGTGAACATGCAGGAAAGCAGTTAGGAGGAAATAGGAACAATCCAGAGATTAGTTATAACTCAGGAAATGGGACGAAGAAATTTACTCAGTGTGAAACTACAGCCTAGGAGAATTTAAAAGAAACTTAACATTCTCCTGAGAGCATTAGAAATATTAACTGGATATTGCATTAAACTATGAAAAACTGAGACATGAAAAAATGGCCGCTTAAGAGGTAAGATCTTAAGGTCTGTGTTTCTACTTTGTCATGGTTTCCATCTTCAAGGTCACTTTATGACCCAAGACACTGCCCAAGCATCTCTGTTTTGTTGCAGCCAAGTGATTACATTGGGCCCCTTAGTCATGGAGGGTCTTTCACAGTGTGTCCCTTTGCCTCTCACTATGTAGAATCTCATCACCCCTGCCCAGCCGCCAGGCAGGTGGGAAAGGGTTGTTTTCAATCTGGATGGAGATGTGTGGTTAAGGAAGGGGAGGAGGACTGTGGAGAACAACCAGAAATCTCAATTTCTAGCACTTAGCAAGATACCTGGCCTCCTGACAGTACCCTGTACATGTTCAGAGGCTGTTTCTTTTCTTTTCTTTTGGTACCAGGAATTGAACCCAGGGGTGCTTTACCACTGGGCTACATCCCCAGCCCTTTTTATTTTTATTTTATTTTAAATTTTGAGACAGGGTCTCATTGAGTTGCTTGGGGCCTCGCTAAGTTGCTGAGGCTGGCCTTGAACTTGCAATCCTCTTGCTTCAGCCTCCAGAGCTGCTGGGATTACAGGCATGCACCACCACACCGGGCCAGGGACCAAAGATTTCTTAATGGACTCTCCTAAAATAACTGACCCTTATTTGCCTTACTTGTCTTTGAACCACCAACCTTTCCTCTGGAACTTTTGGGTCTGTCCTGTCTTTTATCTGTTGTTACTTATGAGGAGACTTTGTTTCCTTCCCACCTCCACTTTTGTCCTGTGGAGCATTTTCTCATTATTTCCTTCTCTATTTCCTTTCATTCCCCTGTTTTTTTTTTTTCATTTTTTTTTTTCAAATGGTACTTTGCTATCCCAATAACTCTAGCTATGACTGCAAAGAATATTGAACATATGAAATAAACAGTTTACCTAAATAAACTGTTCAGTATAAAACCCTAACATTTTCTTGTCTTTCAATAATGTACATTAGACCATCATTATTCAGTCAGTTCTCTATTCTTTCATTTTCTTTTTTTTGTTTTTAAATGAATAGACACATAGGTGCTTAATTTTTGCTACACAAAATTTTGTATGACTTTAATAATATAATGAAAACATATATGTGTGTGTGTGTGTGTGTGTGTGTGTGTGTGTGTATGGAGAGAGAGAGCAAGAGAGTGGTATGTACATTTTTAAATACAAATGGTGTAAAATGTATTTTGGGGAAAGCAAGGACATATTATGAATCTAATATTTTCCAATACAACTGTAAAATCTGAATTAAGAGTATGAAATGTATTTGTATAAAGAATTTGAGTGTAGGGGCTGGGGCTTGTATGTGTGAGGCACTGTGTTCAATCCTGGGCACCACATAAAAATAATAAATAAAATAAATGTATTGTGTCCACCTATAACTAAAAAATTTTTTTTAAAAAAATTCTGAATGTATTTGTATTCGAATATGAACTAAGAATAGGAGATGAATTTGCATTCAAGAATCAACAATGAAAATTGTATCATTAATTAAAAATTAAATGTATTCTAACTCTTAGAATCCTGGATATGCTGGGCGCCAGGAACTGCCAGAAAAAACTTAAAAATCCAGTTTAGAACTGTTGCTATGATGGTTCCTGATAGACAGGTATGCACCGGGACTTAAAAGTGGAACATAATTTTTGGTTTTGTTTGTTTTTTAACCTTCTTTTCCCCTTAAAATTGCTGAAAAAATATCTCTATTAATTTTCAGATCATTATGCGAGTAAAACTTGCAAGCTGTGGTTTTCTTGAAAATGTTATCCTGGCTCAAAAGTTTTACGTTCTTTACAAACTCTGTGAAGAGCAACTTACTAAACAGGTAACTTTATCCATTTCTTTTTCTCCTAGGTATAGAATTTGGTTTTCTACTTTGCAATTTTACCTTGATATTTAGTGGGCTAAAAAGAAAAAGAAAGAAAATCATTGACTCTTTTCTAAAGTGAATTTATGATTAATTTGGCATGCTTATAATTGATTTGACCTATTGATTATGTATATTTTTGAACTCCTTTATTTGGAAATAATTGTAGATTCACAGGAAACTCTGAGGAAGTTTACAGGAGGTGTGCACCTTTCACCCAGTGTCTCCTAGTATTGACATCTCATAACAACAGCATAATAATGAAACTAGAAAATTGACCCTGTACAATCCACAGGATGTATTAGGGTTTCACCTATTATACATGCACTTGTGAGGGTGTGTGTGTGTGTGTGTGTAGTTGTAATGGGACTATGTCACATGCAGATTGTGTAACGACCATTACAATTAACATACAGAATGGATCCATCAGGGGTCGGTGGTCCCCCTGCAGAGCCACACCCCTCTCTCTCCCAAATCCCTAACCCACTGCAGCCACTAATCTTTTCTCCATGTATAATTTTGTGTCAGGAATGCTATGCAGATGGTATCCAGGTAAGGGATGTCAGTCAGTGAATCTGGGTATGTTAGAAATAATCTATAAAGCCCAAATCAATGAATTATTCAGTGATCACTTTTAGATGTTTATATAAGATAAATTTTTACCTTGAAATATATATTTAGGGTATGAACTCTGTATCCTACAGCCTGGGTTTTCCAATGGAATGATCATTTCTCAGTCAAAGGAAAAGGACAAGAATTTAGCTCCTCCTACTTGCAGTTCAGCTCCTTCAAAATGACAGCAGAGTATCTGCCTATTTGTAGAGAGTGAGCTTAACATTTAGAGTGTTTCAACTAAATAATCTACAGCCCCTTTTTTTCCGCCCTAGGTCCATTATGACTTTGGATTGAGAAATATTCTATCAGTGTTGAGGACACTTGGAGCTCAGAAAAGAGCCCGACCCGAAGACAGTGAATTAAGCACAGTCATGAGAGGACTAAGGGATATGAACCTCTCTAAATTGGTATCTTTCTTCTCTGAATTCACTTCCCTTCCAAGATTTTGACCTAGGTTCTTTCTGTTCCATTGGTAGTAGGGGTTGGCCGTGTTGAGCTGTGGACACTAGTGAGTAGAGAGTTAAGGAGCATGCTTCCAGAGGAAGGAAAGGACTCCATTACCCTGCACGACCAGCAAGGACTGCAAGTGCCTCCTCCTCTGTTGTGGGCAGTGAAACGGGCCCACCGTGGGCTCCAGCTCCAGATTTTCATTCCACTTCTCCATTATTACTCACAGTGTGACACAAATTCTAAACCCGAAAATCTGGATTCACAGGAATCCCTGAGAACTTTGTGCTTTGTCCATGAATAGCTTGTTTCAGATATGTTCCTTCCTCAACATCCACACCGTTCCTGTTTTCCAAAAGTGTGTTAAAAGTTTGCCATGGGAATTATGGGAGTGATGTTACTGCTTTCACGCCTGTCACAATTACAGCCAGATGGTTTTGCATGAGCTGATGGACAGGTCCATTGGGTATTTGTTCAGGGGCTTCCACATGCCACATCTCGTGTCCATGCCCTGGTTGTGTGGGTGGAGGAGGAAATGGTTGTTAAGAAGCTCCTATGCTAATTTCAGAAACTATCCACTAATATCTGTATAGTTCATTACTATTGCAAGCCTGTTGAGGTGAACTGTCTTGTTTGAGCCTAATGGCAACTCTCTGATATGGGTGGCTGATTTGCTTATCATCATTTGACTTATGGGGGAACAGAGGCTCAGGGAGGTGGAGGACTCGCCTGTATTCATAGTGAGCCAAGGAGTCAAAACAGAAATCCATGATTTTGGGAAGCCAAATCATCTGCTCCTTCCAGGGCATCTCACTGCCTCCCTGATAATGGTATTCTTGAAACTTCTGGGCAAACATTTGAGAAAACACCATGGAAGCTCCAGAGAATAAGGGGAAAAGATCAGAAGGGGTCACAGGTTGGGCAATCTGTATTAAAGACATAAACAAAGAATCAGAGTCAGTTTATTGAAACTTTTCTCAGGCAGGCAGAATACTGCTCAAGTGGGGCTTTCTAGTCAATGTTGGATGAAATCACATAGAGTGTCCTGATTTAAGTGAAATGTTGATAATATGTTCTCATGGCATTGGAACATAAGTCCTGTGTTTTTAAGGTTAATGTGAGCACAGTCTAAGAAGCAGAATATTCATATGAAGTAATGAAGTCAGACCTTGAGCAGTAGATCGAGGCTGGATTGTGGCTATCAGGTGCCAAGGAACATTGGGCACAATGTGGATTCAGTGGTGATGTTCCGAAGAAAGTGGTAGAGAATGCAAATCTGATTAGGAGAGTTGTGAACAGTTCTCTAGGCATGACGTGGTATGTGCAGTGCACACTCCTGCTTGTTGATAGGTGTTTATTGACTAAGGTTATTTTAACCTGTGCCCTTAGGTTGATGAAGATGAACCCCTGTTCCTCAGCTTAATCAATGACCTGTTTCCAGGGTTACAACTGGATAGTAATACTTATGTAGAACTGCAGGCTGCCGTAGCCAACCAGGTTCAGCTGGAAGGTTTGATTAACCACCCACCCTGGAACCTCAAACTTGTACAGGTAAGGGCATTTTTTAGTCTATTGTCAGTGCAACAGGAAATGTGTAGTCACCATGTGACTACAACATGATCCGGGTCTTATTTGATGGAAATGTTGAAAGTGAATTAAAATGCTACATACACACATTGCAAGGAGAGTCCTCATGGTATAAATTTGTCCTAGAGAGAAAGTGTGGGTTTACCCTGTCTCACAGAAAACAAGCAGTAATTTAGTCTGGTTGTTACTTCACCTGGTGAGAAGGATGGATGGTAACCAGAATCCCAAAAACAGTTGGAATGTGAGCTGGGACAACCCAACTGGCTTTGGTGGCCAATGTGGCAGTATTGCCCACAGCTGGGTGTCTCGAGGGGCCCAGTGCCTTAGGAATCTGGTTTCCCTTGCTGCTTCCCCCCCCCCTTTCTGTGTCGTGCTGTGTCCTTTACCTGTACAAAAACTTGAACCCAGTGGCATTTTTCTCTCCATGTACTTCATCCTGTGACGGCTACCTAACTGCACCTATGGACTCAAGAACCTGTAGCAGAGACACAGGCTCAAATCTCTACAAGCTTGTTGCTTTGAGGAGTGTTTCCTAGGGCTTTGGGAAAACAAAGGAACAGAAATTGTATTTGGAAAAAAATAACAATTCTTAGTTTAGCTCCCCATGCAAGTATATGGGACATATCCAGATCTTACATGGCAATATGTGGAAACATTTAATTATCTTTCATTTATCCATGTATTGGAAGCTATTAGACTTTTTTTTTTTAATTTTTGGCAAACATTATTTTATGTATGATATCCATAGAGTATACCGAGTACTAAAATCCTAGTCATCTCAATGAGTGACTCTAGAATAGAATCTTGGTGGGTATCAGGAACATTACTCTTGGACATGGTGGTATAGCCAGTGCCTCTGTTGCTTTTAGAGGATGGGTTATAATAGTAATACATTTCTATCCAAAGTGCTAGAAGAGCTTAGATTCTACCTCTGATGAGTTGTGAAAGCTTTGTCTCCTGATTTTTATTAAGAGAATCAAGTGATGTGCTCTCAGTAGGTCTCCTTGAATCTAGCTTGCCCTTTCCACGGGCGGCTTCCCCGGCTTCTGGGTGCCTTTACTTTAATAGCAAAGGAGGACTGGAGCCACTCTGTAGGTAGGTAGTGCCTGAGAATTTGATCCCTGTCCCCAAGTCAGCCTCTCCTTAAATAAGGACTGATAGGTGATGGAGAAGGAAAGGCAGGCTCCCCTTTTCCAGGTGGAACAGGCACTGAGGTGTAGCTCACCTTAGAAAGTCCCCAGCAGGATCATGCTGAAGTCTCTCCTCTGCAGGTGTCCTCAATCACACGTGGCCTCACTTCTTCCCATCCCTGTCTTGCTTTTCCCATGTCCTTCTCCATTTCTCCTGGGAGCACTCCTTGGGGTCGGGGTGGGGGGGTGGTGGCAGGGAATCATTTGCTCAGGAGTCCTATTCATGATGTGCTTCTGAGGAGCCCCAAGGCCCGCCATGAATCCTGGATCTCCACTGTGGTGCATGGAGTTGCGGCTTTCTACCACTAAGGGGCGATATCGTCACATGGCACGCAGAGAAAATTTGCATGTGGAAAACTTCTGGTTCTCAGTCCGCAAACCAGAATCACAGGAATCACAAGGAATAGTTTGAGAAGCAAAAAGAAGATCTCAGGTTGATTGTTATTCCAAAATGTAATTCAAGTCCCACGTTGTCATTACTTTAGCACTTATGTTGTTTTATCATGCGGTGCCAATTTGCTATCTGCATCTAGTAACAACATTTTTTGCATCTTTTAAATACTGAACTAGTTACTTTAATGAGAGCTCATTTAAAGCCTTGCACATTTCAACTAGCTACTGTAGATGTCAGCGGAAGACTCATAAATTACATTTTTTTTTCCAATTTATTGTTTTAATTGTGTAGTTATATGAGACCTCTCTGGTTCGGCATGGCTTGATGACTCTTGGGCCGAGTGGTTCCGGGAAGACGACGGTTATAACAATTCTGATGAAGGCATTAACAGAATGTGGAAGGCCCCATAGAGAAATGCGAATGAATCCAAAAGCCATTACTGCACCTCAGATGTTTGGCAGGCTGGATACTGCCACCAACGACTGGACTGATGGGATTTTTTCTACTCTCTGGAGAAAAACGCTGAAAGCTAAGAAAGGTGCACATGAGCCTGCCCCTGCGATCATTTTGCCTTGCCAGTTTATTAATAACACAATATTTATTTCAACTTCTGTTTTCATCATCTGTAGAGAAAACGTGATTTTCCACTTAATTGTTTGCAGGTGAAAACACTTTCCTCATTTTAGATGGCCCCGTGGATGCCATTTGGATTGAGAATTTAAATTCTGTGTTGGATGATAATAAAACCCTCACGTTGGCTAATGGGGATCGCATTCCCATGGCCCCGAGTTGCAAGCTTTTGTTTGAAGTCCACAACATTGAGAATGCCTCTCCCGCCACGGTTTCTAGGATGGGCATGGTCTATATCAGCAGCTCCGCTCTCTCCTGGAGGCCAATACTGCAGGTGGGGACAGGAGGTGGGTGGAGGCCTGCCCAGTGCCTGGCCATGCTGCACTTTCCTCATAAACAGAGATTCTGCTCCTCTGCTGCAGGCGTGGCTGAAGAAGCGCACCGCTCAGGAATCTACTGTGTTCCTGGCTCTGTATGACAAAGCATTTGAAGATGCGTATACATATATGAAACTAAACCTCAGTCCCAAAATGCAGCTCTTAGAGTGCAACTATATTATGCAAGTAAGGGTTTTCTTTTGTTGTTGTTGTTTTACGTTTTCTACTTAGATTTTGAGATTTTACTTTGACTCAGTAGCAGTTAACAGCGATCTGAAATAGAAAATTCATGCAGTGCATAGAAATCTTTTTTTTCATTTGTTCTTTTTAGTTACACGTGACAGTCAAATGTATTTTGACATACATACATGGCGTATAACCTCCCATTCTTGTGGTTGTACATGATGTGTAGTTACACTGGTTGTGTATTCATATGTGAACATAGGAAAGTTATGTCTGATTCATTCTACTGTCTTTCTCAGTCCCATCCCCCCTTCATTCCCTGATTCTCCCCTGTTCAATCTGGTGAACCTCCCTTTTTTCCTTCCCCCGCCTGTTGTGAGTCAGCATCCACATATCAGAGAAAACATTTGGCCTTTGGTTTTTTGGAATTATTTTACTTAGCATTATAATTTCCAGTTCCATCCATTTACTGGCAAGTGCCATAATTTCATTCTTTCTGGCTGAGTAATATTCCATTGTGTATATGTTTATGTACCACATTTTCTTTATCCATCTGTTGAAGGGCACCTAGGTTGATTCCATAGCTTAGGTATGATGAATTGAACTGTTCCCAATCCAGCGAACCCCCACCACCACCCATTGAGAGTCAGCATCTGCATATCAGAGACAACATTTGGCCTTTGGTTTTTGGGGGATTGGCTTATTTCACTTAACCTGAGAGCTTCCAATTCCATCTATTTACTGGTAAAGGCCATAGAAATCTTTTTACAATATGCACTGTTGAAGGCTCTGAGAAGTTTGATTCCTACCTACTACAGACCTTACAAATGATCATTGACATCTCTACCACTTTCACTCCCCAGAGGGATGTCATCAGGGAAAGAGGAATGAATCATCTTCACTGTCAGGTTTACTAACTTGTTCCAGAAAGCGTGTCCAATGATGAGAGTCAATGTGATAAATAGATCAAGCTATAGCAGTTTGACAGAAAAGTACAAAAAGGAGTTTGTGGCTGTCAGGAAAACTTGGCAACATGGGCTTTTTGCAAATGTAGTGTAAATCAGATATGGAAAAACTTTCAATACAAATGTGTTGACATTCTTCTTTCCATACTATGTTTTTCTGATTAGTCTTTGAAGAAAAACAGAACTAATCATAGATTTTTAAGGGTTCTCCTAGTTCCAGGCTATTGGTGATCATTACCCATGCTAAACCATTACCCATGAGGCTGGGTATGTTAGAAATAATATATAAGGCCCAATCAATGAATTATTCAGTGATCACTTTTAGATGTTTATGTAAGATAAATTTTTACCTTGAAATAATTTTGTTTTCTTAAAGGGCCAGATAGTAATACTTTAGGATTTGTATAACTCTTTGTCTCAACCATTCAACTTTGCTGTTGTAGCACAAAAGCAACTAGAGATGGTATGCATGACCAGTGTGACTGTTCCAATAAAACTTTATTTACCAAACAAGTGGTACCCCCCCCCCAACCCCGGCCCCCCGAGGGCACGGTTTGTTAAGTCTTTTATAATGTTAAAAAGAAATAAAATCTTCCATCTGGAAAAGTTTGGATAATCAAACTTTAGAACCGGAAGGCTACCTTAGAAAACATTTAGACTGTGCCTTTTGCATTTAAGATTAGGAAACTGAGGCTCAAGAGGTTAGTGACATGAGCTGGGGTTACAAACCAGCTTCCAGACTCCCAGGTCAGCGTTCTTCCTGCTGTACCACCCAGCCTGTCTGGAATGGGTGGCCTTCCTTCTAAGTGCCGGGGGCTGTAGGAGAGTGATCAAGCAAGATCGTGAGATATTTCTGTTCTCTTTTCTTTCTTGCCTTCTTTTATTATTATTTCAAAGTTGTTATCTGAAATTTTTTAATTGAGAAAAATGTCTCTTACTTAAAATTTTTTCAGTCCCTCAATCTTCTGGAAGGTTTAATTCCCTCCAAAGAAGAAGGTGGTATTTCATGTGTGGAGCATCTTCATAAATTATTCGTGTTTGGCCTAATGTGGAGTTTAGGAGCCCTTCTGGAACTGGAAAGCAGAGAAAAACTTGAAGCCTTTTTACGACGTCATGAAAGCAAGTTAGACTTACCAGAAATACCTAAGGGCACAAACCAAACCATGTATGAGTTTTATGTCACTGATTATGGTAAGTATGGTGAATCATACCTTTCCTGACTTTTTAAAATTTTTATATTTTAAAGATATATAGTTATGAATATAGAAAAACTATAATAGAAAATATAATAAGAGAGTCAAGATTCAAATTCTATCTACAGGATTAGCATAGTAGCTATTACTGGTTCAGAATCCAACATACCAACCAATCTTACCTGACTTTTTTTTTTTTTTTTTTTTTTTTTTGTACCGGGGACTTGAGCTCAGGGAAACTTGACCACTGGGCCACATCCCCAGCCCTTTTTTTTTTTTTTTTTTTTTTTTTTGTATTTTATTAGAGACAGGGTCTCACTGAGTTACTAAGTGCCTTGCCATTGCTGAGGCTGGCTTTGAACTCGCGATCCTCCTGCCTCAGCCTCCCAAGTGCTAGGATTACAGGCGTGCACCACCATGCCCGGCGTTACCTGACTTTTTAAATGGGAAAAATACAAACTTCCATAAACTGGATGGTAAACCAATTACAAGGAACAGAATTGTTAGCAGAATTGTTAATACCATTTTTAAAAGAGCATATGTACAAAAGATCATAGAATTTTGCATATTAGCCATGCCAGGAACTGGTGTAGAGACTCCTGACTTTTTCTTGTGGAGTGGCCCAGGTAAAATACAGCGTAAGTAGCAATGCCTTTTACATTCATCTGCTTTCTAAGGCTTATGTAGGAAAGAAAGCAGCATAGAGAACAGAGATTCGTTGTAGTGCAAAATGTGGAAATGCACGGAGCTTGTCAGACCCACAGCTTCCCTGTTGGAAATGTTGGCATGAGTAGAGAATGACCCTAGCAGTGGGGCCCTACTTACCTGTCACAGACTCATCCTTCCCTTGGTGGTAGCCCAGCTCACTCCTCCTTAAAAGAAATTCCTGTGAACTTGGTACTTTGATCTGGAGCCTAGCCCCTGACTCTTCTAAACCCTAGAGGGGGAAAAATATACTTTTTGATATTTACCTTTGTTTCCTCCTAAAATCTCTAACATAGCAAAGACAGACCCCCCCATCCCGCCCCCCAATGCATGGACTCCAAAGGATAAATAGAACGGGCAAGTAGATGCAATAACAAAATTTTGAAAGTAAGAAAACAGAGAGGGAAGTTGTGATTGATTTAGCATGCTGGGCAAAGGTAAGCCTGAAAGTAACACTGGGAAGTGTTGAGGAGTGATTCGGTGTACGTCAGAGAAACTTTGAAGGGCTCAGAAACTGGAAACTGGGGTGAAGGTGTCGATAAGAATCAAGAGGGCAGGTTGTTTCAGAAGACCTCCTGGTCCTTTCTCCTAAGCTTGCTGCTGGACAGCTACATGTGGCCTACCCTGGCAAAAGTCTCAGAGTTATGGTTTGAAGAGCCCAAAGCTAAGGGGTTTCCTAGACTTGGGGGACACTGGGCACATTCAAAGGTGGGAGAATCATATTGAAAATGGGAAAAAAGTGCAAATTTGTGTTTGAAAGTTCCTTCCTTGAAGGAACTGAGATAAATGCATTTCCCCCCACTGGCCCTCCTTAACCAGAACGAATGACCAGTAATTCTACAGCACATGATTAAAGCAATGGAAGGTTTCAGTTGACAAAATGCAACTCCAACTCAGAAATGCAAAATGACAATTAAGTGAATCCTTCAATCTAAACATGAGTTTTTGCAGAATCCAGAGTCAAAGCCAGGCACAGTGGCACTTACCAGCAACTCAGAAAAAGGAGGCAGGAGGATCACAAAGTAGAGGCTAGCCTGGGCAACTTAGAGAGACCCTGGGTTCAGTCCCCAGTACAATCAGTCAATAAATGGATGATGGATGGATAGTTACCCACATACACAGAATCCAGAGCAGTCCACAGTCTGTCATGTTCAAAGGTTCAGGCTGCTTCCCTCTGAGCATTTCATCCTTATTTAGAGGTTACTCAGAGACTGGAAACCCATCTGCAGCCATTTTCCAATCATATAACACCCAATTATTATGCCAACCAAATAATTACCTTCCTTTGTATCATCAAAGGTAGACACTGATTTTGTGTGTGTGTGTGTGTGTGTGTGTGTGTGTGTGTGTGTGTGTGTGAGAGAGAGAGTGTGTGTGTGTGTGTGTGTGTGTGTGTGCCAGGGTTTGAACTCACGGGCACTCGACCACTGGGCCACACCCCCAGCCCTTTTTTGTATTTTACTAGAGACGGGGTCTCACTGAGTTGCTAAGTGCCTCGCCATTGCTGAGGCTGGCTTTGAACTCCTGATCCTCCTGCCTCAGCCTCCCAAGTGCTGGGATTACAGGTATGTGCCACCATGCCCAGCCATTGATTTTTTTTTTTTTTTAATTTTGTGTGTGTGTAGTACTAGGGATTGGATCCAGAGGAGCTCTACCCCTGAGCTATACCTCCCACCCCCCATAGCCTTTAAAAGTTTTTATTCTGAGACAGGGTGTTACTGAGTTGCCCAGGCTGGCCTGGAACTTGCAATCCTCCTGCCTCAGCCTCCTGAGTTGCTGGGAGTATAGGCATGCATCCTGGGCTAGGTCGTTAATACATTATTTAAAAGAGCAGTCTAGCTGGGCATGGTGGTGTATATCTGTAATCCAAGCAGTTTGGGAGCTCGAGGCAGGAGGATTGCAAGTTCAAGGCTAGCCTCAGAAACTAGCAAGGCTCTAAGGAACTTAGTGAGTGAGACCCTGTCTTGGGGGGGGGGAATATATATATATATGGCTGGAGATTGAACCCAGGGCCTTGTGCCTGTGAGGCCCTGGGTTCAATCCCCTGTACCACCACCCCCCCAAGAAAATGAAATAACAGTCTAGTGATGTTTATGGCATTCTTCTAAGCCAGTGCTAAGTCTATAGGTTTAGATGATGGTGTCTTCTTAGTTTTACTACAGATGTCAGCAAAAGGTTGACAACACCTAGAATCACATTCATTCTTCAAGGGGGTCCTAAGTGGTTCTCTGACTAAAATGTTGAAGGATTGCAGGTTTCTCATCTCACCACAGTCTAAATAATTACTTTGTGTGGGGGGCTAGGGAGTAAACCCAGGGCCTCAGGTATGCTAGGAAAGTGCTCTAACACTGAGCTACATCCCCAGCACCTAAATGACTACTTTAGATGAAATGTATTTGCCTGAGCATATGCCCAGGAAATGAATGAAAATATCACATGCTTGGTGGTTATAAAGGGTTCTAGTATATTTATTCCATATGATTTCTAGCTAGTTATTCATTGCCACATCTTTCATCCATCCATTTGATAAAATTTCATGGTCATTAACATTTATGGAGATACTTAAATTTTAGATTTAAAATGAAATATAAAATGTCTTCTTCTAGATAAGATGGAGCAATACAGACTGGGTTAAACCTCTTATATTAGAAAGCTAGAAAGCTGAACAGAAGGTATAAAACAATGTTTTTCAGACATTGGAAAACAGGCAGCATATGACTCAAATCACTGAAAGAAGTGAACAAGGAGATTTTACGACATTACTACCTGAAGGCAGTTCCAGCAGCAGCTCGGGGAGGGAAACCCAAACAGAACTGGCTGTCTCTCCAAAATGAGGAGGCAAAGGTGGATTCTGGGAAGAAGCTAGAATTGGCAGAGCAGGGCGCAGAGAGGAGGATCCACACAGAGAGGACATGTCAGAGACCAGTAGAAACTGAGACGAACCCACAGTTATAGAAAGGTGTCGATACTCTGTCAATTATCAATAAAACAAATAGACAAAATTAGTTAAGTATATAGAAGATTCGATCAACACAATCAACCCATTTTACCTAACTGACAGATACAGTCCACTGCCAAACAGGATGTACATTCTCTTTAAGAGCAGAGAAAACATTTACCAAGATATTCTGGCCATAAACTATTTATCGATAGGGAGATTTTATAGCACTTCATGTCTGTATTACAAAAGAATAAGGGTTTCAATTAGGTCCAAAGTAATCAGAAGAAAGCAACAACAATAATTAAAACAGAATCTATGAAACAGAAAATAGAACAATAGGCATAAAAAAAAAAAAGTCAATGAAACCAAAAGATAGTTCTTTGAAAAGATCAATGAAATTAATAAATCCCTTCGCAGAGATATTGAGGAACAAAGGAGATACAAATTATCATCATCAAGAATGAAAGGGAGCATTAGATGAGCAGATATAGTAATGTATTTTAGGAGAGTGGTTTACATGATCCAACTGATCACTAATAGCACTTAGATTTTTGTATTCTGACATAAGGTTTAAAGGATGCATTTTCCTTAAGATGAAATTTTACTTATTGTGCAGGTGATTGGGACCACTGGAACAAGAAACTTCAGCCATACTATTACCCAACTGACAGCATTCCGGAATATTCATCAATTTTGGTTCCAAACGTTGACAATGTTAGAACAAATTTCTTGATGGACACCATTGCAAAACAGCATAAAGTAAGTTTAACAGGGTCTTAGATGGTCACAAAAAACCACATCCCTTTTCACAATGCTGTAAACATAAGTATTGAATTCCAAGACAAGGGCCTGGAGGTAGTGTCAACGGAGGGAAGCATTTTTGGCAAATGAACTCCAGGTCCCAGGGCACTCTGCAACTCAGCATCCTCTGAGCTCCCGACTCCCAGCTCCCTGGAAAGTGGGCAGTCTCGTCCACTCCCCCATGCTCATGCAAATAACAAATCACATTCTCTTCCAGCCCTTCTACAGGACCTATGCATTTTACATTTAAATTTTTAATTCAAGTAGGAGTTATTTTGATGGAGGTGTGATTCCAAACAGCAACTAGAAAGTCATTGCATCCATTTATAGGATGCAAGAATAGCCAGTAGAACCTTAAGACATTTGAAACTAAACATTCGACAGTACCTCTCAACATGGTTACCTCCTGACTGTAGGCCGTTTTGCTCACGGGAGAGCAGGGAACTGCAAAAACAGTAATGATCAAGGCCTATTTGAAAAAATATGATCCTGAAGTACACCTCTCCAAAAGTCTCAACTTTTCATCTGCCACAGAACCAATGATGTTTCAGGTAAACACCCACCATTTGTTACTGCAGTAAGCATTTAAAAATTTTAAGTATTGTTTACAATAAACTGTGTGTGATCTGTGTATCTATAGACGTATACATGTGTATGTAGAGAGAGAACTAACTGGGGCTATATCTATGTATATCACATATATAGAGAGAAAAATAGAGAGAATGAAATGGGATTGCAGTTGGCCTTCAGCTAGTTAGCCTAATTTTTAAAAATTTATTATTTTTTTTAGTTGTGGATGGACATGATACCTTTGTTTTATTTTTATTTATTTTTATGTGGTGCTGAGGATTGAACCCAGTGCCTCACATGTGCAGGGAAAGTGTCTACCACTGAGCCACAACTCCAGCCCCTAGTTGGCCTTCTTGTGGCTGAAGTTGAAGCCAAATTCAGAAAACATATTTTGGCCTAATGCCAAGGCTGAAGCTGAACTTTGGAGCACATTTATTTTAATATAAAGTCATGATTAACACTCCCCATCACATGTTTATAAAAATTCAGCAATATGTATATATATATATGTATATATATTATATATATATGTATATATATACATATATATATATATATTTTGTTGCCAGAGATTGAACTCAGGGGCTCTTGACCATTGGGCCACATCCCCAGTCCTTTTTTGTATTTTATTAGAGACAGGGTCTCACCAAGTTGCTAAGTGCCTCACCATTGCTGGGGCTGGCTTTGAACTCACGATCCTCCTGCTTCAGCCTCCCAAGTGCTGGGATTACAGGCGTGCGCCACCACGCCTGGCTATATATGAAATATATTTTTAGTTGTTGATGGACCTTTATTTATTTATATGTGGTGCTGAGAATCGAACCCAGTGCCTCACACATGCTAGGCAGGTGCTCTAGCACTGAGCTATGACCCCAGCCCCAGCAACATATATTTTAATAATTGTATTTACATGTATTTTGTTTGGTTCTGGTACTGGGGATTTAACCCAGGGGTGCTTTACCACTGAGCCACATCCCCAGCCCTATTTTATTTTTTAGTTTGAGACAGGGTCTCACTAAGTTTCTGAGGGCCTTGCTAAGTTGCTGAGTCTATGCTTGAACTTTTGATCCTCCTGCCTCGGCTTCCCCATTTGCTGGGATTACAGGTGTGTGCCACCCGCACACAGCACTAGTTATATTTATCAAATACATAAGTAAATTATATCCAATTCTGAAAAACTGTCCGTATTTTTGAGAAACATGGAATACAATCTAATGCATAAGACAAACCATTTCCATTTCTCTAGAGAACGATTGAAAGCTACGTGGATAAGCGAATGGGGAGCACATATGGGCCACCAGGAGGGAGGAAAATGACTGTATTCATTGATGATATTAACATGCCTGTGATTAACGAGTGGGGAGATCAGGTATGACTGAAGTATCTCACATAGATGAGGCTTCATTGGTATTTTTAGATATGTCAATAACCTGCATGTTATTAAGCCTAGTAGCAATTCTCAGACTTTTCTGACTTCTCCTTTCTTGAAATCCCTGCGTACTTTTCTACGATGAATCCTTCCTGTCTCTTTGGCGACTTGGTTTCAGTGTCCTTTCTGGGCCTCTCTTGCTTCTTCCTTTCCTTGGGTTTTCATCCTTGCTCTGACCTCTTACTCTGCATTCTCTCTCTGAGGACCATCCAATGTTTAAAAAAAAAAAAAAAAAACCAAAAAACCCCCAGACCTATTTATTTATTTACTCCGCCACACCTCAGTCCTAGCTGCAGTCATCTGTTGATTTAAGTCACTCCCCGTTAGAAGACCTCACCAGCGTTGTGAGCACTGGGCATGCCTCTGGTGGGATCCCACCCACATACACTGCTTCACCAACACCACCTACCTGAACCCCACCAGGGCTGGTCCTATCCTCCTCTTTACCCCTGTTCACCCTAGACACCACTAAAAATCCAGCAGGTACCCTGTGATGGATTCCCAGACAGCTCTGCATGGCTCTTCCCTGCTCCAGAGCAGACTGACCTCAGCAGTCCTGGAAGGTGGGAGAGGGGACGCTGTTTGGGTCTGGATCACCCTCGTCATCTTTGGGCTGAAGAACTCCTAAATTCCAAAATCATTTGTCCAGGTGGGGTTGTCTAGTTAGATCTCACACATAACATGTCCTAACCTCCAGGTTCTTCCCCAGCTCCGGAAATAGCCCCACTTTCTTCTTTCCTTTTTTTTTTTTAATGTAATTTTTAGTTGTAGGTGGACACAATACCTTTATTTTGCTTTTATGTGGTGCTGAGGATCGAACCCAATGCCTCACGCGTGGTGAGTGCTCTACCACTGAGCCACTACCCCAGCCCAATAGTCCCACTTTCAGTCTGTCAGGAAACTCTGTTGACGCCTCCTTCAATCTGTGCCCAACATTTGGCCCCTGTTGCTGCCACTTGGTGCCAACTCTCACCAGGTCTCTTCTTGATCCTTATACATGCTTCCTAGTGTCCCTTACCCACTACGCCTGTTCTCACATAAACAACCAGTTAAAACACGAGGCAGATCATGACACAGTCCTCTGCTCCAAATCCTCTGGGACTTGTAGGATATAAATGCCAAAATCCTTACCATGATCCAAAGACCCTGTGCTGTTTGATGTCACCTCCCCAGAACTCCGCCCCAGCCACATTTACTGATCCTGTATGTGCTTGGTATGTCATTCACTCGGCCTCTCTACCCCTCCTCATCCCTCTGCCTGGAATGCTCTTCCCCTGGACATCTCAAAGGATTGCTTTCTCACCTCCTTTGGGTGTTGGCTTGTATGTCACGCGAGGTGAAGCTTTCCCCGCTCTTCACATTCCCTTTCACCTTGGAGAACCTCCTGCTGCATTTCTCTGCTTTATTTTCTTCAAACACTTATAGTACTCCATTTTGTTTATATATAAGCATATATTTGTACATTTTGTCTCCCACCACAAGAGTGTATGCTCCGTGGACAGTGATTTTTGTCTGTGCTACATGAGAAGCTGGCACACAGTAGTCATTCATTAAATGTTGGTGGCAGGCCATCCATTTGGAAATACCCAGTAGGAATTTGGGTACACAGTGAGGAGTTTAGAAGGGCATCTGAAGCTAGAGCTACAGTGTTGAGATTCTTTGGCTTGTAGTGTCAAGATGATGTCCCCTGGAATAGCAAGAAGAGAAGAGGGCAAGGACAGAATCTTGGAGAACAATCACATGTGAGGGCTGGGTGGGTAAAGTGTAGCTTGGGAAGCAGTCCAGAAGTCATGCCTTTGAAACCAAGAATGAAAGAATTTCCAAGAAAGAGGAGGTATTAGCAGTGTCAGAAGCTGCAGAGACGGTAAGATCAGCATGTAAAACCCCAACCCCAAACATTCATTAATATAATATTGAAAACTCAGAGCTGAGACCATCCTACATTCTGATCTGAAGCATTTTGAAATGTTGGATGTTGCATGTGAAGGGTGTCTATAGTGAAACTTGAAACTTGTACATTGGTGATTGTACCAAATATCTAATAACCAACCATCTAAGTTTATTTGGAAACTAGTTTTACCTGTGTGGTGAAGGACACCCTGGACCTGCACCAGACACGTTTGACTTATGGGGTAGGGTTCCTGGGTGGGTCATTTAAGCCAAATTGCCTTGAGGCTGATCATGGACATTCAAAAACACTTCCTTGGTTGGAGTTGGGTGTTTTTTGCTCATCTCATCTGTACTATTTTATAGGAGCTATGGAGGAATATGGTATGTTACAAAAATATTACTGTGTGAAATTTCAGATAACTAATGAGATTGTACGACAGATGATGGAAATGGAAGGGATGTACAGCTTGGATAAGCCTGGAGACTTCACTACTATCGTCGACGTGCAGCTCATAGCCGCCATGATTCACCCTGGAGGTGGTCGGAATGACATTCCACAACGCTTAAAAAGACAGTTCACTGTGTTTAATTGCACATTGCCTTCAAATAATTCAATAGACAAAATTTTTGGTATGAATATTTTTGGTGTTTAATTTTTTACTGCATTATGTAATTGATTTAAACCACGCAAAACGTGAAGAGCTAAGGAGCCTCTGTTTAAAATAGGGATTAAGTTTCTGAAATGGAAAGCTAAATACCAGGAAAAAGGGATTCGGTATTAAGAGGATGACTCACGTCTGTAGCCTAGTCTAAGACTGAGAGATATTTAGAAATAGCCTTGTGGGAGGTTTGACATTGGAGGTAAGGGAGGCTTTGTGTTTTGTTTTCTTGACATGGATACTGGGGAAATTGGGGTGGGGGGTGAATGACAGCACATCCATACCCATCCCAAGTTAGTAATAACATGCCAAAACAAAGGTAACGCTTCAATATGTTAATGAAAATAAGATTTTTTTACATCAAGTTTAGGCATACATAAATTATACTATCAAAAATTATGTACATGCAAAAGAACAGACTCATACATAGATGGACATTACTTTATAGAGTAAGTACTGCAGACCTGAAGAGCAAGAGAAAACTTTGCATAAGCAGTGCTGGAAAAGTTAGTAATTGAAATTGGACTCCCTCCTCATACTAACCACAAAATCAGATGCTTATGGATTTATTAAGGACCTCAGTATGCAAGGCAAAGCTATAAAGTGTTTGAAAGAAAACATAAGGAAATATCTCTATGACCTCTAAGCAGGAAATGATTTTTTTTTTGCATATTTAAAATTTGTTCTAATTAGTGACACATGACAGTACAATGCATTTTGACACATCATACACAGGTATACAATTTCTCATTCTTCTGTTTGTACATGATGTAGAGTTACACTGGTCATGTAATCAAATATGCATGTAGGGTAATAATGTCTGGTTCATTGCTGGTGGGACTGCAAATTGGTGCAACCACTATGGAAAACAATATGGAGATTCCTCAGAAAACTTGGAATGGAACCACCATTTGACCCAGCTATCCTACTTCTCGGTCTATACCCAAAGGACTTAAAATCAGCATACTACAGTGACACAGCCACATAAATGTTATAGCAGCTCGATCACAATAGCTAAACTATGGAACCAACCTAGGTGCCCTGAAACAGATGAATGGATAAAGAAATTATGGTGTATATACACAATGAAATATTACTCAGCCTTAAAGAAGAATGAAATTATGGAATTTGCTGGTAAGTGGATGGAGCTGGAGAATATCATGCTGAGCAAAATAAGCCCATACCAAAGAACCAAAGGCTGAATGTTTTCTCTGATATGTGGATGCTAATCCACAATAAAGGAGGTGGGGGAACTAGGGAAGAATAGAGGTACTTTGGGTTAGACAGAGGGGAGTGAAAAAAGGGAGGGGGGCTGGGAGTAGGAATGATAGGAAAGGACTTCTTAAATAGTAGACTCAGTGCAAAAACAAAGGAACAAAACTATAAAATTCCTAGGTTAAAATGAAGAGCTTCTCTTCATTTAAAACAGTGCCCTTCAAAGAATAAAAAGACAAGCCTCAAAGTATAAGAAGATAATTTTTAACTCATACAATAACAAAAAAATTGAATATTTAGAGAAATCACACGAAACAGAAAAGCAAACAGCCCGGTGTCAAAATGTGCAAAACCCGAGACTCTTGGAACTGAGGCAGCTAAAGTGGCAAACGAGCCGATGCAGAGGTGGATAACCACTGCGCATGGAGACAGACTTGAAATGCCTTTTCATACCCACTAGATGTGCTGCATTGAGATATTCTGACAAAATCAAGTGTTGGTGAGACTGTGAGGTCAACTGGAATGCCCATCCTCTGCAGTGGGGGTGCAGGGGGTCACAGCCCTTTGGACGACAATTTGGCATTGTTACTGGTGAAGAAGAATGTGCACATCCTGTGCATGTTTTCCAAGTCTCATTTAAGAAACCCTCTCCTACCCAGGTACCACAGAGATACCCCTCGATATTTTCTTTCAAACCTTGTATCATTTTGCCTTTGGTATTTAGGTCCTCAATCCATGTGTAGTTGACTTTGTGTATCTACGCTGGAAGACATGTACAGGAATGCTCATGGAAGAGTGTTTGTGACAGTAAAATCTTGAAATGACCCAAATATATATTGCCAATAAAACCGCATAAATGAATGTGTGGCAAAGGATCATGGTGTGGTGAGGCTCAGAGAAGAAATAATTGCTCCGTCAGGGCCTTTGGGCTAGTGCACGGCAGAAGTGTGTGCTCACCCCTGTTTTCTGATTCCAGATTCTATGCTTCTTATAATGCACCTGTCCTGCAGGAAGGTGGAAATCTAGAATATAGTATTTCAGGAAGCAAAAAGGTCTTATGGGCATCTAGAACAACCAACCGTGACCTTGGAGGGCAATTATGTGTCTCCTGAAGAAAACTCTTCCTCCATCCTTGTGGATGAGCTCCAGTTTCTTTAGGACTGACTCACTGCCCTTCGTAAATCTGTTCTGTATCTCTGAATATGTTATCCATGTTTATGTTCCTCTGAAAATACCATGCTCAGACCTGAACACCTTACCACACAGACTCACTGGAGAGAAGTACAGCAAGTCTCTTTCTGCAGTCTGAAGCAAAGGCATTTTGAGACTATAAGAATAGTCAATCGCACAGCCTAGTCCTTCCCCAGGGTGATGATGTCAGTCAGACTGTCACCATGCTGGGCATTCCCTAGGAATGGCCATGAGCCCAGCCCAGGCCAGAGTGGAGTGTTGACTGACTGCCAGTCAGAAGATGTGGGTCCTAATTTCAGCTTGGTCAATGACCAATCCATGTGAACTTAAACGATTTCCTTTTCCTGTCTGGGCCCAGTCTCCTCCCTAAGATGAGGGAGTCGTCACCGATTTCTTTGGAGCTCTCAGCTTAATGCTGATTCACGGACTCTGGAGCCAGTCCGTCTGGGGTCACACGTCAGGATGGCCAGCGTTCAAGCTGCGTGCCATGAGCTAGTTGCTAGGCTCGTGGGGATCCTCCTCCTCGTTATCATAATATCCACCTCAATATCCTCTCTCATGGGGTGCTGGGGGGATGGAATGAGTTAATGCAGATGACATGCTCATCTCTAAGTGTGGCCAGGCCACTGCTGGCTCTGTTGTAGCTGGTCCCATGGGAGAAACCCTAACATCCCCAGCTAAGTCTGTCTTGTAATGATTTATTCACTGGGATAAACATGTACCTTGTAATCTTTTAGCAAACTCATACCTTCAATCTTGTTTATTGTCCAGGAGTTATTGGCTGTGGATACTTTGATCCTTGTAGAAGGTTCAGACCTGAGATATGTGAGATGATCATGCAGTTAGTCTCAACGGGCAGAGTGCTGTGGCAGTGGACTAAGGTACAGCATGCTTCCTTATCCGTGGTTGTTGTCTTAAGTCAACGGTTCTTCAGCCTGGGTCTCACCTCACGGTTCTTTAACTCATGCACAAATTAGCTGCTCAAATTGGTTTATGACCCCTTTTCCTTCCAGGTGACAAGTATTCTAACTGAATGATACTTTCCATATGTGCAAAACATTACTACAAGCCCTACATGACATCCCAGATAAAGTAGAATTTTGCCGAAACAAGAAAGCTGCTTTTCCACCTGTTAACTCTGATTTGTATTTGTACTCTGATGTGTATTTGATACCTGGATTTCAAGATACTCTCAGCTGCCTAAGACTTGAAGTCTAACCTGTGCATTTCTTGGAGATGCATCTTGAGATACTAGGTGAATGGAAGTGTTGTCGATGAAATCGGCTAGCTTTTAATCCACAAGTCAGTGCCCTATGCAAAGCTTGGCAAGCCTGTGTGTTACCAAGTAACCAAAGGCAGTACCCACAAAAAGACCAATAAGTGTAGGTTTCAGATTAAAAAAAAAAAAAAAAAAAAAAAAAAAAACAAGGTTACCATATTTGCCAAAAATTGGCAGAAGCAGTTGTTGTTTTAGTCTGTTATGTGTTTATTAAGCCAGTTGAACACATTAGACAGGTGCTTGTGTCCTGGGAAGCCTGGAATTAGTCACATGTGCAGATTCCTGGGTGGCCTGGGGGAATTCTGGATACAGAAGGTTCAGAAGAGGATATGAAATGCCCTTCTGCTCAGTCTTCTTTGGTGATCAGATCCTGCTACCAGGCCCTGCTCTTTGTCCACACAGGGCCTTTGCACATGCTGTTATGCCTCTTCTAAAGAAACTGAAAAATGAATGACAAGGTCTGTGAGTGTCTTAGATAATTTTCTGTGGTAAGATCCATCTCTTTTCCACGAGGCCTATGTTCAATCGGATGTGCTTATATGCATAGTTTTCTGAGAAGCATGGGCCTTCCCACTGTCTCTGCATCAGTGTCCTTTGTTATCGGGTTTCCTGGCTCCACTTCCTCACTGCTCACGACTGCTAGAACCCATTTTGCACAAGCTTTCATCCCCAATGCTTGAATCAAGGTCCCCAAAGACCTCAATGGTGCCAAGTTCAAGTTTCTTCTTCCTCATCTTTTGACTTTTCAGGAGCTTTGGACATAAATGATCCTCTGAAATACTTCCTTCCCTTGGCGTCACAGGGTCCCCATACTCTCGTTCTTCCTCCTGTCTCACTGGCTACCTCTTCTTGTCTCCAGAGCCTTGAATGCTCCTGATCTCACTTCAGGGGGAGTTGGGTGTTTCTGCATCTTTCCTTCGATGGTCTCATCCAGCTCCAAGGCTTTTAACACCATCTCCATGATGATGACTTCAAACTCGGCACCTCCACTCCAGGCCTCTCTGGTTGGCTCTGAACTGATTTCTAACTCATAGTTAAAAAGAATTCTCCAGTTTCCTTACATACGATCGTCCTTCAGATTTTTGCCTCTTAGTTAACAGCAACATCAGGCCTCCCACTTCTCACACTGAAACATGGGGCACCATCTTTGATTTGTCTGTCTTGTCGCCTACATCCTCTCCGTTAGCAAGTCTCAGTGACTTTTCCTTTGAAATATATCCCAAAGCCAAGTGCTCCTCCGCATTGCACCAGGACATACGATTGACACTTCCCTCGCCCATCCTCTGGACCTGCAGGAGCTTCCTAACCAGCCTCCTTGCTTCCTTCTTGCCCCCTTGAGTCTGTTCTTTATACTGTCCAGGAATTATATTATACAAAAGTAAATTGGAGCCAGGCGTGATGGTGCACGCCTGTAATCCTAGCAACTCAGGAGGCTGAGGCAGGATGATCTTGAGTTCAAACCCAGCCTCAGCAATTTAGTGAGGCCCTAAGCAACTCAGAAAGACATCCTGTCTCTAATAAAATATATATATAAAAAGAGGACTGGGAATGTGGCTTGGTGGTTAAGTGCCCCTGGGTTCAATCCCTGGTATTAAAAAAAAAAAAAAAAAAAAAAGTAAATTGGAGATGATTGCTCTTTGGTACAATCAGCATTTGCATTTATAATTGGCCCATCTGAGCTGGCCCCTGCTAGCTCTCCTCCTCAGCCACTCTTCCCGTGGTCCTTGACCTCTCCAGGGTTCTCATGTGGCTTGTTCTTCGTCTTGCTCATTCTAGTCGTTCTTACCTTCAGAGGGACTTTCTTCAATGGTCTGCTGCCTGCGTCTCCCTACCAGTCATTATAGGTCTCCTAGGCCTACTTTTTTAATTTAACCATTGCTTTTATCATTATCGTCTGTTAGCTTGTTTATGACTGTTTCTATCTCCTAGGTATCGCCAGGCTCATCACTAGAATGGAATCTTTATTGATGGTGGAGGACTTAGCTGTTCTCTTAGCCGTGCTGTGTGGGGTCTTTGTTCAGAGTGAATCTTTCTCCCTTCACTTCCCCCCAAATAAGCAGCTTTGTGTCTTTTCTTTGCATCTTCCATCTTCCGTCTTTTGATCATTCTTGCCTTGTACAGCTCCCCACCTTTCTATTCCCTTATACAGCTTTAAAGCAGAAGCAAGTGAGAAAAAGAGATGACAAAACTGAAGGGGAGCCCGGGCGCGGTAGGGCACATGCCTGTAATCCCAGCAGCTGGGATGGCTGAGGCAGGAGGATTATAAATTCAAAGCCAGCCTCAGCACCTCAGCAAGGCTCTAAGTGACTCAGCCAGACCCTGTCTCTAAATAAAATACAAAAAAGGGCTGGGGATGTCGCTCAGTGGTTAAGCACGCCTGGGTTCAGTCCCTGGTATCACCACCCTCCTCCCCGCCCCCCCAAAAAAAGAACCTGAAGAGATAGTGAAGCAAAGGAAAAAAGCAGATTAATAATAATGAGAAGAGGGAAAGAAAGGAGCTTAAACAAACAAACAAACAAAACAAGTTCTTTTTATAGATCTCTTCACTTGCCAATGGCAGCCACTCTAGCTACAGTCTTACCATGCCCCCCTCCCAAAAAAAGCATCATCTATACAACCTTACCCCTCTGGATATTTTTTACATATTTATAGTATAAACGTGTGCTTTATATTTTAGTGGGTAGAATGAACATTTTATCTTACAATGGAACTGAGCAAAGAGGGAAATTGAAAGGTGATAGATAAAATAACCCCTCTTTCCATCTCGTCGTGCTTCCTGCTGTTTTTACTTGTACTGTGAATTAACCTGCAAAAATTACTCTATGAACTCAATAGAGTACTTTTTCAATATAGAAAGGGGTTATTCAATGAACAGGTACTGCAGAGAGCATTTGCTTTCCTGAATTAATGGTGTGGGGAGTTTGCTTTGTATCACCCAAATGATGGTTGTTTTTACTTTCAAAGATGATGGTGATGATATCAATTATGACCTTTGCTCACAGCAAGCCTCTCCACGCCAGCAGCACCTCCAGTGAGCCCCTCCACTGGCATCTCTCTGGGCAAGAATGTGTTGTTGTTATAGCTTCGGTTTTTTTTTTTTACATCCTAGAAGTTGGTAGAAACAGTAAATAACTTAGCATTGCTGAATACTCTATTTGTGCTTGCTTGCACACTAAAAACAGAAAACCACCTCTAACAGCTGTGTGTCAGTTTTGCCTGTCAACTGATTATAGCTATCCAAGCATATTGAAGCCAGATTTAAAGCTAGGTAGTGAGTGTAGTCAGGCAAATCGGGTCTAACATCGAGTTTCATAAAGAACATGGAGTCCATAAGGAAAATGGAGTCAGCCTGAGTCCTGGAAAATCACAGAGCAACTCCAAGAGAGATAAGATGGTTAATGTTCCCAATTTTAGGGCTCATCTTATGGAATGATAATGAAACAACTTCCAGTAAACGGAGATGCTAGATGCTAATCAACTAGCCCTAAACCCTTCCCGTAAATCTCACACCCACCATGGGCCCTCCTTTTGACATTCCTGTCCCAGAAAGGACAGAGATAAGGAACATGGAAGGGACAAAAGAAAGATTTAGATATAAAAGGGAGAAAGCCTCTCCTCCCTTTGGATTCCTGGTTTCCGGGTCCCCTTCTCCCTCTGGGGGAAGTCTTTTGCTATCCTTTCAATAAAGCTGTCCACTTTCCACTCTACGCTTGCCTCGGAGTGCTTCTTCGGCGTTATTCTTCAGCGTTCGGGGAGCAAGAACTCGTCACGGTAAAAAGCGGTTTCATAGTGGAGGTTCCACCGAGATAAACTACACGAGGTAAGCTCTTCTTAATGCACCCCAAATCTGTCGAGGTGCATCTGTCTCTTTTTGTTTCGGAGGAGAAAGTGGGCACCCGTCGGCTACTTAAATGCAGTTAGTGCAGCCGCCACTCTTCAAGACTCGGGTGAGAGGTTTCTCGGCCTAGACAGTTCCCAATCACCTGTTCTGGACAGAACAGGCATGTTGGGCTCTGCCAAAGCCGTTTCCTACTTTTCTGTCCAGGCCCAGAGAGCATTTGGCGTGAGTACACAGCGTCCCGAGTCCTGATTTACCTCAGATGCGTGGAGATGGAGGAGAGAGTTGGAACAACTGCGGAATTCAGGTCTGGGCCACACTCAGACGTATTCCTAAGGTTCCTTCCCTTGAGCCCTCTCCCGACAGCCCTTAGGGGTATCTGGGTGATCGGTAGACGAATGGCGCTGAGGGAAAGCCCCAATTACAAATTGCCTCCGTGTGGGCCAGCACACATTCCCCCACCCCCGCATCCATTCCCTCCTGGATGCTCCCTTTGCATCGCCGATCATAATGCTAGCAATTCAGGCTGTAGAAATGTGGGAAAGACTTAAGATAATTTGTAGGAAATGTTTATATTTCTCTTGCATGTGTAGGTTGATTTCATCCTGATGTTTAAAATGTGATGTGTTCTTTGTAAGTGGCCAGGGGCTAAAGTTCAACCTTTCCAGGGTCCCTCCGATAGGAAATATGGTATACTTTACAACCATTAGATATCTCCCCTTTACCTTGCAAGAGGTCCCTTAAGTGCACAGAGCAAAGTAAATTAACAAGAAAATAGGCGAATTTATGTTATGGGTTTTTATAGTGGCAAGGAGGAAAGCAGTAATGCCCTTAAGTCTGAATCCTCCTAGGGTCTCTGGCACAGGGCAAACTGAGACCCCAGCACTTTGCCAAAGGAGGCCAGAAATGACTTTGGCAAAGCCAGGTGATGAGAGACGGGTTTTCTGGACCGTAAGGAAGCTCCAGAGATAGGGAGATGTCCCTAATAGGAACAGTTCTCTTTGGCGCGGGCGCCTGAGTCCTGTTTTTTCTCTTACTCAGATGGGAGCTTCTCTCTCCAATATGCCGGGTACACCACTTACCTGCATATTGAAAAACTGGAATAAGTTTGACCCACAGACACTCAAGAAAAAGCGCCTCATTTTCTTCTGCCGCGAGGCCTGGTCTCAATACAAACTCCCTGATGGAGAATCCTGGCCACCAGAGGGAAATATCAATTTCAGTACGATTTTGCAGCTTGATAGATTTTGCAAAAAGGAAGGGAAATGGGGGGAGGTGCCATATGTTCAGGCTTTCTTTGCCCTAAGGGAAGACCCCCAATTGTGTCAGCAGTGTAAAGTAGACTTAGCTATGATCTCTGCTATGAAGGGAGAGTATCCTAAGAAACCACCTGTCGAGGAGAAGGAATCAGGAGGACACCCCAAATCTTCATTCTCTGCTGATGTCCAGCAGCAGCCCTCCTGTCCCCCATACCCTGGCCTCTCTCCATCTGTCCCAATGGACAAGTCAAATGTATTACCCCTCCAGGAGATGCCAGGAGGAGAATTTGGACCAGTCAAAGTATATACTCCCTTCTCCCTTCAAGACTTAAGACAGATAAAAACTGACTTAGGGAGATTCTCAGAAGACCCAGATAAATATATTGAGGTATTTCAAAACATATGCCAGGTGTTTGACCTTACCTGGAAAGACATTATGCTGTTACTCAACCAGACTTTAACTTCTAATGAGAAGGAAGCTGCCCTAAGAGCAGCCGAGCAATTTGGGGATGACTTACACCTTGCTCATGCCCCGGCAGCACAGACTAGAAGCAAACCCAATTACCTGTCAGGAGCACAGGCAGTTCCCAGGAACGACCCAAATGATGAACAAAATGCTTGGAAACTTAGTCACTTTCAAATGCTAATTCTTGAGGCCCTTAGAAGAGTTAAGCAAAAGCCCATTAACTATTCTAAGATGTCAAAAATTATTCAGGGCCCGCAGGAAAGTCCTGCTATCTTCATGGAGAAACTCAGGGAGGCAATGAGAAAGCACACCACCGTGGATCCTGAATCCGCAGAGGGCCACATAATTTTAAAGGACAAATTTATCACCCAGTCAGCCCCAGACATTCGGAGGAAGTTACAAAAATTGGCATATGGCCCTGATCAGTCTTTAGATGATATCCTCCGACTTGCTACTTCCGTCTTTTATAATAGAGACCTGGAGGAAATAAGGGTGAAAGAGCGCAGAGACAGAAAAAAGACTGAGACGCTGGTATTAGCTCTTAAAGGAGTAAGCTCCCAGGGTGGAAAAGGAGGAGTACGAAATGCTCCCCAATCCACAAAAGGGACTTGTTTCCATTGTGGAGAAGAAGGACATTTCAAGCGGGAGTGCCCACAAGCAAAGCGGCCACCTCCGAAGCCCTGCCCTAAATGTCAAGGCAACCACTGGAAGAGTGACTGTCCTGAGGGGCGTAGGTCCTTGAGGCCAGACTCTCCCACACAGGCCTGATGGGGCCCGGGGTCGATTCTGGCTCCCGTAACTCCTATCACCACACGTGAACCCCGGGTTTGCTTCTCCGTAGGGAGCCAAGAGGTCAACTTCCTCTTAGATACTGGTGCCAGTTATTCTGTTCTCACAACGTATTCTGGACCCCTGTCCTCTAAAACCATGACGGTGCAAGGAGTGTCTGGAAGGTGTATAACTAGAAAGTTCACTCCCCCACTGAGTTGTGAGTGGGACGGGATGATGTTTTCTCATGCATTCCTGATAGTTCCAGAGTGCCCCACCCCTTTATTAGGACAGGACAGTTCCCTGGGGAAGACTGGCAACTTGATTTTACCCACATGCCTAAGAGCAATGGATTCCAATATCACCTAGCTTCACTGTTTATTCCACATTGGTTTAGAGGATATAATGTGGCACGTGGAAACCTTGAACAATTACACCCAGACCGCGCTTCTTGAGGTTGAGGAAAATATCTCTCTCCTTAACACTGAAGTAACACTTATGAAAAGGCCATCTTACAAAACCGTATGGCTTTAGATGTCCTCACTGCAGCCCAAGGCGGTACTTGTGCCATTATTAAAACTGAATGCTGTGTTTACATCCCTGATAGTTCTGGCAATGTGACTAAAATTCTTAAGAACTTGCATGCTCAGATAGAAGCCATGTCTTCACCAGCCGTGTCATGGGGACAATATTTTAGTTCTTGGTTTTCTGGTACCTCATGGTGGAAAACATTGCTAGTCTCTGTTGTCCTCATCATACTCATTGGTATATTCTTGTGCTGTGGCATTTATTGTTGCATTAATCTCATTCCAGTACTCATAAATTCTTGTTTCTCTTATAGACCACCAGTTGCTCAAATGGCCCTTCAGCCTATTGACTCTCAACTGGACTTCTACCGTGGACCACTCGATAGACCCGATTTTTAAACGGGGACTCCAAACTGCTGGCCCCACTTCGCCCCCTCTCAGCTCGAAGAAGTTAGATTCGGTCGTCGCCCCATGTCCTTACAGCAGTAAGGAGTTCCTGAAATTAGAGGGGGGAATGAAGCCAGATTTAAAGCTAGGTAGTGAGTGTAGTCAGGCAAATCGGGTCTAACATCGAGTTTCATAAAGAACATGGAGTCCATAAGGAAAATGGAGTCAGCCTGAGTCCTGGAAAATCACAGAGCAACTCCAAGAGAGATAAGATGGTTAATGTTCCCAATTTTAGGGCTCATCTTATGGAATGATAATGAAACAACTTCCAGTAAACGAGATGCTAGATGCTAATCAACTAGCCCTAAACCCTTCCCGTAAATCTCACACCCACCATGGGCCCTCCTTTTGACATTCCTGTCCCAGAAAGGACAGAGATAAGGAACATGGAAGGGACAAAAGAAAGATTTAGATATAAAAGGGAGAAAGCCTCTCCTCCCTTTGGATTCCTGGTTTCCAGGTCCCCTTCTCCCTCTGGGGGAAGTCTTTTGCTATCCTTTCAATAAAGCTGTCCACTTTCCACTCTACGCTTGCCTCGGAGTGCTTCTTCGGCGTTATTCTTCAGCGTTCGGGGAGCAAGAACTCGTCACGGTAAAAAGCGGTTTCAATATGAAGGATATTGATTGAATTGGGTGCCCACAGCGGCATCCAGGTTATGATGCAGAAACATATTTATGGAAATCTGAATGTATTGAGGACTTGAATCAAAGCAGGCTATGGAAGACAGTCATTATTGACTTTGGAAGTGAACATTTATTGTTTTTACCTGCTAATGTTCAGTTTTTTTGTTATGATATAATTTATATACACTAGAAAGATTAACAATGATTAGAGGTGATTTTTCCTACAACTCACATAGTTCTTAAGAAGTCAGGGGGAAATGAATGGTTCAAAGCTAACAGTGGGAGAACAAGGCTTTGGAATCAGCATCTAGTACATCATTCTTGAATCCATCCTGTTCAAGGGCTTGATGGTCTTTTAAATTCCTTTGGTTTATTTATGGTGTGGTTTTGCTTGTGAGTGCTATGACAAAAAATATGAACTTGATTTATTTTCTCAGCCTATTTTATCTAAAATAGGATTTGTGAGATAGAAATAGTTCTAAAAACAGTTCTACTTTTAATAGCTGAAAAGTAATTGAGAATTTTTTTTTTCACTAGACGAAGATGCTGCCAACTCCTTCTAAATTTCATTACATCTTTAATCTTCGAGATCTTTCCAGGATTTGGCAAGGAATGTTAACCATAAAAGCTGACGAGTGTAACTCAATGACTGTTCTCATGTCACTTTTCAAACATGAGTGCAACAGAGTAATTGCGGACAGGTAACTATTACAGCCCTTTAGTTTAAATTTATTTATTTATTTTATTTTTGGTACAAGGGATTGAACTAAGGGTTACTCAACCACTGAGCCACATCCCCAGCCCTACTTTGTATTTTATTTAGAGACAGGGTCTCACTGAGTTGCTTAGCACCTCACTTTTGCTGAGGCTGGCTTTGAACTTGCGATCCTCCTGCCTCAGCCTCCTGAGCTGCTGGGATTACAGGCGTGCACCACCACGCCCAACTCAGCCCTTGAGCTTAAGTGTGCAACCTGAGATGTTTATGTGAGCAGATTAATTCTTGCATTATATACTCAGATCAGCTGAGTAATGAGTAGTGAGTGCCTCCCATTTCAATGTCTTTTATAAGGTATTAATGGCCTTTTCCACCTGGGGTCACCTTAAAAAAAAATGCTCTGCCAGTTTGCAAGTTTGGTACTGCAACAGGACATCTTTATATGTCACCACATCATCAGAGTGTTGATAAAACTCAGCAGCACACTTTCATTGAGCTCTGTGTAGGTTTTGCATGGTGAAATCTGGTTTCAGTCATTTTTGAGCCTCCATCTCCTCATCTTCAATATGTGTGTGATAGTGCCAGTCTCACAGAGTTAAAGGGTGTACCACAGTGTCTCGTGCATAGGTGGTACTCATCAAATGCTAGTTCCCCTTCTTCCTTTCTTCCTCTGGGACACTCTAAGTTTGAAAAGGACCTTCATGCACTGTGTGTCCCCTAACCCAGACAAGAGGACACTCACGTGGCACTGACCATCACGTCTGCACTCCTATTGCAAGTTTAGGACCCACAGATGTCACCTGAATGATTCATCTGTGTTTCCTATAAGCAGTAACGTCTTAATGGAGTCATATCCTTTTTATCAAAATGTGGGACATGCTGTTTCCCTGTCTTGAGGTGAGGAAGGTACAGAATTGGGCCTGAGAGCAGGTGGAGGGATGCTGAGACTACTGTGTTCAACTGGGAAAGATGCTTTCATATCTTTTATTCTTTTTTTTTTTTTTTTTTTTGGTACCAGGGATTGAACTCAGGGGCATTCAACCACTGGGCCACATCCCCAGCCCTTTTTTATATTTTATTAGAGACAAGGTCTCATTGAGTTGCTTAATGCCTCGCCATTGCTAAGGCTGGCTTTGAACTCGTGATCCTCCTGCTTCAGCCTCCCAAGTGCTGGGATTACAGGTGTGTGCCACCGCACCCGGCCACGTCTTTTATTCTTACCAGTACATTTTTCTTTCAGATTTATAACTCCTGAAGATGAGCTCTGGTTTAACACACATCTTATTCGTGCTGTTGAAGAAAATATTAGCTCTGAAGCGGCATCGTGTATTTTGCCTGAACCATACTTTGTGGATTTTCTTCGTGAACAGCCTGAACCAACCGGTGATGAGCCTGAAGACACTACATTTGAAGTACCCAAAATCTATGAATTGGTATTCATTTCCATCTCACTCTTTTTTAAAATTTACATCTCTTTTTTAAATTTTTCAATTTTTTATTTGTTCTTTTTAGACATGCATGACAGCATATTTTGGCATATTATACATATATGGACTATAACTTATTCTAATAGGATCCCATTATTGTGATTGAACATGAGATGGAGATTCACTGGGGTATATTCATATATGAGCATAGGAAAGCTATGTCAGATTGTCCACTGTCTTTCCTGTTCCTATCCCCCTCCCTTCCCTTCATTCCCCTTTGTCTAATCCACTGAACAAATTTCATCTCTTTTTTTTTTGTGTGTGTGTGGTAATGGGGATTGAACTCAGGGGCACTCAACCACTGGGTCACATCCCCAGCCCTTTTTTGTATTTTATTTAGAGACAGGGTCCCACTGAGTTGCTAAGTGCCTCGCCATTGCTGAGGCTGGCTTTGAACTCGCAATCCTCCTGCCTCAGCCTCCCAAAGTGCTGGGATTACAGGCGTGCGCCACCGCGCCCGGCCAAATTTCATCTCTTAAAAGAGTTTTTTAGATCACTCACCTCACTGGATGTTTCCCTCTGTACCTAAATCCACCATTGAGTTGCTGTAACTTCTAAGTTATTTATGTGCAAGGGATAGGTATGTGCCAACTAAATGTTTTTTTTCAAAGAAATCTAGAAGCAATCTTAAAGCCAAATGTAAAACAAACATGCCTACTATCACCACTTTAATTAAAATTGCTTTGAACCTCTCAACAATGCAATACAATTAAAATCGATGTTAAATTAATAATATTTAAAATTAATAGTTAAAAATAGATATTGCTACCAGGTAGGGGGAAAAACAAATAATTGGCAGATGACAGGATTATCTAATTATATAATCCAAGAGGATTTTGAATGTGTTTTAACTAGTAAGAATTCAGTAAGTTGATCAAGTATTACATAAATATGAAGCTTGATAACTGCTCCACCAGGGGTTGGCCAATTAGCCAGTATTGCCAGCTGCCTGTTTTTGTTAGATTTGTGAGCTAAGAGGAGTTTTTATACTTTTCAATGGTTAGGAAAAAATCAGTAGGAGAATAATACTCTGAGACACATAAAAACTACATGGAATTCAAATTTTGGTGTTCCTAAATGAAGTTTTATTGGAACACAGCCATGCCCATTTATTCACATATTATCTGTGGCTGCTTTTGCACTGTAAGGGCAGAGTGGAGTGGTCACAACAGAGACTGCATGGGCTGCAAAGCCTAAAATATTTACCATCTTGCCCTTTGCAGAAAGTTTGCCAGCCCTTGCCAACAATCACAAGGTAGAAAATATAACTTGAAAGTCTTTTTAAATTCAACATGATATATATAAAATGAAATTCAAAACAAGATTCCAAAGGGATATTTTAAAAAATGAGGTCACTTAACAGAGTAATTCTAAAGTGCTTTGTAGAGCAAAGAAGTCAACTGGAAGGAATAATTTACAAAACAAAGTGGGTGAGTTTTTACTTTGGAACACCAAAGACTTGTGTAAAAGTGTACATTTTAAAAGCCATCAACAATATTAAAAGGCAGATACAGTGGAGACAATTTATGCTATATTCCATTGTTAATTAGCATGGCTAGGAGTTGGTGCTGTGCCTCTTGAAGGGAACAGTCAGAAATTATTTTGTACTGGAAACCAACTAACGTGGTTAGGTTTCAGGCCTCTGAAAATGGAAATAACTAAAAGTAGACTATCAAGTAACCAATCCTTGGATGTCCACAAAGTGTAAAAAATTTTTTTAAATAATTACTTTTGACATGTATGATTACACTGGTGGAGTGACTCTGAACCTTAAACAGCCAGAGGAATGAGAAGTTGTGCTCCACTTGTGAACTGTATGTCAGAATGCATCCTACTGTAAAATAAATCAATTAATTAATAAAAAAAAACTAATAGGAGGAGATCAGTAGAGTAGAACTATGATCAGGGAGAGGGAGGAGGAGAGGGAAAAGGAAGGTACTGGGGAATGAGATTGATCAAATTAATTTATGTGCATGTACAAATATGACATAATAAATTCTACTATTATATATAATTTTGTAGCAATAAAAATAAATTTAAAATATAAAAAGTAAATAATTACTTTTGAATGTTTTTATAATTATGACTTTAAAAATATTTGTACCTTAATTATGATTTTTTTCTCTCTCCCCACCTATAGATACCATCGTTTGAATTTCTGGCTGAAAAGCTGCAGTTTTACCAAAGGCAGTTCAACGAAATCATTAGAGGAACTTCTCTTGACCTCGTGTTTTTTAAAGATGCAATGACTCATATAATTAAGGTTCTAACTGTGGATTATTTCCTGATATGATTAGATGGTGTCAAAGCTTAGTATATTTCATAGGTAAACCTATTAGGGAGGATAAATTTATAAGGTAGGATATAATAAATAATTACTTTTGACATGTATGATTACACTGGTGGAGTGACTCTGAACCATGAACAGCCAGAGGCATGAGAAGTTGTGCTCCACTTGTGAACAATATGTCAAAATGCATCCTACTGTAAAAAAAGAATAGATAGTAATAATAATAGAAGGAGATCAGTAGGTTGGGTCAGTGAAACCAGGAAACTCCATGTTTGAGCTATTCTGGGTCTCTTATTTAAGAGACTAAATAAAGCAGTCCTTAGCAAGAAGAGTGAAGCAGGTAGCATCGCTATACCACACCTCAAACTATACTACAGAGTTATAGTAACAAAAACAGCATGGTATTGGCACCAAAATAGACATGCAGACCAATCATAAAGAATAGAGGACACAAGAGATTAACCCACATAAATACAGTTATCTTATATTAGACAAAGGCACCAAAAAAGTACACTGGAGAAAAGATAGCCTGTTCAACAAATGTTGCTGGGAAAACTGGAAATCCATATGCAACAAAATGAATTTAAGCCCCTATCTCTCACCATGCACAAAACTCAATTCAAAGTGGATCAAGGATCTAGGATTTAGACAGAGACACTGCACCTAATAGAAGAAAAAGTAGGCCCTAATCTCCATCATGTCAGATTACTCCTCAACTTCCTTAATAAGACTCCTATATCAAGAATCAATAAATTGGGTGGATTCAAACTAAAAAGCTTCTTCTCAGCAAAAGAAGCAATCAGTGAGATCTAATTGGGAACAAATTTTTACCACACACACGTCAGGTAAAGCACTAATCTCTAGAATATATAAAGAACTAAAAAATCTTAACACACACACACACACACACACAATAAAAACAACAACAACAAATAACCCAATCAATAAATGGGCCAAGGAATTGAACAGACACTTCTCAGAAGATATACAATCAGTCAACAAGTATCAACATCTCAAATCAACGTTCAACATCTCTAGCAATTAGAGAAATGCAAATCAAAACTATTGTAAGATTTCATCTCACTCCAGTCAGAATGGCAGCTATCAAGAATACAAACAATAAGTGTTGGCAAGGATGTGGGGGGAAAAGGCATACTCATACATTGCTGGTGGGACTACAAATTGGTGCAGCCAATATGAAAAGCAGTATGGAGAATCCTTGGAAAACTGGGAATGAAACCACCATTTGACCCAGCTATTCCAGTCCTTGGTTTATACCCAAAGGACTTAAAAACAGCATATTATAGGGACACAGCCACATCAGTGTTTATAGCAGCACAGTTCACAATAGGTAAACTGTGGAACCAACCTAGATGCCTTTCAGTAGATGAATGGATAAAGAAACTGGTATATATACACAATGGAATATTACTCAGCATTAAAAGATATTAAAATCATGGCATTTGCAGGTAAATGAATGGAGTTGGAGAATATAATGCTAAGTGAAATTAGCCAATCCCAAAAAACTAAATACCAAATGATTTCTCTGATTTAAGGATGCTGATTCATAATATGCTGCAGGGTGTTGGGGGACCTTTGGATTAGATGAACTCTAGATAGGGCAAAGGGGAAAAGGGGAGGGAGGAGAAGGGAGGGGGCATATGGGTAGGAAAGATGGTGGAATGCGATGGTCATCATTACCCTAAGTACATGTATGAAGACATGAATGATGTGACTCTACTTTGTATACAACCAGAGATAAGAAAAATTATGCCCTATATGTGTAATATGAATTGTAATGCATTCTATTGTCACATATAACACATTTAAAACAAAGAAGAAAGGCTAATGGAAAAGGAGTTCTTCTAAGAAGTGATGGCGTGGAGCGTTGATCAAGAGGAGTCAGAGCTGGTGAAATCCCATGTGTGCTAAGGTTGCTTCCACATTCACGCATCCAACACTTAATAATTGGCTAGGTCTTAGAGGCCCAAGACCTGTTCTAGTGCAGAACCACAGAAGGGATTAGCATGTTTCCAAATCTACTCTGGGAATACATACCAATGTGCCATTACTGATCTGCCACCTGTAAAATGTGCATTTAAAAAAAATATTTTTATGACACTAAATGGATTTAGTGATCCACCTAGACTCTTCTTAATAAGTGATATTAATGTAAAAGAGAGCCTTTTAGCAATGTCTTCCAGTGGCCCATGTGAGATTTGAACCAGCATTTGATTCTAATCCTCATCGAGGGAATCAATTATAGAAAAGCAACACGAGACTGAAGGCTGTCTCTCTAAATCTTTTTCTACAAACATCACTCTGTCCCTACTGTAGGTAGAATGTTGGTGCTTTTTTAAATGTATAGTTGACAGAGAGCTGATAGAGGCAGTATTTGTTGTAGACAGGTGTCCCCAAGATTCAGCTTATCAGACTTTTCACGTCTTCTTGGGGAGAGCAACTTCATCATCCATGGAGTCTAAAAATAATAAAATTACAAACACACACCCATAATAGTTGGAAAATATAAGAGAGTAAAAAACCATTTGTTCTATTTTATCCTGATGCAAACAGATGGCCAAAGAAAGAATTTGAGTTGGATAAAGAAACATGAAACTTTTATTTTTACGATTCTAAGATATACTGTTACAAGGAAAAAAATCTCATGTAGTCTAGAAACATAGAATCAAATGTTGGAGCCCTATAGTGCAAGAGAATGTAAATATTTGCATCCTTTGTTTCTAATATATATTTTAAAAATTTCAAAACAGATTTCACGTGTAATTCGAACTTCATGTGGAAACGCATTGTTGGTGGGTGTTGGTGGTTCGGGAAAACAAAGTCTTTCAAGACTGGCCTCTTTTATAGCTGGATATCAGATATTCCAGATAACGTTAACCAGGTATGATAAAGAAAAGGAAAGAAAAAAAAGGACAATATGGTTTTCAGTAGTTAATTTCGTTCAAAAAAATATTTTTGTAGTTGTGTATGGATAGCATGCCTTTATTTTATTTATTTGTTTATTTATTTTTTTGCTTTTGTTTGCTTGTTGTTTTTCTGTTTGTTTGATCACTATTGTAGGTTGAATGGTGGTGACTCAAAACATATATCCATGTCTTTATTGTTAAGTTTGTATATACCCTTTATTTTTTTATATATATTTTTTCTTTTATTCTAAGTTATTATATATGACAACAGAATGCATTACAATTCATAGTACACATATAGAGCACATTTTTACATATCTCTGGTTGTATACAAAGTATATTCACACCATTTGTGTCTTCATACTTACACCTAGGGTAGGGATATCCATCTCATTCTACCATCTTTTTTTTTTTTTTAACCCTTTTGCCTCTTCCTTACTTCTCCCTCCCCATTGGCCTTTCTAGTGTTCTTCTAATTCTCCTATGCTCCCTGTCCCAACCCCACTGTGAATCAGCCTCCTTATATTAGAGAAAACATCCGGCATTTGGATTTTTGGGATTGGATAACTTCACTTAGCATTACATTCTCCAACTTTATCCATTTACCTGCAAATGCCATTATTTTATTCTCTTTTATTGCTGAGTAATCTTCCATTGTGTATATATACCACATTTTCTTTATCCATTCATCTATGTGGTGCTAAGGATTGAACCCAGTACCTCACACATGCGAGACAAACGCTCTGCCACTGAGCTACGTACGGCCCTAGCCCTCACTGGTTAATTTCTTTCTTTTTCTTTTCTTCTTTTTTTTTTAGTATTCTTTTCCTTAATTTTTATTAGTTGTTGATAGACCTTTATTTAATTTATTTATACTTGGTACTGAGAATCGAACCCAGTGCCTCACACATGCCAGGCAAGTGCGCTACCACTGAGCCACAGCTCCACCCCTCACTGGTTAATTTCTATAGAGTTAAATGTGTATTTTTTTTTTTTTTTTTTGGTACCAGAGATTGAACTCAGAGGCACTTGACCACTGGGCCACATCCCTAGCCCTTTTTGTATTTTTATTAGAGACAGGATCTCACTGAGTTGCTAAGTGCCTTGCCATTGCTGAGGCTGGCTTTGAACTCGCGATCCTCCTGCCTCAGCCTCCCAAGTGCTGGGATTACAGGCGTGTGCCACCACGCCCGGCTAAATGTGTAATTTTTTAAAAGTGCAAAAGTTATTTTTAAATTAAGCTCTTACCTAAGTATTATCTACATAAGGGAACATACACAAATCACGGGTGTCACGAAGTACACCTAGCCAGCCCACAGACAAAGAAATATAATACTCCTTGTACCCTGAAGCATTCCTTTGTCATCTCTTTCAGTCATTACCACCCCGAGGGTAAGCCCGATGGTTAGTTTTTCCTGATTTTGAACTTGAGTTATAAAGGATTTGCTCCTTTGCTACTCATTGCCATTCTTGTACTATGTGAGATTCATCCATGATGCTGTGTGTAGTAATGGTTTGTTCATTCTTGTTGATATATGTAGTCTTCCACTTTATCCCATATCACCACCGTCCATGTATCCATTACACAGTTTATAACATTTGGTTTTTGACAGATGGAGCTGCTGTGAATGTTCTTATGCACGTCTAAGCACATACCTAGATAGGGTAATACAGCTGGATATAGATTATGCATCTATTTGGCTTTAGTAATCTGTGTGTTAGTCAGCTTTTCATCGCTGTGACCAAAATGCATGAAAAGGACAGAGGATGAAAAGTTTATTTGGCTCATTATTTCAGAGCTCTAGTCCATGGTGGGCCAAGTCCCTTGCTCTGAGTCCACGGTGAGGCAGACATCATGGTGGAAGGGCTCAGTGGAGGAGCCCTGCTCCATGCATGGCAGCCAGGAAACAGAGGGGAAGGGGCCACAGGGAAGCTGTATCTTTCCAGGGCACACCCCCAGTGACACACCTCCTCTAGCTGTGCCCCACGTGCCTCCAGGTACCACCCAGTCAGTCCATTCAGACTAGGATGGCTGATAGGTGACGCCTCTCACAATCTAATCATTTAACCTCTGAATGTTCCTGCATCAACACAGGAGCTTTGGGGAACACCTTATATCCAAACCACAAAAATCTGCAAAGGAGTTTTCCAAAGTGGTTGTACGAGTTTACATTTCCATCAACGGTTTGCATGGGTTCCAATTGCTCCACATCCTTGCCCACCCTTGGCATTGTGTGTCTTTTTCATTTTAGAAATTCTGGTGTGGGTGTCATGCTATCTCATTGTGGTTTCAATTTGGCATTTCCCAAATGATTATTCATGTGTATCACTTTTTCATCTCTTGTTGGCCATTTGGATAACCTCTTTTATGAAATTCCTGTTTAAGCCCTTTGCCCATTTAAAAAAATGTTTTTTTTTCTATTTCTTTTTTATTTGTTCTAATTATACATGACAGTAGAATGCATGTTGACACTTCATACATGAAGGGAGTATAACTTCTCATTCTTCTGGTTGTATATGGTGTAGAGTTACACCAGTCATGTAATCATATATGCACGTAGAGTAATAATGTCTGATTCATTCTACTATCTTTCCTATCCCCATACCCCCTCCCCTCCCTTCACTCCATTCTGTCTAATCCAAAGTACCTCTATTCATCCCTAGCCCCAGCTACCACCCCCCTTATTGTGAATTAGCATTTGCATATCAGTGAAAACATACTAAATTGGTTTGTGATGTTTTTTTTTTCTTATTGATTGTTAGAAATGCTTTATGTATTTTGGGTATAATTCTTTTTTAAAAGCGCATATTGCACATATCTTCTCCAAGTTATTGACTTGCTTTTTTACTCCCTTAGTGGATCTCACTTTCAATGAAAATTTACCAAAATTTTTGCATTTAGGTTTCATGTTCTTTGTATTATTGAAGAATCATTGTTTACCCCAAGGTCACAAAAAGATTCTCCTATGATTTCCTTCACATTTACAAATAAAATTTACTACTTTCACTCCAAGCGCGGTGGCGCACGCCTGTAATCCCAGCACTTTGGGAGGCTGAGGCAGGAGGATCAGGAGTTCAAAGCCAGCCTCAGCAATGGCGAGGCACTTAGCAACTCAGTGAGACCCTGTCTCTAAATAAAATACAAAAAAGGGCTGGGGATGTGACCCAGTGGTCGAGTGCCCCTGAGTTCAATCCCCGGTACCACAAAAAAAAAAAAAAAAAAAAAAAATTTACTACTTTCACATTCAGAACAACCCATTTAGGTTTTTGGTTTTGAGATAAATTATGGCTAAACACATATACCATGTTTAATTTTAAATTTCCTGTCACTTCTATTTTTAGGTCTTACAATGTCAGTAATCTAACAGATGACTTAAAATTTTTGTACAAAGTTGCTGGCGCTGAAGGAAAAGGCATCACCTTCATCTTTACTGACAATGAGATAAAAGATGAGGCATTTCTAGAATACCTTAACAACTTGCTATCTTCAGGGGAGGTAGGTCTCAGGAGTAGAGAAAAAGCCCCTATTGTAAAATGTGAATTATATTTATGTAGGAAAAGCAGCAACCTTTCATAATGAAGTGAGGCCATTTATCACATATTCTTGATTTGGGAAATGATATTTAGTCAATTATTGTGTAGTTTGTGCAAAATGAACTCTGCCCACCACTATATTTTTTTGTATAATTTATTGTATTTTAAGTATGGTTCCTCACTTGTCTCTTTAATCTTCAGTTTGATCCTATCATTTATTTTAGGAGATGTATCTATCCATCTGTTTACTAGTCAGGAGCATAGAATGGCTCAAAGAGTTCTGTTATCTGGAGGGGGGTGTTTGCATCACTGTTTCTGATACCGTTTGTATCAGCACTTCTGTGACCACTTGTGTGCTTGAAACTTCATCAGAAGGACTCACAGCACTCAGCATGTAGTTCCACTCATGGCTAAGATTTGTCACAGCAATGCAGCAAGAATGCACAGCTTGATCAGTAAAGAAAAAGACATTATGTGGAGTCAGGAGGAATCCATGTGCAGGCATCCTGTGCTGCCTCTAAGAGGGCCATACAGAATGTGCTGTCCCCAGGATGAAGTGCAGGAACATGTACTCTGTGTTTCTGCTCTGAGCAGTCCGTGAGACACCCAGAGTCCACTGGCCTCACTAAGAGCTGGTCGAGTAGTCACTTGCTGGCTAACCTTGAACGCCAAAGTTTCAGACTCCCAGAGGGAAAGCAGGTGTTTACCGTACATCACAGTGTTTGCATTCACAGTCCAGGCACAGTGGAACAGCCTTGCCAATTAGTAATGGAGGAGGCATTCCCAAAGTCAAGTTCCCAGAGGCTAGCCCTGCAAGCACACCACCTTTAACTCTGCCCTGCACAGTGGTGATGATATTCATGTTTAATGATGCAAGAGCTGGTTAAATATCTTGGAGCCAGATTTGAGAAACTGACTAATCACTGGACCACTGGACATTTTAAGGAGTTGATCAGCTTGGTGGAGGACATATTTTGTTTGTTTGTTTGCTTTGTTTTTCTTCTTTTGTTTTTGTCTTGGTACCAGGGATGCAACCCAGGGGTGCTTTACCACTGAGCCACATCATGTTTTTTTGATGACATCTATTTATACACAGGGAAATATAATTTGCTCTTGATCAATAAAAAGATGCCTTGGTAATATCTGGCCAAACAGGTCTTTGGCTGTGGAAATATAGAAAGAAAATATGAAACATGATGACATGTGGCAGGTGGGGAAGGACCAAACTTTGGCAGTGTGGGGAACTCTTAAAATATGGTATGCAAAAAAAAAAAAAAAAAAAACCAATGTTTTCTTATCTGTTCCACAAAGATCTCTAATTTGTTTGCCCGGGATGAGATGGATGAAATCACCCAAGGACTAATATCCGTGATGAAACGGGAGCTGCCCCGCCACCCTCCTACTTTTGATAATCTGTATGAGTACTTCATTTCCAGATCCAGGAGGAACTTGCATGTGGTTCTCTGCTTCTCTCCAGTGAGTTTTCACCTATTTTTCTTTTTCTATGCAAGAGGAGTTACTTATTTAAATGTGCCCATATAGTCTTATCTTCTCTGATGAGATATTTGCTCAGAAATTAATATTTGTTTCACTGAATTAAAAATGAATACTTTTGCCTCCAATCTCCATTGATCAACATCTCATTACCAGTGTGATTGTTTAAAATATTCATATTATTAGAAATTATTGCATAGCTTACAATTTTCATTAATTACCAAGAGACATATATTATTTGATTTGTAAGGAATTTGGTGATGCAATCTCCAAATCTCTAGCTGTCCCTCCATGACGGACATACTCTCTAGAAAGTCACTGATGTAGGTTTGAATATCTCTAGTTCACTTTGCTGTCAAGTACAGTAGCCATCAATCATTTGTGTCTACTCAAGTTTTCATTCATTAAAATTGTATAAAAATAAAACTCATGTCCTCAGTGCCACTAGCCCCATTTCCAGTGCACAATGACCACATGTGACTAGTGGCTACCAAACTGGAAATGACATACATAGGACATTTCTGTTGTCACACAGAGTTCTACCGGACAGCTCTGTGAGGTCTCGCTAATCTACAGGGTTGCCTGCTTCATTTTTAGATAGTCTGACTGCCGGAGCTCTTCTTTACAATCAATTGAATTTGTTTTTTCTGTATATTTCTCCTCCACTTCTGATTTTACCCTGCAAAATGAACCCAATCCCTCTCCCACATAAAGTTTTTCAGATATTTGGAGGAAGTTTTTCCAGGATCCCTAAGTAGTTTCCTTCTTAGAGCAAGCATCTGATTCTATAGCCTTTTGCACTTGTCCAAGGGTCCAGGCCCTTCATTGTCCTTGTCCTCTCTCTCCCAGTTTTGTCAATTTTCTCTTGTTCCTGGAATGGAATCCTGAAATGCAAATGTAGTCCCAGAACAGGAAGTGTGGAGCACACCACCTCCCTTCATCTGAATGCTTAATTCATATGCCATTGCAGCCCAGGAAGAGTTTGTTTTTGTAGTTTGCAATGTCACACCTGGGCTTAGCATGCTCCCATCCCTCTCTCGATGACTGATAACCCCTCTGCATTTCTAATGCTTTTTGACTTTGCCCTCTTTAGGTTGGTGAGAAGTTCCGTGCCCGTTCTTTGAAATTCCCTGGCTTGATATCAGGTTGCACCATGGACTGGTTCAGTCGCTGGCCCAAGGAGGCCCTGGTTGCTGTGTGGCCTCCTACTTCCTTATGGACTATAATATCGTCTGCTCTGGTGAAATTAAAAAACAAGTTGTAGAAACAATGGGCCTCTTTCATGACATGGTTTCAGAGAGCTGTGAAAGTTATTTCCAAAGGTAAGTGATATTACATAAGCCATGATAGCTGTTGGAACCACAAAATTCTCTCCAAAGAGGAATTAAACATAACATTCTGTAAAAGGCTCTTCTTATTGATTGAGCATGAAGTCCCAGCTGAATTTAGCGTTTTCTTGCATTGATTTTCTAGTGATTATGTATTGAAAGATGGCAAATAAGTGATATTTAAAAATTAACTAGTGCCCACATATAAATACCTCTTTACCCTCCGTGCTTCCAAGTAACAGATGCTTAATGAATCTTTCTGTTTCATTTGCTTAATTTTGTTTTGAAAATGGCTTAACTAATTCATTATGAACTGTTTAAAATTAGTTTCTTATTCCAATGCATTATTTATTTTGATTAAAGAAGTACATTGTTTTTAAGTTTCTTTATTGCCTTATGTTAAGGGAACATTTAGGTTTTGTATTTGCATGACTTAGTCTTATTGATGCTCTTATGTCAAATAATTATGAAAAAGAATTTTAATTAACTATAGGAAAACTACTCACTAAAGAGTATCGATGATGTGTTCATTGTGTGAAAGTTGGTGTCAACCATTTAAAACTACAGAGCTTTTCCCCCAAAGCATCATAGTTGCTGTGTCAGATTGACAGATGTGAACAAAGGTGGGACAACAGAGATTCCAGAACAGCGAGCTCCTCCCTTGGGGTTCATGGATGGTTGGGGGAGAGGGCTGCAGAACCTTCCAGAAAAGCTATGCCTACTTTTCTGCATAGAGTTTGGGTAATAATTTTATTGATTTTTTTTTTTTTTTTTTTTTTTTTTGGCACTGGGGATTGAACTCAGGGGCACTCGACCACTGGGCCACATCCCCAGCACTTTTTTGTATTTTTTATTAGAGACAGGGTCTCACTGAGTTACTAAGTGCCTCGCCATTACTGAGGCTGGCTTTGAACTCGCGATCCTCCTGCCTCAGCCTCCCAAAGTGCTGGGATTACAGGCGTGCGCCACCTCGCCCGGCTACTTTTATTGATTTTTAAAGGAAGTCCCTGCCTCAAAAAGTTTGTTTATCCTGGACCCTTCCCTTAACTCAAAACATACCCATGCTACCCCTCTTAAATAATTCCAGATTCTCCTAGTGAGTCCATGTGCATTAATTCTTACCACTGGGAAAATCTTCTTGCTGCTTAACTTGAAATCCTTCTGCCTCTATCATCTGAGAAGATAAATTTTCACTTTCATATAGTTATAAAAGCCTTTTCTTTGTTTTGGAAATTTTTGGCATATGTTTCAATTTCTTATATTCTCTGAAATTGTAGAAGTTTATCCTGAGTGTTTCATAGGATACTTTAATGATAGTCATATATATGCCCAGGTCCAAAAAACAAACAAAACAAAACAAAAAAAAACAAAAAAACAAACAACCAACCAACCCACAAACTTTAAAAACATAAAAATCTCCAAAGGTGAACAAGTAGTATAAAAAGTAAAATAGGGCTGGGATTGTGGCTCAGCGGTAGAGTGCTTGCCTAGCACGTGTGCGGCCCGGGTTCGATCCTCAGAACCACGTACAAATAAACGCATTGTGTACAGCTAAAGCAAATAAATAAATATTTAAAAAAAGTAAAATGATTTTATATGTGAGGAACTCTTCTTGAGTTTTTTCTACATAAAATTATTTCTTTTGTTTATTGCTGTTAAATATAATTCCTGTAGTAAAGCCCACACTGAGTTGAATATCTGAATCAAGCATGGTTGTTTTGATTTCAAGGCCAGTTCAGTGAATTAGGGGAGAGATCAGTTTTGCTTTTGCAAACCCACCCAGCTGGGATCTCGCAGCGGAGAGGTGTGTGGCAAATAGGAGTTGAATGAAAACAATCACAGCAGAAATTCATTTCAAGGACTGGGTAATATTTGTTCAGACCCTTAATGTTGCCAAAGTATGTTCACATATGTTATTTTATTTGATCTTCCCCAAATTCTGGGAGGGGTGCAGCAGACATTCTTCTCTCAGGTTTCCATCTGTGGAAACAGAAGTCTAGAGTGGAAGTGAGGGTCAAGTCAGAGACCCTCCAGGACAAAGCCTCGGAGAGGCAGTGCTATTTCTACCTCTCCTCCAGCATGCACAACTGCTGCCCTCCCTGCTAAGGAACCTCTCTGCACAATCACAGATTTCACAGAGGGTAGAGTGTCGCGTGGACATTTTATGGGAGTACAGCAGAATGACAGAGGTGGCCATATTTATATTCTACTTTCAGATACCGCCGAAGAGCACACGTGACTCCCAAGTCGTATCTCTCATTTATAAATGGCTACAAAAACATTTACACTGACAAAGTGAAATTTATTAATGACCAAGCAGAACGTATGAACATTGGTAAGTGTTAGTGCAAAAAGACGGGGACGAACGCAAACTTCACAAATCAGCTCAGTTCTTTTATTTGGGAATGGTATCGTGGTTCTGATGGTGGCAAGCATGGTTCTGATGGACCTACTCTCCTTGGGGAAAAACAAGCCACTGAACAAAGAAAGAGACTGGGCTTATTATGTAGGTTATCCTGAGAGGTGACTTAATTAATGAGCATGTCAGCTTGGGCATTCAGGAATTTGGGGTCTGTTTTACTAGGTGAAATGGGAGGAAGTCTGGGCTCGGTGGTCAGTCTCTGAGATTTATCTTACTGGGCCAGATGGAAGGCCTGGGGTTGGTGGTTGGTATCTGGAAAGGATTTGTTTAGGGAAGAATTAATGCTTTGGCCTCTTCCCAGAGACTACCTTTCTAGGTTTGATGGACACCTCCTCCCCAGGGTTTGTTTTATCACTGGAAAAGAGTGCACTGGGAAAGGATCAGTGCTCCCAATTTACGGCTTTCTTTCTCACTCCCCTTTTCTCAGGCCTCACTATTTTGGGTTTGTCATTTTCCGTGGAATAGAATCTTGGTCTTTTCCTGGGTGGGTTTGATAGTGATGCCAACAGTTTGTTGGTTGGATATTGTTGTGTTTGAAAACAAAATGCTAACTTGACTATTAATAGTATATAATTTCAAGGGCTGCCTTCAGGGTCTTTTGGCCTGTCAAGAAATTCTAGGCAGAAGAAAATGTAAATGGAGGTGGCCCTACTTTTTTTCTCTAGAATCACTGCTCTCATCTTTTCAATTTTGGGTTCACCATGTTGGGCACACATCTGGATAGTCCTTAAGCCATTGCCTGTAGCTGGCAGGGTGGGCAGCTCTTGGGACCTGACTGCAATGTCAGTTTTTGGTTTCAATCTGATTTGCATAAACTTTGCCCCATTTATACTTCCTAAATTTCTAACAAAGAAAAAGGTGAAGCAGAAACAGAAATCCAAAGAGAGGCAGTTTACCTGAGCAATGGTTTTCTGAGTGTCCGATTGTGTGTTTAGAAAGCATGTGGCCCACACCATATGAAGCACCTTTGTTCTTTCATGTCCTCTAAAACTTGGTCACGTGGCCTAAGTGAGCTCCAAGATCTGTGATCTTATGGTGATGACAGAAACACCAGGAAAGAAACTTCTCCTGTGGTTTTTCTCATGACTCAGCTTCTCTCAGCTTTTCTGATGAAGCTTCAAAGTCAGGGCTGTGCTGAAGCTTGCTCCTGAAGGCCAGTTGGTAAATTTTTAGGAATTTTCTGATCTGTTTGTTAAACATAGCCTTTATTAAAATTTAAATCATGCATACTTATAATCAAATGAATCACATTAAAAACACAGGCAAGCCGGGCACGGTGACGCATGCCTGTAATCCCAGCAGCTGGGGAGGCGGAGGCAGGATTGCAAGTTCAAAGCCAGCCTCAACAACTTAGTGAGGCGCTAAGTAACTCAATTAGACCTTGTCTCTAAATAAAATATAAAAAAGGGCTGGGGATGTGGCTCAGTGTTTAAGCGCCCCTGTGTTCAGTCCCTGGTACCAAACAAACAAACAAAACGCAGGCAATAAATACCCAAACTTACCATTTCCTTCTTATTTTTACTATAGTTTACTATTATTAATGTTCTTCAGGAAATTTATTTCTGTTCTATCTGAAAATAATGATGTGCTACTAAGAAACTTTTGGTAGCTTGAAATTGGCCAGGGTGAAAGAATTTACACCTCCAAATTGGAAAAATATACAAATGACTGCTTGCCCTCCCTCAAGAGACCAAGATATGGGGCTGGGATTGTGGCTCAGTGGTAGAGCGCATGCCTAGCACGTGCGCGGGTTCAATCCTTAGCACCACGTAAAAATAAACGCATTGTGTACAACTAAAGCAAATAAATAAATGTTTTAAAAAAAAAAAAGAGACCAAGATATTAAACCTTTACCCACACAGCACTTTCTAGAACCCAGCTGCAATGAGAGAAATCCAGTTAACCAGTTACTTTGCTCCAGGGGACTGAAAGCCAGTCAGTTATATAAGTTATAGAATGATTTTCATTTTTATGGCAAAGAAAACCACAAAAATGTATTTTCTATCTCATTTGCCACCTCAGCTGCAGCATGATACAAAGGGAAAAAATGATTGCTACAGAACATTTACAAATCTGAGGACTGTCTAAGTTTGTCAAATAAGTTTGGTGGTTACATTGATCCTATTCAGTATGACATGGTGATTTTCTCACTACTGTAACTAAATGATATGCTTCTTTTTTTAAATCTATTTTTTAGTTTTTTTTCTTTCATTTTTAGTGGTGCTGGGGATTAAATAGATGATATCCTTCAATCACAGCTATTTTCCCTCTGTTGAAACTCTCAGAAGTATTGTTGTTCCTAAGATATGTATATTTTATAGATTTTGTCCATAATTAATGATCCTGTGTTTATGATATTACGTATGCAGTGCCTTATAAATAGTAAATACTGAATAAATGTTTGATAAAGGGATGTACATATACTTAGCCAGAGCACATATGTCTGTGTTTGTGAAGGTCTTGATAAACTTATGGAGGCAAGTGAATCCGTTGCTAAACTCTCTCAGGATCTTGCGGTAAAGGAGAAGGAATTGGCTGTGGCTTCTGTAAAAGCAGATGAAGTAAGTTTGCATTTATTCTGTCATTACAGTGAGGTATATTTTCCTGTGTTAGAAAGCGTTATTTTAAAACGTTATTAAAATTATAGTATAGGGCTGGGGTTGTGGCTCAGCGGCAGAGCACTCGCCTTGCATGTGCGTGGCCTGGGTTCGATCCTCAGCACCATGTAAACATAAATGCATTGCATTGTGTACAACTAAAGTAAATAAAAAAATATTATAGTATAAACCAAAGATTAGTTCTGGTAAGATAGTGTTTGCAGAGGTATTTTTGTTTAACTTATACCCAAGCATATCTAAACTGTAATATCCTTGACCTTGTCTAAGATGACTCTTCCTTCTCTCTCTCTCTCTCTTGTTCTCTCTTATCTCCTTTTGGAAATTTCTGATTGACCATGGGCTATATTTGGACTTTCTTTCAAGATCCCTACATGCTTTAGGATGGCCCAGGTCTCATGTAAAGTTTGTATCAAGGATGGAAAAGGATAGGAGGAAGAGTTAGTGGCATTAAACAAAAACAACAACAACAAAAAAAACTCCTCCTGGGTGACAGGGTTATCTACGGATACTCCTCTGTCTACAGCAACCTCTCAAACTGCTTTCAGCATCCACTGAGAGTCACTTAAGAGTAGAAACTTAAGCCCTGACCCTAGGCAGTTACTGAAATGTGACATACTGCAGGGGAGGGACTTGCATAGTCCTAGTATGTGATAAGCATTCAATGAACATTAACTGTTTTTGTTATTATTGCATGAGACTTAATATGGTTTTTGACCTTGTTCCATTATACTTGAATTATTTTAATTATCTAGAAATTTAGAGTGAAAATACTGTTTTCTCCTTATTTGTGAATGTAATTTAAAAATGTATGTTGACATATTCTATGTATAAATTTAAGGATAATTTGTAATTTAAAAATCAAAAATTAAAAATGTATATATACATATATCTATATACACAAATACAGATACATATACACATCTGTTTATACATTTATGTACATATACATGTATATATACATATAAAATTAAATATATACACATATGTAACATTAAAATTAAATATATATACATATGCACTATAAAACTAAATATGTATACATTACATATAATACAATCACACAAATTTAATATATACACATGTAAACATGTGTATGTATGTATGTTACATGTATATAGTTAAAACTAAAGATATATACATATACAATTAAAATTAAATATATATGCATTTATAACATGTATGTGATTATACTATATGTAATACATATGTATACATATATTTAATTTTAAGCTGAAGGAAAGCTTAGAAGTGGAAGATTACACAAAACTTTTCAAAGGAATTACTTTAGCAAACCTTAAAATGTAGATGACTTAGATGAGGAATAAATTTGTTCTTATTCATTCTACATTGACTGAATAGTCTCTCACTTTGCAAATCTCTAAATTTGGCTTGAAAGGTTTCTATTTACCTTCGTGTTTCCTTAATTTAACAGGTGTTAGCAGAAGTCACAATAAGTGCTCAGGCTTCAGCCAAAGTTAAAAATGAAGTGCAGGAGGTAAAAGACAAAGCCCAGAAAATTGTGGATGAAATTGATAGTGAAAAAGTAATCGCTGAGTCCAAACTTGAGGCCGCCAAACCTGCACTGGAAGAAGCAGAAGCCGCCCTGAATGTGAGCAGCACATTGTCACCCTCCCAAACCTCAGGCACCACCTTGTCATACGTGAAAGTAACTGGGATTTTGTAGTCAAACACCAAACGAACAGAATTCTTTTTTTTTTTTTTTTGGTACCGGGGATTGAACTCAGGGGCACTCAACCACTGGGTCACATCCCCAGCCCTTTTTTGTATTTTTTATTTAGAGACAGGGTCTCACTGAGTTGCTAAGTGCCTCGCCATTGCTGAGGCTGGCTTTGAACTCGCAATCCTCCTGCCTCAGCCTCCCAAAGTGCTGGGATTATAGGCGTGCGCCACCGCGCCCGGCTTCAGAATTCTTAATGTGATTTGTAATCTCTAAATCTGGAAACAAATGTCCCCATTGGTTCAGTTTTCTAAGTTCTAATGTTTTTCGAGTCCTCATTTCTTATAATCTATTATTCTCATTCCCTATTATTCTCAAACTTCCCTGAGAATTGAGAAATAATGCTGGAGACCAGGAGCCTAACCTATAGCATGAGGAGTCAGATTGCACAGAGAGCCTTCTGAGTTCCTCCAGCATCCCCTCCAGATTGTGTCATTCCTCTTTTTGAACCCTTCTTGGGGTCCCCTGGCTCTTAGGATGAACTCCCAAGCCAGACACGCGCAGCTGTGAGGACTCTGCTTTGGAGGCAGGCCAATATGCATTTGCTACTTGTGACCGCCTCTTCTTAGATAAATGGTCTCGAGTAAGTTTACTTTTCTTGGATCTCCCTGGGGATCATAAATCCTGGTTGATCCTTGAAGGATTCAGGTAAGAATTCTAGGTAATTAATATTATTTGTGGGGCCCATAGAAAGTGCTCAGTAAATATTAGTGCTTCTGCTGCTGTGACAACATGGTGCCTTCAATTTCTTGAACGTGATCTCTTGTCATTCTGTCCCTATACACAATATGTACCAGCTGTACAGGAATACCTGCAGGCTTCTGGAAAAATCATCATCTGTTACTGCTAAATGTGCTTCTCCTCTGCCAGGAATGCTTTTCCTAACCTTTGTGGCCTAGTAAGGGTCATTCTTTAAATTTGGGCTCTGACCTCACTCCTTACAGAAAATTTTCAGCTCCTCTTCTGGACTCTTTTCCTATCACCCCCAGGCTTCTCTCATGGCAGAAATCCTGTTTAAGGGTGATTATGTTTCCTGTAACTTCCTTGGGAGATTACAAAGCCAAGTTTATTTTTGTTTGTTTCATATGAGAGAATTCCTGCTGCTGTTAAGTTAATGGATGAATCTATAATAATCATTTAGTAAAAACTTCACAATGATCAGGACATATCCTCCACCCCCACTCCTTTTGTAGTTCCCACAGATGACATACAAAAGAATGAAATCATTGAACTGAATGAGTCTCTGGACATTGATTGATTATTGGGTCTCTCATTCCTTCTTGCCTCAAATGTCAGGCAATGTCTTATACCAAACCTGGCTCACTAATAGAAACTTTCAGAAATAGTTAAGAAATATTTTTGTAGTTATAGAAGGACAGCATGCCTTGATTTTATTTTCATGTGGGGCTAAGTGTCAAACCTAGTACTTCACATGTGCTAGGCAAGTGCTCTGTCACTGAGCTATAGCCCCAGCCCTCAAAAATATTTGTATTAGCCATATACTATAACAATTTCTCTTATTTTCCTTCTAATTATTCCCCCTTTCATATACAGGGCAACCTTAAAAACAAAGACTGCAGGTGAGGTTTCTGATATTCAGGGCTTTGTCTCTTCTCTTAATATCCACATATAATCTAATCTCTGTGCTTTGAAGATGTAAGATGTCTAAATATTACATGTCAGTGGGGCTCATTAGAGAGGTCTGGAGTGGTGGGCAATGAATAGTAGTGATATTTTAAATCCAGTATTTAGAAGCAACAGGGAAGAAAGGAATAAAAACAAACTGAAATCCCAAAATAACAATGGAAGAGCCACTGTACTAAATCTTAGAATTCAAACCCTTGAGGGGATAATGTCAGGGATTGGGGAAGAAAATATTTTTAAAGGTTTTCTACCTAGTTTAAAACAATTGGATTTCTAGATGACTATTCTTATGACTCAACAAAAAATATATATTGATTTCTCATCCCAAATACAGACTATCAAACCAAATGATATTGCCACAGTCCGGAAACTTGCAAAACCACCGCATCTTATTATGAGAATCATGGACTGTGTGCTGTTACTGTTTCAAAAGAAAATTGACCCTGTTACGATGGATCCAGAAAAACCTTGCTGCAAGCCATCATGGGCAGAGTCATTAAAGGTAATTGACATCTATCTTTATAAGTCCTGCGAGGCACGTCAGGTGTCCCCAGCCCAGGACACTCAATATGGACCAGATGAGCCTGCAGGCACGATTGATTATTGTATATTAAAGAGCTTGTTTATCTTAAACTGCATCACCACCCCAAACAAAGTAGGTTTTGAAGCTGAAGTTCTTCTTTTTTAAATGTTTTTATTAATGCAGTATAATTATACACAATAGTGGGGTTCATTTTGCCGAATGCCTTCTTTTTACAAAATGGTTCCAGAACCAATGGCTAGCATTGGCACAGCCTTGGTGTCAACTCAGCCATCTCCAAAGGGGTCCTGTGTGGTTGGCAATGTTCAGACATTCTTACCAAACAGGAAACATATATGGCTTTTCTTCTTTACTCTTTCACTGTGGAAGCTGGAAGACAATTGGCAATTTGCAGATTTAGGTTTACCATTGCCGGTAGTTTTGATCGATATGTTTGAGTGAATCACTGAAAAAATCCAATTTAGAAGTATATATGAAGTCAGGAAGAAAGTATTCCCTTCTGCCAGACCTCACGGGCTGGAGATCTGTTTTTCAGCTAATGAGTGCGACAGGATTCTTGTGGAGCCTGCAGCAGTTCCCCAAGGACACCATAAATGAAGAGACTGTTGAGTTACTACAACCATATTTTAATATGGATGATTACTCTTTTGAAAGTGCCAAAAAAGTCTGTGGGAATGTGGCTGGTCTGCTGTCTTGGACACTTGCTATGGCGACATTCTATGGCATCAACAAGGAGGTGTTGCCTCTGAAGGTAAATCTCCCTCCTTCTCCCAGCCAATCAACATTTAGTAAACATCAGCATCACTGCTGTTAGCAGACCAAGCACAATTAGGTTGATACAGGTAGATGTCCTTGTAACCCAATTTTTCTTTTTTTCTTATGTCCTCTTCTTTATATATCTATTACAATGCAGACTGGAAACCAAAACCTACTTGTTAACTTCAACAGGAAATTAATTTATTGGGACTAACAATCAAATTGGCATAACAGAAAACTGACCTTTTCTTTAAAATTTGGAGGTAAAGTTCTGGGATTGAGGCCAAGTACTCTGTTCCAAACGAAACATAAAAATTAGGGTCAATTTAAAAGACAGGGAGAGAAAGAACCCTATATGCCATCTAAGAGACAAGCAGTCAAACAGAATTTAAAAGGTACCTTACAAAAGAAGAAAAATCAGCATGTCTGGCAACCTTAAATACTTGTGGCTAATGGAAAAACATAAGCAGAGTTTTGAGGAGGAAATTGCTGTGGTCAGTAACAGGCAGAGCTGTGCTTCGTCTATGAGGGAACAACAAGATATTCTTAAGGATGCAACTGAAGTCTGTGGTGTGCACACACTCACACACACACACACACATATCATGTACACCCAGCCAGGCTGTCCTTCATGTCTGAGGGAACAGAAAGACTTTTTTAGGAAAGTAAGGATTTATAAAATGTACCCCCCAGGTACCCACTACTCACAAAGCAAGAACTCAACCTCTGAACCCCACAGAGCTAAGAGTTGTGGGTGGTTGCTGTGTGGATTGGAAAATGATGAATAGGTGGACAGGGGGTGACTGTTTTTCATAGGAAGTCTTTTTTTTTTTTTTTTTTTTTTTTTTTTTTACTGGTACTGGGGATTGAACTCAGCGGCATTCAACCACTGGGCCACATCCCCAGTCCTTTTTGGTATTTTATTAGAGACAGGGTCTCACTGAGTTGCTAAGTGCCTCACCATTGCTGAGGCTGGCTTTGAACTCGCGATCCTCCTGTCTCAGCCTCCCAAGTGCTGGGATTACAGGTGTGCGCCACCGCGCCCAGCCCATAGGAAGTCTTAAGAGAAGTATCTACTCTCCATGTAGGTGATGTTGAGAAAAAAAATTTTAATTAAAAATGAAAAAGTTCTAACAAAGGGAAATAATGGGAAAGTAGAGCCAATTCATGCAAACAAAAAGATACTAAGGGGGAGACATGGTATTAAAAATGTAGAATTCGAGGAAAAAAGGCACAAGAGTGTCATTGTTTATTGATAAAAATCATGATCCACAGCAAAGACTTAATATGCTTTTTTTTTTTTTTTTTTTTTTTTTTTTTGGTACCGGGGATTGAACTCAGGGGCACTCGTCCACTGGGTCACATCCCCAGCCCTTTTTTTTGTATTTTATTTAGAGACAGGGTCTCAACTGAGTTGCTAAGTGCCTCACCACTGCTGAGGCTGGCTTTGAACTCGCGATCCTCCTGCCTCAGCCTCCCAAAGTGCTGGGATTACAGGCGTGCGCCACCACGCCTGGCTTAATATGCTTTTTGAAAGAAAAAAATAGCATCAAAATACATAAAGCAATTTGCTAGAATTTTAAGTGGGAATTAACAAAAGTCATAAGGTAACTAACTTGAGGTCACAGCACACATTATCAATCTTTGGAAGATCTGCAGACATAGGGATAGGGGAGGTCTCACGGGCGTGCCTGCAGCCGGGCCTGTGTCTAGAAGTGTCCAGACTAATTTTTCTTTTAAAATATTTATTTATTTGCTTTAGAGTACACAATGCCTTTATTTTTACATGGTGCTGAGGATCAAACCTGGGCCGCGTGTGTGCTAGGCAAGCGCTCTACCACTGAGCACAACCCCAGCCCCTCCAGACTCATTTTAATGCTCTGCTCTCACCCTCTTGAAATTCTTAATAAATTTTTAACAAGGATACCTACATTACAAATTTTTACTGGACACTTCAAATTATGGATCTAGTCCTAAGTGGGCATAAATGGAACAGCGATGCAGAAATTTTATATAATATTATTTTTTTAATGTTGAATAGCTACAATTGAACTTTCTTTAGTATAAACAATGTGAAATTATTTCTAGTGCCAAAGAAACATTTTTAAAAAAAGATCATATTCAAGAAGGTCTTAATTAAATTCCCCAAAGCAAAAAATTCCTGGGGCCTCACTCTCTGATTATAAGCAAAAAACCTATAAAAATTAGGATCAACATTAGAAAAATCAAAATTGGAAAGTTTACATTTAAAAAAGCCAGTCATTTCTATTTAGGGAAATAGGTTATGAACAAGAAATGATTAAAGTAAGCTAGGTACAAAGCTATTGAAATATAACCAAAATGGTACATTCTCAGCCCTTAAATGCATCAAATAGACTAAACATTCCATGGAAGAGTTGAAGTACACACTCACCGGCATACATACACACAAAATGTAAGGAAAGCAGAAAAGAATTAATAAAACAACCTTAAAACAACAGAAGAGAAAAGCAGTAGAATTCATGAGCAAATCTAAGAACTGATGCTTTGTAAAAATAAAGAAGAGACATGTTCCTGAAAATCCAATCATGATGAGAACCACAAGAACAAATAAACATTGAAAGATAAATCCATATAATCATAGATGTGTAGATTTCAATAATTAAAGTGCAAATTATTCATAATGACATGTAAAAACATTAGACAATCTAAATGAAATGAAGGGTCTGGGAAAACAGCTAAAATCAAATAAACTTCAAGAAAGAAAATGAGACAGTTATTAAAGAACATCTACCCCAGAAAGCTCTAGGCTAGATTAGTGATTAATTATTTTAAATTTATAAGAAATTTTTTGGGCATGGTGGTGCAGGCCTATGATCCCAGTGGCTCGGGAGGCTGAGACAGGAGGATGGTGAGTTCAAAGCCAGCTTCAGCAAATTATCGAGGCCCTAAGCAACTCAGTGAGACCCTGTCTCAAAATAAAAAAAATAAAAAGGGCTGGCGATGTGGCTCTGTGGTTAAGTCCCTTGGGTTCAATCCCTGGTATAATTACCATGCTGCAAAACTTAGGAAAAAATGAAAACCTGCTGTCATAGTAATTTCTTTTCAAAGAAATTTACCAAATAATTAAAAATGTTTACATTTCTTAATAGTGTTTAGCACAGCATTATTTATAAGAATTAAAAATGGGAGTCAAATTAAAAATGGGAGAAATATATAAAAGTAGGGAAGAACTTAAATAAATTATGATACCTTCATATTGTGGGTTATCTTGTAGCCATATCAGTAATATTCATGAAAAAAATGTTTAAGGATGTGGGGAAATGATCACAATAAATAAAAATATCAAAACGCCACTTACCAACTTCTCTTTTTTTTTCTTTTCAAATTTTCACATGCTTTATAAAACATTTTCATTGACCAACTTCTTAATACAATACTCACAGGTTATGTCTGAGTAACATCATGGGTGACTTTTTTTTCTCCTTCCTATGAGTTGCTGTACTTTTCCTGCTTTCTCCATTGAACATCAGTAATGGAAAGGAAAATCATGAATGAAATCTCTCCAGAGTCCTCTGTCTCCCCAGCTACAAACACTGAAACTGATGACCTCCAAAGAACTGTCCACCACAAAAATTATGTCACTTATGTTACCTTTTACCAATCAAAATCATGAATGTTTCTCAGAACTCTACCTGAACGCCCTCCTCTTCCTTTCAAGGCGAACCTGGCCAAGCAGGAAGGCCGCTTAGCCGTTGCCAACGCTGAGTTGGGGAAGGCGCAGGCCCTGCTGGATGAGAAACAAGCTGAGCTGGATAAAGTGCAAGCAAAATTTGACTCAGCCATGAATGAGAAAATGGTGAGATCAAGCGAACAAAATTAAAAAAATGTTGTTCTGAAACTTTACACAAGTGTGTGTTGTATTTAGAAACTAGGCAAATATTTATGTAGAAAATTCTTCCTGGAATGCCCTTAATCACTGGCTATCTCAGCCTATTATGCATCTTTGGCACTCAATTGTGTGTGTGTGTGTGTGTGTGTGTGTGTTTTTATCATCACGAATCTATATGGAAAAGAGTGCGGATTTTGGAATTAGGAAAAAAATGGCTCATTATACTTGTACATAATGGTGGGATTTGTATAGCCATGTAATTTGGCCAATATTCTCCAATATTTCCCTTTCCCTTCCCTTTTCCCTTGCCCTGCTCCCTTTTCTCTGCTGATATCCCATAGTTTTCACCAGATTCTACTACACCTTTATTTCCTTTTTTTTCTCTCTATCTTCCACAGATGACCCTTGAATTTCTGAGTTTGGCTTATTTTGCTTTTTTAAATAATGTTCTCAAGTTCCATCCAATTCTTGCAAATGACAGTTTCTTCTTTATGGCTGAATATAACTCCATTGTGTGTGTGTGTGTGTGTGTACACCATATTTTCTTCATTAACTTAGGGTGAAAACTTAGGGTGGTTCCATTGCTTGTTTATTGTGAATCGTGCTGCTATAAAAATGGGTATGCATGTATCACTGTAGTATGATGACTTTAATTCTTTATGATACTGAGGAATGGTATAGCTGGGTCATATGGTGCTTCCATTCCTAGTATGGAATAACTAATAGTGGTTGTACTAATATACAGTCCCACCAACAGTGTAAACGTGTTTCTTTTTCTCCACATCCTCTCCAGCATTTATTGTTGTTTGTATCGATGGCTGACATTTTGACTGATATGAGATGAAATCTCTGTGTAGATTTTGATTTGCATTTCTCTAATTGCTAATGATGTTGGACATTTTTAAAAATATACTTGTTGGCCAGTTTTAGTTCTTCTTTTGAGAAGTGTTTGTTTAGTTCATTTGCCCATTTATTAATTGGGTTATTTGGTCTTTTAAAAATATTTTTTCAGTTGTAGATGGACACAATACCTTTGTTTTATTTTATTTATTTATTTATTTTTATGTGGTGCTGAGACTTGAACCCAGTGCCTTGCACATGCTAGGCAAGTGCTCTACCACTGAGCTACAACCCCAGCCCCTGGGTTATTTGTTTTTTTGGTATTAAGTTTTTTGAGTTCTTTATACATTCTGGAAATATATTATTTCTCTGTCAAAGAGTAAGTAGCAAATATTTTCTCCCATTTATAGGTTCTCTCTTCACATTCTTAATTGTTTCCTTTGCTGTGCTGAAGCTTTTTATTTGATGCCCTCCTATTTATTAAGCCTTAGTATTATTTCCTGAACTTTAGGGGTCCTATTAAGGAAGTTGTTGCCTGTGCCTGTATATTGAAGCGTTGACCCTTCATTGTCATGTGAGAGTTGCACAGTTTCTGGTCTAATTCCTAGGCTTTTGATCCATTTTGAATTGACTTTCGTGCTGGGTGAGAGATAATAAAGGTCTAGTCTCATTCTTCTACATATGGGTAACCAGTTTCTCAGCACCATTTGCTTCAATGTGTGTTTTTTGGCACTTTTGTCAAGGATCAGATGACTGTATCTGTGTGGGTTTGCCTCTGTGTCTTCTCGTCTGTACCAGTGTTCTATGAGCTCAGTTTGGAGCGATTAACCTAGCTTTATCTGTAAAATGGGTGATCCTAATGTGACCTCTAGGGGTAAGGAGGTGCCAGTGTCTGAGTGGGGGTGGGGGCTTTGATTTGTTGATTTCTAAAGCTGTGATCACTCTTGCCACTGTATTAAATTACCAGGGTGAGATCACTGGCACAGATTTGGAAAAAAATGCACAGCAGACACTTATAGACTGTGTCCACCAAGCAGATACAGTAAAAAATAACTTAAAAGAGCATAGATGATATTAAAATGTAAATAATTAGAGAGTGATTAGTTTGTAGTATTTATTACCTTTGCTTTTAATATAATTTGCTTCATTGTAAATTTTTATAATTTATTTTTTTATAATGGCTGTATTTAGCACAGCTCACAGATATTCTGAAAGTTTTATAGTTACCTCTTAAAAGCTGGCTCAAGCTGGTGGCAGCACATGACCTTTGAGGGTATTTTTCTGGGAGAAAATGCTTTGTAAACTGGAAAGAATTTAAGATTATTATTAAATCCAAGACTTTAAGATGGTATATTTTGTTGATTTGACTCTGTATTAGATTAAATGCATTGTAAAACTGACACATAAAAACCATGGAAATTGTACTTTTATGGGGTACCATATGACGTTTTGATATATGTAGACATTGTATCATGTTTAAATAAAGGTAAATATATCTACTCTTCAAACATTTATCATTTCTATATTGTTGTCCTGAACATATTTACTAGAATAACTATTTTAATTAGCATGATTTGGATTTTCTCTTACAGAATTGCTTTTCTTGAAATTTTGTAAGGTTAAAATCACTATGCCATGAGTGGATTATCAGAGTTTAATATATGTAAAGATCTGTCACTGTGTTGGTCTGAGATTATATCCATTTTGCAAATGTATAAATTCCTCCGTGTAGTTTCATGTGAATGTGGCGGGTGTTTGATCAAGCACTTTCGAAAGTTCTTTGAGAAGCTCTCCCCTTGTGATGCAGGATCTGCTCAATGATGCGGACATGTGCCGGAAAAAGATGCAGGCAGCGTCCACTCTCATTGATGGGCTGAGTGGAGAAAAAGTCCGATGGACTCAACAAAGTAAAGAGTTCAAAGCTCAGATTAATAGGTATGAATTTTGATTTTGTTATAATCGTCCTCCTTCTCAGCCAGTCATCCCTCCAAGCCCCCCTCTTTGTAACATTAAAGGACATAAAGCCATTTCCATGGGGAAGTGCATTTCTCCTGCATGTCCACCCGTTCTCCTCTCGATCCCTCCATCTAAGGAAATGCTTAGAACTGGAGTCACACACACTCAGTAGAGAGCTGAGAAAATCCCGTGAAACATTGGAAATCTCAGTTTGGTCAGCACCGTGGGCGTAGCTGATGTGTTTGGATTTGCCAGAACAATCTGGATACTCCCTCCAGTTCTCTACTCTTGTGCTGCTATCTGCTGGGGTCCACAGAAAACTTGAAGAGAGGGAACGAGAAGGGGGAGGGAAAATGGCAAAATAAATAAATAAGAAGCAGCAAAGATTGTTTAACTTAAGTGTGGTGGCGAGCAGGACTATGACACAGAATATGAAGAAGGTGCTTTCCACCAGGAGTTGAGGCCCTGCACCTGTGGCTTCAGTAGGAGACCCGCTTTCTTGCTCCCTGACCCACCCAAAATGTGGCCCCACTCACCCTCCCCCCCCCCCCCCCCTTTTATGCATGGTCTCTCCTCGCCTGGCAGGGGCAAAGAAGGCCCTCGCTTGATAACAAAACCAAACTGCCCTGTGGCTCTCCCAGCCACCTCCTGGAAAAGCTTAAATGTGTTAGGTGACTCACTTTGGGGAGGGGCCTTTTGTGTTTTTTTCTTAACAGACTTGTGGGTGACATTCTGCTGTGCACAGGCTTCCTGTCCTACCTCGGTCCTTTCAATCAGATATTTAGGAACTATTTGCTTAAAGATCAATGGGAGATGGAGTTGAGAGCACGGAAAATTCCTTTCACCGAAAACCTGAATCTTATTTCCATGTTGGTGGACCCTCCAACCGTAAGTTGTACCTTCCTTAGCATATTTGAATTTGTGCCTCATTTTATTTCTTAATAAGAAATCGAGGTCCACCTAATTTTCCCCTTCTTCGTTTAATTGAAAAGATTGCTTTGAAAATGCTTAGGAGTGGAAAGGAAGATTTTTTTTCCTTGAGGCACAGGAGTTCTTTAGCATTTTCAGAAACTTGCTGTTTGATTAAAATTGACAGCGCTCCTATAAACCAAAAGATGGTTGTGAGCGGCAGCGGCACCAGGACTGAGCTCTTCTCATAGCTCTCCATCATTCATGGTGCTCTGCTGATGTCACCCTCTCCTTCAAAGGTTTTAGGCAAATGCAGGCATTATCCGGGCTATAAGTGCAGGCATTATTAACCTTTTTGTCATTTGCCATCTTTTTTAGTGTCTGATAACGTAACATCACAGCGTGCTCTGGGATCACTGAGTAATAGTGTGTCCTACAACACTGACCCTCCTGGCTAGGGTTTTGATTCCACTGCCATTTTCAGTATAACTTGCAGAGCTCCAGTGGTAATAAATGCTTTCCAGGCAATTTGTATTCATGAGTTGCATTTCTGATTTGCAAATATGCTCTCCAGTTGCTGTTTCCTTGGGGGATGCAATGCTATTAATTTCATGTTATCTGTATTTAAAAGTTAAAAAATAATCATCTTCAATTCAAACAATGTTGAATTCATCCTTAGAGGGAATAGATTATATGTTGGAGAAGCACTGGGCCCTGGTGAAGCAAAATGGGCCAGGATGGTCTTTATTAACTTTGCACCCTGGAAGTCCTGGGGTAATTTAATGAGAGCGGAGGCTGTTTGGTTCACTGCATCTCTTGTGATTTCATTGATGACATGGAGAGTGACTGGCAACCCCCTTTAACTTTAGAGAAGGAAATATTCACAAAAGTGTCATTGATGAACTCCTACCAACACGCCTTATCTAATTTTCCTTCCATTATAGCACCCACACCCCATGTGAGCAGAATCAAAGGGCAGGAAAGAAAAGTATCAGGGGCTTATTCCTCAGGGCTTATGTCTTCTGACAGCTCTTTACATACATTCATTATCTTCTCTAATTCCAAATCAGGTACAGTAGGTGCTCAATTTACAATGTTTCCTCTTAAGTAAGGAAATGCAGTATAAAAGGATACACCTAGTCTTGGTCATTAAAGAAAAGATTCATTAGATTATAAATTTGTTTTTAAGGGCTGGGGTTGTGGCTCAGCGGTAGTGTGCTCACCTAGCATGTGTGTGGCCCGGGTTCGACCCTAGCACCTCATAAAAATAAAAAGGCGTTGTGTACAACTAAAATAAAGAAATAAATATTTTTTAAAAATAATGTTTTAAAAAATTTGTTTTTTAAAGTTAATATTATTGGGTTCATACAAGTTCATTTTTTTCTAGCTACCAATTGCATAGTCTCAAAGGAAAACAAATGTCCAAATTTAAAATTTTTTACATTATGGAACTTCTAACTACTAATGAAAACCTTCTTTTTATTTGATAAAAACATTTTGGTTCTCTTTTGAATGATCATATTCATTTCCTCTTATTCAGATTGGAGAGTGGGGGCTTCAGGGTCTACCAGGAGATGATCTCTCAATTCAGAATGGCATTATTGTGACAAAGGCCACCAGATACCCACTTCTCATAGATCCACAAACTCAAGGAAAGACTTGGATTAAATCAAAGGAAAAAGAAAATGATTTACAGGTATTTGATGCATGTTTCCCCCAAATTTCAATAGAATCTGCCAGTCATAAAGTTGCCATCTGTGTTAGTTAGCTTTCTGTTACTATAATAAATACCTGAGATAGTCATCTGATAAAAAGAAAAGGATATTTGGGCTCACAGTTTTGGGGGTTTCAGTTCATAATTAGTTGGCACCATTGCTTTTGAGTCTGTGGAGAGGCAGAATATCACAGTGGCACAACTGTTCACCTCATGACCAGATGCAAAAGAGAGGAAGAGGAAGGGGTTGGAGTCCCAATATCACTATCAAGGACACACCCACCCACAATGGCTGGAAGACCTCCCACTAGGCCCTGCCTCTTAAAAGTTTCCACCAAGCCGGGTGTGGTGGCACACACAATCCCAGTGGCTCGGGAGGCTGAGGCAAGATCGTGAGTTCAAAGCCAGCTTCAGCAACTTAGCAAAGCCTGAGTAACTCAGTGAGACCCTGTCTCTTAAAAAAAAATTTTTTTTTTCCCCACCATCTCCCAATAGTGCCACACTGTGGACCAAGCCTTTAACACACAGGCCTTTGGGGGCCTCTCCAGATCCAAACTAGAGCATCATCTCTGATAACCGGTTGCTAATTTACATTATTGAGTTTGTAACGGCAACTTGGGGCAGCAGCTCTGGTTAAATTCTCTCTTTTGTGTTCTTTCTTGATCTTCCTCTCTCTTGCCATTCATTTCTCTGACTCTATTGCTTTTGTCAATTTTTTTTCTGTACCTTGGATTTGGGCTTGCAAGAAAGTAATTCCTCAGCTCAAGGCCATTCTTGCTAACCTACCTCAGGTGCTTGGTACTAGGTAGCATACCTGAGTCCAGCCTGGGCTTTGGAGTCTAATGCAGTGTTGATTTAAAGTAGCTGTAGACAAGGGCGGGGTTGCATTCCTGACTTCCCTGAGGATCTTGTGACCATCTGTATTTCAGTTCAGCTAGTGCCATGAACTATTCCATGTTTGCTAGACACTGTCCTCAGAGTTCTAAGCCTTCTACTTATTTTACTTCTGTGGTTTCTACTCATCAGAATGTCTTTCTCCACCCGACTGGTCACTTAACTTTTTTTCATCAAAACAAAAGCAGACTTATTTCATTGCTTCTCTCTCTCTCTCTCTCTCTCTCTCTCTCTCTCTCTCTCTTTTCTCTTTTCCACAGCAGTTGATGTGTGTCAGCTCTGCTCTCCTGAGCACTCATTGTCCTGGTGGATCTTTCTTGTGTGTTAGGGTCCACACCTACAGTAGCATAAAGGGGACAGTTGAACTGAGAGGACAGAATGTAAGGAGAGGGGAGTCCAGAGGAGCCCTGGGGAATCCTCACAGTTAGGCAGGGAGAGGGATCACTGCAGAGGCAAGAGTTCAAAGCTGATGCCGGCATCAACCAGCCCAGGGGGTCTGTTGTAACTAGAAACAAATGTTGATTTGAAAATGGGGGATCCTGCGAGGTGCTCAGAGTTCTAATACTCAAAAAATTGAAGGATAGAGAAAGTGACTTTGTAGTCTTTTAGGTTGACTTTTGGGAAAGTATCCTGGGCTTCCCACTAGGAGACAGACTACGTGGATGGTCGATTGGTTCGTCAATGTAGTTTCTGACGTTCTTACGTTAATTTTTCTCACTTATTCATTTTGAAGGGGTCCTGAGAAGATAAATAAATGCCAGTAACATGGGAGTTACTTTGCTTTTCTGTAGTGATTATAACTATGCAAGTTTAAAAAGATTAATCCTTGAGTACTTCTTTTCTGTCAGGAGTAGAGCTCTGACATTCCACGTGAGGAATGTCACGCCAATCTCCTCTTTTGATCAGAGAGACTTTGTTACACATGCAGGGCTCCAGCAAAGTCATGACTTGCCAATTTTTTTTTTTAAATATTTATTTATTTGCTTTAGTTGTACACAATGTGTTTATTTGTACGTGGTGCTGAGGATCGAACCCGGGCCGTGCACGTGCTAGGCGAGCGCTCTACCGCTGAGCCACAATCCCAGCCCATGACTTGCCAATTTTTGAAAATTAATTTTTGCCTGTTACTTTTATTTTTATAAGCAGGCTTCCTGTACTGCCCTTCAAATTCCTACTCACCAGTCCAACAAATCTCTTGGTTTCCATGTGGGAATGGGCACATTCTTTGTAACATTAACAGGCTTAATGAACTCCATCTCTAGGTGACATCTCTGAATCATAAATACTTCCGCACACACTTGGAGGACAGCCTTTCCTTGGGCCGACCGCTTCTCATCGAGGACATTCGTGAAGAGCTGGATCCAGCCTTGGATAATGTATTAGAAAAGAATTTCATTAAATCAGGCAGCACTTTTAAGGTGAGCTTTTGTAAAAGAGAATGAAAGAGAAGAACAATGGTGACATCTACTTATCTTTTTGAGCATAGCAGTAAAAGCAATTTCTTCCAGGTGATAGTATTTGATTCACTGGAAAAAATTATTTCCAAACTGATATCTGGTTTTCTTTTTACCTACTTTTTATTTTTAAGCATAAAGTGCTTATTTTATTTTTCTTTCACAGTGATAGGTATTACTCCATATTTCTTTTTTCCTAATTTTTAATTAACAAGTACTAATTGTATATATGGGGTACAATGTGTTATACTTTTCAAAATTGCTAAAGTAGATTTTTTTTAAAAAATCAAATTTACTTTTTAACTCATAAAAACATTAAAGTTCTACATAATATTGGGTGCCATGTGATGTTTGATTCCTTTTTTATAGATACATAAAACAAAGTAACATTAGGGAACCACATTGTCTGGTTTTAATAATAATGCTATTGTTACACAGAAAAAGCATATGTATTTTTAGCAACTCTGAGAAAGTTCATTTTTCAAGCCATAGGCATATTTGTGTAAGAAAACCTGAATTTCCTCACTGGATAAAATAGTATTTTCATAAAGTCTATAGACATTGCTCTGTTCTTTTCTCTTTTTATTAACTTTCCATCTAAACTCATTGACTTTGCTGGAAGCTATGGAATACTGTTCCCAATTGTTGATGGTAACACGAATTGTTTTCAATATAACTTTATTTTTTAATTGATGTCATTCTCTTCCTTTAGGGTAGGTTTTATTTCTTGATGAATGACAACATTTCTGGTGGAGTGTTTTCCTCTTTGGATGACTTAATTTCCTGAATATAAGTGAACCTTAAAGAATACATTTTTTTTGTTAATCAAAGATTTATTTAGAAAATTTTTCTTCATAATGTTAATTATTCCTATGCTATATTTAAAAAATTAATTCAGCAAAATTTATGGAGCATCCAATATATACTTAAGCCTGCAAGAGTTTATGGGGTGTATTGAATAAAACTCAGTGTTCTGAAAACTTAGCATCATCTCCTATGAGATTAAGAAGTAGAATTTCTCTTTTATAGATAAAGGAGCTAAGAACAAAATTTTAGTGATTCATTTGGCTATTGTGGATTCATCCACAATTTTGAACTGCATTTTAAAAAAACTTAATTGACAAATAAAATAAAGATCATATATTCAAAATGTACAATGTGATATTTTGATATACCTATACATTACATATACATTATCACAAATTAATTAATACATTCATCACCACCCATACTGTTCCTTAGATATCCAGAACTTATTCATCTTACAAATGAAAATTAGTACCCTTTGACTAACACCTCCCCTTCCTGCCTTCAGCCCCAGGTAATCAGTGTTGGATTCTCTGCTTCTAAGAATTCAGAATTGTTTAGATTCCACATATAGATGAGATCATACTGTAATTGTCTTTCTGTATCTGATTTATTTTATATGCCTCGTTTAACATGCCAAATGAGGATACAGAATCTCTATTCCTGAAGGTCTTTTAAAAGACCCTAGATTTTTATCTGCAGTATGGGAGATAGGGTACCTGAGGATGTGATGGTGGCCTTAGGAACATTTTCTATCATATGCAGGATGAGGATTAATTGAAATTTAAGACATTTAAAAATGGTACCAATATCCACTTGATTTTTTACATAGCAAAACCCAGTTATTTTTCAGTATACTGCAAATAGTACTATTTAAGATAAATGTTTTCTTTCTGGAAAAAAAAAAGTTGGCATTTTTCCTTTGCACATTATGTTAACTTTCTGTTGTCAAATATGCTTGAGATATGAGTATGGAATGCAAAAAGAAGTAATACTTCGGATGAATACAGCAAAGTTCCATAGTAGGAAATAATTTCCTCAGCTAGGGGGAAAATAGCATCTCCTGTACTTTGAACAATTGATGAGAGTAATAAATACTGAAAATGTCAAGTCAAATCCTAGATGCATCTGAGTTTTCCTTTACCCAACATTTGTTTTGGATAAATGTTTCGTTTGCCTGGTATCATGGCTAAAAATATCTTTAGGCAGGTCCATAGATCTAAATTGTTCTAAATGAAATAAGCTTTATCATTTAAGAACAGTGATTAAAATTTCACAGCTTTCCTTCCCAATTCATTCAAGTTGCACAACCCTGACCTTTGTTAAAAGTCTTTCCTAAATTGACCCCCAATTCCTTGTCCTGCCCTTTAAACTGTTTTTAATTTTACATTTGAATGTGTACAGGTGAAAGTGGGTGATAAGGAGTGTGATGTCATGGATTCATTCAAACTTTATATTACCACGAAGTTACCCAACCCAGCCTTTACCCCTGAGATCAACGCTAAAACTTCTGTGATTGACTTCACTGTTACCATGAAAGGACTGGAGAATCAGTTACTGAGGAGAGTAATTCTAACCGAGAAACAGGTAATCACACTCAAGGGGAAGAACTTTTACTTATAATAATAAATGCTTAAAATGTATTGAGAAATTACTAAGTATAAGGAAAAGACAACCATATTTACCCTTGTTAACATAAAGAAATGTTTCTTTGGCAGTGTCAATTTCTATGAAGAAATCCTGTAACTCACTTCTTCTTTAACCCCAAACACACACACACACACACACACAACACATACCACACAGCACTCTTTCAACTCTGACTTGAAACCTTTGAGTATATTCACTCACATGTCTATAGCCTTATGGATTGTCCTGGTCTCACTTGAAAATTTACTGAAAACAATAATCCTGGAGAAAAATAAATTGCCCTATTGCCCTGGCTTGCTAAATACCACTCTGATAGTTTGAATTACTACAGTCTTAATTATCTAATGATATAAGGAGCCATACCTTTACTTTAATTAAATGAAATTTACATGAAAGCAGAGAATTAAGTATGGCTAAGGGTTCTAATGAAGCAAAGAACAATTTAGGATTAGAAGATTTTTTTTTAAGAGACAGATACAAGATTAAACCAATTATTAAGATAATGCTCAGAAAACATTAAATTTTATGCATAAAATATTTGCACAAAATATATTTGCATATATTGAATATATTTGCATAAAAATGAGAAAGTTTCCATTTGCTTCAGTATAATTAATTTTGGTATTCAAGATTCAAGGAAAAGGCAAGGTTAGGAATAATAACAGCAGAGAGGCATAAAACAGGAAGGTGAGAAAAAGAACTAGAGGAGGAGGATGGCAGTCACAGGAGGAGAGGGAAGAGATGAATACAGGGTCACACACCCAGAAAGGGAAGAGAAATGATGCCAACTCTTCTTCTTGAGTAAAATGATGTCAAGTCCTACCTGGTTAATAGAGGTGGCTCACCTCGAGCACCAGCCATTGAAAGGTGACCAGTCCAGGGGAGAGAGAAGGGCACAATCCCACTGTGAGGGCTGTTTGATCTTAGTTTCCAAGACACCAGGGGCTGGTGCTATCCGAAAGGCATCTGTGTCTCCTCCACAGCCAGGCAGAGGGCCCTGTCCCTGCAATTCACTGCTTGCATTGCCTCTTAGGTCTCTGTCGGAAAGGAGTCCTCCATGGTCTAACTGGAGCTGTTGGACTATTTTGAGAGGATTTCACACTAGCTCAGCTCCCCCATGAGGTTGCACTATCTAAAGGTCCCCCAAATACCTTATACCCACTCCTTTTAGGCCTTAGCTTCCTCTTCAAGAGCCATTCTAAGATGCACATCCAACCTTGCTGGAGAGCACAGCACAGTGAGGGCATCTTGAACAGGACAGCCAGCCCCCCACAAGCCTGCTCTTATACACCCATTTGCACAGATGAACAAATGGAGGTCAGAGAGAATAAGGTACTTATCCTTATAACAGCACATACACTTTCCATGCTGCCAGGCTTCCTAGGAAAGCCTTATGGATCACGCTGTAAAACTTAGCAAGTGTCCATTATGCCATGGCACCTGTTTTTCTATGCCATACTGAAAAGGAAGCTAATGTGATTTCATTTTGTCCATGTGTTCATATACTGCCACACGGGGAGGATTGTTTGAATGAAAATGATTCATTAATCCTCTGCAAGTGCAGCCATACTCTCATCACCCCAAGGAATGCCACAATTGTGCCAGAACAATGGCAGTAACCTTGTCTCGGAGTTGGAAGACAAGGGTATCAGCCCTTTCTCCTCCAGTAGCTAGCTCTGTGTGTGATATTGGGATGTTATTCATATGTCTGGGTTCTCAGCTTCCCTGGATGTAAAAAAAAAGGAGTTGAACTAAATTCATTGCCTCTTGATTTGACAAATATCTATTGGGTTGAGTCCCTTCTCTGCAAAGATTCAAGCTAAGTGCTGTCAAGAACACAAAAATTAATGGAAGAGTGTGAACAGTTCCTGCCTCGTAGATGCACAGACTCTGGGGGAAAATAACCTCAAAGGCAAACTGTGCCACAAGCCATAACAGATGTGCAGCTTGACGCTGTGCCGTGGCCTTTGATTGACTGGTTGGTGCAGGAGGACTTTCTGAGAGTGGTGGAATTTCCAAAGCAGTTTTTCCAGAAATGTTCTTAAGTAGTTTAAAACAGTGCATGATTCTGTAGAGGACCAGGAAAAAACAAACAAACAAACAACAACAGCAGCAGCAGCAAAAAACCCATTGCCACGAAGAATGTTACTGAGATGGTTTCAATTTAGAGTCTGTATTTACTAGGAGAATGTGTCAGTGTTACATTTCCTGGATCTTAATGTTGGGCTATGGTTATGGAAGTGAATGTCCTGGCTCTTAGGAGATTTGCTGAAGTCTTTAGGAGAAAAGGGTCATGAAATGAGCCAGTGGATAAGCAATAATAATAATAACAATAATGAGTATAATTTATAGACAGTGATAAGTCAAGAAGTTGTTTGGTGACTCCAGGCAAAGGGTCTATGAGAGTGTGTTGTACTAGTCTTGCAAATTTCTAAAAGTTTGACATTCTTCCAAAATATAATTTCTAAGATATATTATTTATGTAGGAAAAAAATACCTTCCAAACACTGATGTAATCCCTTTGGCAGAAGGAGATGCAAATATGATGGAAAATGAATTTGTGTTGGCAACTGACTGCCACGTCAGGACCTGTGTGCCTGTAGTCAGATCCCAAGCCAAGACCTCAGCAGACCCTTGGTTTCTTGATATTAATACCTCTTTGTTTCTACCTCTTCTTCCTGCAAACAAAATAAGCATTTCTCACAGAGGCAACATGGGAACAGGTCCAAGAGAATGGGACACTCTGTTAATAAACTGAGCTGGCAAGAGGCTGGGGGTAATTGTGTAAAATTGTTTTAGCACTTATCTCCTGCATGCCAATCTAAGGGCTGTGGAATCTTTTTTTATATTTGTTTATTTATTTGTTTGTTTTAGTTGTACACAATGCCTTTGTTTTTACGTGGTGCTGAGGATCGAACCCGGGCCGCGTATGTGCTAAGCGAGCGCTCTACCGCTGAGCCACAACCCCAGCCCAGGGCTGTGGAATCTTAATGCTAGTGGGCATAGTTTAAAAATTATCCAAAGAAATAAAATACAGATGGAATTGACTAATGATAGTAACTTCTTCTGTCCTTCGAAAGGCACTTTGGTTTAAAACCTTTTAAATTAATAACAAACACTCATATGTTGGATTTGCCATAATTACTGGTAATTTCAGTTCTGATGATATCTTTTTGTTTCTTAATGATAGGAGCTAGAGTCCGAGAGGGTTAAACTTTTGGAGGATGTTACTTTTAATAAGCGGAAGATGAAAGAACTTGAAGATAACCTCCTCTATAAATTAAGTGCTACAAAAGGTATTGTGTTATTAAGAAGTAATCAAATAACAAACCCTGAGTGAGGATTTCTTTCATACACTTCAATGCCCTCACGATTGCATATGTTAGGAAAAAGTTGAGTTACCAATACAAAAACAAGACAGGCGGTTTCTATCTAGATGTTAAAGAAGGGCTGCAGAGAATCTGATTTTTGAATTAGCAACTAGAGACTGTGCATCTGGGAATAACAGTTTTCTTGATGTAATTGCTCTCTCCTGAGAAAAATGAGGGCTCCCAGTGGAGCTGGCTAACTCACAATAGGCTAATTTGCTTGCCCAAAGGAAACTAATGTGCTAATCTATTTTTTTTTTCCAGACTGACTCTTTCATTTGGTCTTAAAATGCAGTGCTCCAACAGGTTATGACACCTGTCATTTGTGTCCGAGGAGCTTGGCTACCAAGGGCCCAGCTCTTCTTGACTCGCCTAGACTTTGCACTTGAAAGTCAAGGGTAGGGTCTCCTCTGGGCAAAGTCATCATACCATACCCCAATTTGAGGTGTAATACAGTAACAGAAAAATTGTATCCAAATAAAATTAAATCAACAAACATCATATAGTTCTGTGTAGGCAAATCACAGCAACCTAAATTCCCCCACTTTTTAGCAGTCTAATAATGAATACTTCCCAGTATCACTTTAATTCCTGAATTAAAATTAAAAAACAAAACAAAACAAAACAAAACAAAAAACACCCTAACCTCCCAAACCTAATCTTTAGGATGAGTTCAGTGGAAGGTCTTTTTATCTGCCTTCATTGCACAGTTTCTGCTGGTAAAGTTGCCTGTCTCTTGTTAAGCCTTTGCAAGGACAGCCAAAGGCAGCTCCCTGGTCCAGCTAAGAGTGTGTCAGATCCAGACCTCTTTGCTGTGAGATTAACCGAGTGTGGACTTCCACAGGAGAAGCAGCCTGCCTGCAGAGTAGCTCAGTGCGTCTGCGGCGCCCGCCTGCCGTCCAGAATCCAGGACAAGCCCAAGTGCTGCCGGGTGCAGACACGCCGTCCATGAGTCAGCACATCCAAAGAATCTTTCCATATCTTAAAACTGAACTCAGGGTCACGAGCATGTGTTGTTTCTGTTAAAAACAACATTGAGGGGGAAGCTAAAAATAAAATTAGGTTTCTCATCCTGGCAAGACACTTCTGCTGTCCCCCATCTCCTCTTGGAGACATACAAGAACCAGAGTTCTCAGTAACAAGGACTGTTCTGCTCAACCAGGGGGAGGCAAGAGTGTGCCGCTCACCCGTCAGCTTGCCTCGAGTCTCTGTCAGCTTTTTTTGCTGCTGTGACTAGAAGATCTGACCAGAACAATATTAGGAGGAAAAGTTTATTTGGGGGCTCACAGTTTCAGATGTTTCAATCCACAGACAGCAGGCTCCATTCCTTGGGGCTGGAGGTGAGACAGGACATCATGGCAGAGAGCACGGTGGAGGGAAGCAGCTCACATGGTGATCAGGAAGGAGAGAGAGAGAGAGAGAGAGCCACACTAGTGAACCACCTCCTCCAGCCACACCCCACCTGCCTCCAGTTTCCCCCCATTTAATCCCATCGGGGGATTAACTCACTGGTTAGGTCAAGGCTATAACCCAATCATTTCTTCTCCAAACCTTCTTGCATTGTCTTACACGTGAGCTTTTGGGGGACACCTCACATCCAAACTGTAACACCAGGCTTTTGCACCAGCTCACACCCCAAGACAAGTGGGACAGACACTCTGAGGACACTTGGTGAAAAGCCACCAAGATGGAGGGAAACCACTGGAGCTGCCATCATTGTCTTCAGACATTTGACAACCTATCACATGGGTCATTAGCCTTTTGCAGATTTGCAAGCTGGGTACAGGACAGGCGCTTGGCGTCCAGGACTCTGGCGTCAGATGGTATTTGGCCTTTTGGCATCTACTCCCCAAGGACGCTGCAGACTTTGGAGAAGTCCAGGTGGAAACGAGCAGTGTGACTTTGGAAGCGACGCGTCTTGCTTTGAAGCTGCTCTACCTCATGTCTACAGTTTTCCTCTTTTGACCCTCAGGTTCCTTGGTAGACGATGAATCTCTCATTGGTGTCCTCCGAACTACCAAGCAGACCGCAGCTGAAGTCAGCGAGAAGCTGCACGTGGCTGCGGAAACCGAGATCAAGATCAACACGGCTCAGGAGGAGTTCCGGCCCGCGGCCACCAGGGGCAGCATCCTCTACTTCCTCATCACGGAGATGAGCATGGTCAACATCATGTACCAGACCTCCCTGGCCCAGTTCTTGAAGCTCTTTGACCAGTCCATGGCCAGGTCAGTCCTGCCACCTTTTCCCCAGTTGCTGCAGTGCTGTAACTTAAACTTCTTTTTATCTGCATTTATTTTTCTTTCGACCATTGATTTTTGCCTCTTCGATTTTTAAAAATGTTATTGCAGATCTGAGAAGTCGCCACTACCCCAAAAGAGAATTACAAATATCATCGAGTATCTGACATACGAGGTTTTTACATACTCTGTCAGAGGCCTGTACGAAAACCACAAATTCCTCTTTGTACTCCTCATGACCTTAAAAATTGATCTTCAGAGAGGGACCGTTAAGCACCGAGAGTTTCAGGCTCTTATTAAAGGTAAAGTGTTTGTAATGTGGATGGGTAAAGAGTATTGCTTTTGATGTGCTCTTTGATAGTCTCTAAACCCATTTCTGTGGTGCAGTAGGGAAATCGGGTCCTAATGAAAGTGATGTTCTTTTTTAAATGTCTTTTTATCTGATTTCCATTAATTTTTCTCTGGTTACTTGAGATTCAGGTCTGTGCTAACCCTGTGGTTTTTAGATATATAATCATATCCAGTCTGTTCATTATTGCCCATGCTTAGGAGAATGGATTGAAAGACATGCTGGTGGTGAGTTTTCTAGAGCAAGAGAGCAATTCCCTCAGCTAGGGAGTGTCATTATTTTTTAGGCCATAAAAAGACATACTTATATTCCCTATTTGACATTCATCTCGTTCATTGCTTATCTCTATATTAAAAGGTATAATTAAGAAGACAAAGGTATGGTGTTTTCAGCTGGGTGCAGTGGTGCATACCTGTAATCACAGTGGCTCCAGAGGCTTAAGACAGGAGGATCACGAGTTCAAAGCCAGCCTCGGCAACAGTGAGGTGCTTGGCAACTCAGTGAGACCCTGTCTCTAAATAAAATACAAAATAGGGCTGGGGATGCTGCCCAGTGGTCGAGTGCCCCTGAGTTCAATCTCCAGTACCAAAAAAAAAAAAAAAAAAAAAAAAAAAAAGAAGGGGAATTGGGCAGACGTGTATAGGATTGGAAAAAAAAGCCTCAGAGGAATCTCTCCAATCTCCCCAACCACAGGATGTGCATTCCTGCCCAGGAGAAAGGCCCTGATTCTAGAATAGAGAGGAAGGAACACATATGAGAGATCATGGAGGTAGATGGAAACTGGCTGTGTCGGAGAGCTGGGAGAGGAGTCGCGGGAGCTGCAGGGCAAGGGAACTTCTAGCTGGAGACAGGTCGACCAGAGCTTGGGCTGTGGCTTGCAGCCTTGTGCCCTGCAGGTCAGACAGGATTAGTTGCAGCTCAGAGGATCTCATATAGGGACCCAGCCTGTGACCCAGGCACATGGAGATGAGGGGACAATGTGCAGATCTGAGGTGTCCCCCAAACTGAGATCCCACCCTGCCACCCCTCCCCCCACCAAGCAAACCTAGCTAGACCAGAGCTATTACCCAGAAAGAGTCTGGGCTCTTGAAAGAGGGTGGGAAATCAGAAGACTGAGAAACAGGGCAACCCAGGAGGGTCAGAGTTCCTCAGGAGGATTAGATTTGCTACAGAAAAATAAAGAAGGCTGCACATCTGAATTGGGTTTGGAGCGTATTTGTGACCTCATTTCATAAAAACTGGAGTGTCAGAGAGAACCGGATTGTACAGGGCCAGAAGAGCCTGTAAGAAGAATTTGGATTTAATTTAGTTGGCAATAGGGAGCCATTGAAGGTTTTATGAGCAGGGATGTAGCATGAACAGAGCAGTGCTTTAGGAAGATTAATTTGGAATTGTATGATAGGTTGATTGACAGAAGTACAATCATCTCAGCAGTAAAAAGAGTGTGTTGTTTTATAGACAAAACTGGTTTATTGTAGTTTCAGTTTTGAACTGGCTTACATTTTGATTAAATTGTTTCTTAAAAGATGCTATGGTTCAGTTTCTAAAAAATTTTAAAAATATGCCCCTTAGATCATAGGCTTATGAACACAGTACTTAAGGGGGAGAACCGTTGTTTACCTTGGCAGCAACATTTGATTTCCCAAGAGTGGCTGTCCTTAGGTATCAGTTACTTCCTGTTTTCTGCAATATTTGTAAGGTGCCTTTGACTTTCTTTTTCAATTGAGACTATCAGAGCTTTGAAAGATGAAATGGCTTCCAGAGGCAATCCTGCGTTACGGAGCACCTGATAGATCCATTTTCTGGGAGTGCTTATTTTAGAAAGATACTGTCTCTCTTTTGTTGTAGACCATTAATAAGAAGGCCTTGGGGAGCTGCTTTTGCCTTCCAGGTGGGACTGGACCTGGACTTCCCAAAGTGGGGGGCAGAGAATATGAATTAATGTCAAAACAGCCACTGAGGATGACATAGCTGAGGCTGTTCTACCTTTTCTACGTACGTTACTTAATCTCACGGCAGTTCATCTGGTAGATTCTATTAGGGCATCCATCTGATGAGGAAATATAGAGAGATGGAGTCCCTTGCCCAAACGTAAGCAGCCAGTAAGTGACAGAGCTGGGATATCTGGGGGAGCAGGGTGGGCTCTCATCATCCTGGGTTGGTTCAGATAAGTGACGTGCTTGAAAATGCCATGGTCGTTTAGCTGGCCTCTTCTGGTGCCCCTAAGGCGTGTAGTCACGTGAAACTATTTCTGTGGAAACCACTGAGAAGAAAAAAAAGGTGTCTGTCTCTGAGTTAGAGAAGTGGGAACAGTGAAAACTGCAGGGGGCTCTCTGAGGTTGCTTCTCCCACCTGTGATTCTCCCACTGGAACGGGGCTTCATCTTTCCCCTCTGCAGGGGGGTGGAACAGTGAGAGAAAGGGTTACATACTGTGCTAAAGGTGCCGTGGCCCTCAGAGCCGCCGATCCCCAAGTCTTCTGTGGTAGAGCAGAGGGGTCTACAGTTCATACGTCTTCTCAGGAAGGTGCTAAACAGAAAGAGCAAAGACCGGTAGCCCCCCCCCCCCCACCACCTTTTTTTCGCCCAAGGGTTGATATGGGCAGTGGAAGGATTTGCTGGGATTTTAAGGAGGATCACTCACCAGAAACACTGTTGTCCATACATCTGAATTAACTTTAACATTGGAGCTGGAGTTATGATATGGCATTACTAGAGACGTTTAATTGAGGACTTTTAAAATTATAAGCAGGTATCTGGTCGATAAATGACTACCTTAGGTATGTGCATTTGACTTGTGACCCAGATCCTCCACTAGTCTACAAACTCCATGACAACAGGGACCTTGTTTGGCTTTCTCCACCGTGTCCTCTGTACCTGGGTCATGCAGATGCATGGGCAGTGGGCAGTTTGCTCAATAAATATTTGTTGAATTAGTGATCTGAACACCACCTACCCCATAAAAATCCCAAGACCTATGAGGTTCCTCCCTCCCTCCCTGTGTCCCTCTTTCTCTTCCTCTTTATCCATCTGTTTATCTAATCATCTATTTAACTCAGTTAGAAATAGTGTGGAATATTGATATTTTGGAGGAGTGATGATTGACTAAGAAGTGATTTGTAAAAATCACACATGAAAAGATCTACCAATTCATCAATATAAAAAATTTGGTTGTTATGAAAAAAAAAAAAGTAGATATAAAGGCAAACACCCATGACCACCTGAGAAAAATTCTTTGCAGGGAAAAATGACGAAGTGTTGCTGTCATATTTTATAAGATACTATAAATCAGTAAATAAAGCACTGAGACTGCAGGGAAATGTACCCAAAAAAGATAACCACATTTTCCGTAATATGATTATTTGCCGACTTTCCCATATTTTATGTAATATGGTTATCACGCTTTTATTATTTGGAAAATAAAATGTCTAAAAATGAAGTGCAAGCTGGCCTGATTCATGCTGTCTGATGTTTTCCCCTAGGGGGTGCAGCTCTGGACCTGAAAGCCTGCCCCCCCAAACCATTTCGCTGGATCCTCGACATGACATGGCTAAATCTCGTAGAGCTGAGTAAACTTCCACAATTTGCAGAAATTATGAACCAGGTAACAAGGGGCTGGTTAAAAGTACAGGTTTGTAAATCCAAATGCACGCAGGCCATTTTAACTGAGTCCTCCTGATGACAGTCCCTTCACCCAAAGGAGTCAAACGACAGTCTGGGCTTGAGGTGCTGTGGCTGGGAGGGGGAAGTTTGCACAGACGGACCTCAGAGGTAGCCTTTTGATGGGTGCAGAGAACTATCTTTCTTCCTGTGCAGTGGGCATGGGTTGTTCCCTCCCCCCACCCCCTCTCTCTCTCTTCCCTTCTTTCTTATTTATTTTTTAGTACTGGAGATTGAACTTAGAGGTACTTAACCACTGAACCACATCCACAGCCCTTTTCTGAATTTTATTTAGAGACAGGGTCTCACTGAGTTGCTTAGGGCCTCACTAAGTTGCTGAGGCTGGCTTTGAACCCGCAATCCTCCTGCCTCAGCCTCCTGAGTTGCTGGGATTATAGGTGGCAACATGGGTTGTTTTTATGTGCCTGCTTTAGTTGCTATCATAAGCAGAATCCGTGGGCAGACCCTGTCATTGTAGGATATTGATTTTTTTTCATTTTTACTTTTGCCTATGATTAAATAATTGGTCTAGGTTTGAATTTGAGGCAAATTAAGAGGTTGAGGTCCTTAAAAAAAAAAAAAGCCATCATTTTAATGGTGAAAATGTGAATCGGGTACTGATTTACCAGTTTTTCATATTTGAAGATATCTATTTACTGATTATCACTAGAAAGCAATGGTGCAACTTAGAATAAAGATAGTTGTTTATTTCTGGGTTTGTTGGTTGTAACTGCCAGACTCTGATAGTGCCTGCAGTTTCCCAGTGTCCAGAGCTGGTGGTTGTCTCTTTTCTGTGATTGCCCGCGACTGACACAGGAGCCTTATTGGATCGCAGACTGGCAGAAACTCCTGCTGCAATCACTGATCCCTGCACAGTGTGCTACCCTAGCCACGACTGTCAGGGGTGGACAGATTCTTGGAGTGGGGTTGGGAAAGGCTGGATCTACTCAGAGCCTGAATAAAGGAGATCTTGAAGCATTCCTGGCGAATTCACTCAGTATCAGTGCCCTCCACCGACAGGTTGTATTGCTGGAAGGATACTTAGTACTGCCTGCCTCTGCCGGTGACATGTTAAGTACCCCCACGATGGAGATTCTGGTAGCCATTACCGCTCACTATGGATTGGGTACTTTGCAACAACCCTATAAGGAGGTGTTATTGGCCCTGAGCTTAGAGAGGTTAAGTGCCCACCAAGATCACATAGCCAGCAAGCAGCAGAGCTGTAACCTGACCTCATGCTCTTCCCAGGCCCTCGTGAGTTATTTCTCTCCCACTTCTTTCACACCATCAATGGGCCAGAAGTGAGGAAGTGGCCGTTCCTAGGAAGGTCACAGGAATTCTGTGGGGAGCTGCTGCCACGTGTCCGTCAGTTGTCCGGCCTCTCTGTGCGAGGGAATGGAGGGAATAGAAGAAGCTCAAGTCCCTAACTGAGTAGATGTAGATGTCAGGAACTGAAGCAAAAATAACTTCAAACAGAAGCTGCCCTGGCTTTGCCGAGCCAGGCCAAGCGTTTCCCCGGTACAAAAAAAAAAAAAAAAAAAAAAAAAAAAAAAAACAAACCTGGAGGGCAGGAGAGAGGTGGAGCGGACATCCTCCCATGCCCATCCCCGCCGCAGCTCCCTGCAGGAGCTCTACTGCGGCTGAATCGAGACTGGCAGGTGGAAGCCCAGTGAGCTGAGAGCAGCCATCTGCTCCCTTGTGCCTGCTTCTCCTAGGCCTCTCTGAGCCCTGGGGCACGCACGTGGGGCCTGGTGGGCAGCACCCAGGCCCTCCAAGCCGCAATGTGGACACATGCTTTGAGGGCAGTCAACGTGGGAGAACTGCTGCAGTCTTCAGGAGAAAGATGGAGGCTGCAAAAACATTTCAGAGGTCCCCCTCCATCTCCTTATGCCCTAGACAAAGTCAAAGCAAGGAACTTCAGAGCAAACTGTTTTGTTAATGACTTGCACCCTGTCTGTATCCTAAAGGATGCATTGTTCACACAACCTGTAACTTTGGGCAGTTTTTAACCTCTGTTATGCCTCAACAAAAAGTGGAGATAAAAGAAGTAAAAGTCCAACCTGCAGGTCTGCACGTAATATCTGTGACACGAAGGTTTGCAGTTTGCTGCTATTGCTTACAATGGGTTTTTTAAGAAGTGCTTAAAAACACCGTCTGAAGAATCCACCTGATTGTGACTGAGGGGCAATGGCAGACTCACCAATCTACAGTTTTCGTAATTAGTCCTGGCAGCGCTTGGGCTGCAGGAAGCACCTTTTAATGCCTCTGAAAACCTGAGGTCCCTTCCAGGCTTCAAGAAAAACATATGCTTGAGACCAGCTCCTGGAGAGACTTCTGCCATTCCTAGGGGGCCTAACAGTGCGGGATCACCTGAGAATCACACAAGTTTTGATTTTCGTCACCTACTGCTATTTTTTTTAACTTGTCAATGGGTCTTTAATTTATTTATATGTGGTGCTGAGAATTGAGCCCTGTGCCTCACACATGCTAGGCCAGTGCTCTACTAAGTGAGCTACAACCCTGGCCCTACCTACTGCTATTTTTAAGCAGAAGTCAACATTTAGAGATTTTGGTCTCAGAATGGTCTGTGTCAATGGTTTTCAACTGAAGGCAACTTTGTGCCACCCCCAGGGGCATTTGGCAATGTCTGGAGGGATGCTACTGGTACCTGGTGGGTGAAGACCAGGGGTGCTGATGAACATTCTGCAATGCCCAAGACAGCCCCCACGGTGAATAATCATCCCCTCCAAAATAGCAATAATAGCAAAGTTGAGGAACCTTGATCTGTATTTTTTCTTGTCCAGCCATTTTGTGTAATTGGTATATGATCCTAATTCTAGTGAATCGTGTAGAAAAATAATGGGGAAACTGAAAGGGAGTTAGACCACATAGACATTATTCAGGTCACTCATTCTGATGACGACTATGATGTGTGTTGTTTTGCCTGAAAAGCTGGGCACCTGTAAAGAACGCCCTTGGAGGTGAGTCAGAGTCTCGGGCCCATTCCCATGCCTGGACGTCCTGTCTAACTTCTTGGCTTGTTTCTTTTAGATATCTCGCAATGAGAAGGGGTGGAAAAGCTGGTTTGATAAAGATTCTCCAGAGGAGGAAATTATCCCTGATGGATATAATGATTCTCTAGATACCTGCCATAAGCTATTACTTATCAGGTAAGAAGAGGTATTATCAGGCCCAGAAGCATCACTGTCATGTCCTTAAATTACACATTTTACTTCAGCGGCTGAATTCACTATGTCTGTGCTTCCAAAATGTGGTTTTGGAAGGCAGTTCTCCAAATTCCTTCACCAGCAGAACATATTGGTGATGGTGGCAGAGTGTGGTATTATATAGTTTGACAATGTATTAATGATAGTACTCCTAGGAAAAAAGAAAACATGAGAAAATAATGATTTTATTATTCACTTTGTTCATTTACTGATGAGTAAATCATTCAGTGTTGAAATTACTTCTTTATAAAATAGAACTCACAAGTTTCAAGGCAATTAATTTATACACTAAAATTGAATTTCACTTGAGGGAAAATCCAAGGCTATTATATTATTAAAATGTATAAATACCATTTTGACTACTAAAACGGAAGCAAAAGTTTGAAATGAAGGTTAAGGAAGAGCATTCCCCTCCCTGTTTACTTTTCACATTTCCTCAACATCTAGTAGCTCAAGGAGACTTAGTACATTTGAAAAATTGGTGTGTGTGTATGTGTGTGTGCGCGCACATGCACACACTTACACATGCGTGGCTGGGGGATGAGGTGAAATGGTGGGGTTATATGCCTGAGCTTGCACTTGGAAAAAGTTGTTTCCCAGGTATTGTCATGCTGACATGAGTGATCAGAATAGCACCAAGGATCACCTCCTAGTCTATAGAGTATGAAAGGGCCACTTATTTTTACTGGAACAACTGTGTCTTTTACCTATCATTGTAAAATCAGATATTTTTTGTCTTTTTTATTTGTTCTTTTTAGACATACGTGACAGTAGACTGTATTTTGACACATTATACAAACATAGAGTACAACTTGTTCTAATTAGGATCCCATTCTTGTGCATGTACACAATGGTGAGATTCACTGTGGTGTATTCATATATGAACATAGGAAAGTTGTGTCTGATTCATTCCACTGTCCTTCCTTTTCCCATCCCCCTTCTCTTCCCTTCATTCCCCTTTGTCTAAGCCAATGAATTTCTGTTCTTCCCTCCCCCATCTTATTGTGTGTTAGCATACACATATCAGAACATTCAGCCTTTGTTTTTGGGAGGGATTGGCTTATCACTTAGCATGAATCTCCAAATCCACCCACTTGCCAGCAAAAGTCATAACTCATTCTTTTTATGGCTGAATAATATTCAATTGTGTATATGTGCCACATTTTCTTTATCCATTCATCTGTTGAAGGGCACCTAGGTTGGTTCCATAGCTTAGCTATTGTGATTTGAGCTGCTATAAACATCAATGTGGCTGTGTCATGATACTATGTTAATTTTAAATCCTTTGGGTATATACTGAGGAGTGGGATAACTGGGTCAAATGGTGGTTCCATTCCAAGTTTTCTGAGGAATCTTCATACTGCTTTCCAAAGTGATTGTGCCAAAAATTAGATCTATTTTAAATGAACAGTATAATCTACTATCAAATAAGAATCTTTAGAGCTTGTCTGCGATCTAAAATATCAAATGTCACATGACATTTATATGATGTGTCTCTGTCTATATAACCTACAATGGTACACAAATGGTATAACATAAATGCTTGCTTATCCATTAACTTTTGATACCTTTGGCCTATGGATTCTCCTTCTGAGGACCAGGGGCTTCAGAGTGTGTGGCAGGTCGTCCCCCATCACGGGTGTACTGGCAGAGGACACTGCGGTTTTGTCATTGCTGCCCCAGTCCTTGCCAATGCCTGGCACCAAAGCCACGTGATTAAATTTGTGTGCATCCAGGGATAGGAAACATTGCTCTCCCTTTTACACAGACCTGCAGAAGGAGAATGAGCTTGTTGTCCTGTGGCTAATTAAATATGTGTTCTTTATGTGCTCAGAATTAAATAGAATAAAAAATGAACATGCTGAATTTATTACGTCTAACTTGTATTCATTTCTAGGTCCTGGTGCCCAGACCGTACTGTTTTTCAAGCCAGAAAGTATATTGCAGATTCTTTGGAGGAGAAGTACACAGAACCGGTGATCTTGAATCTGGAGAAAACTTGGGAAGAAAGTGACACACGGACGCCTCTGATCTGTTTCCTGTCCATGGGCTCCGACCCTACCATTCAAATTGATGCGTTGGCCAAGAAGCTGAAGCTGGGTATGATTAGAGATCTATGAAATTTGGCAAAACTTTTGTGTTTTTGCTCTGAATTTTGCCTATTGTAATTTCATAATTGATTCTTAGAAATGTGCCTGTAAAACTGATTTGGAGAAAACATATTAGGCTGCTTCTTCTTTCATTTCTTCATAATTCCTAGAGTAAGCATGAGATATAGGTGTCTTTGTGTAGGTAAGAACACACCTGAACACCAAATGCTGGGTTTTTTTTTTTTTTTTGATGTTTTTTGTTTTGTTTTGTTTTTACATTGCAAGCAGATTGCTATACTGCATGGATAGCAGAGTAGCAAGAATCAACACCAGGAGCCGAAGTCTGTGTGATTGCCATGTCTGTATGAAATTACACCCACGGGGATTTTGTCACAAATTGAAAAAATATAACGATCATTGTTATGTATAGTAATTAGGGATTCGTTCATTCTTCGTTCATTCACACTTCAGTAACGGTTAGGACAGGCCCTGTGCTACATTTCAGGAGAGGAGTCAGGGGCCTGAGGCAGCTGGGACAGACAGACATGTAAACATGATCGTAGATGATGTGACATCTGTTGAAACTAGAGTTTCCTAGAGATGGCTGATTGTAGGATGTACATCTCCTTGGATCACCTGGGAAAGTATCACACTGTTGATATTTTGAAGAAAAAAAAAAAAAGATTAAAAAGAAGTTTAAGAAACTTGCCAAGTGAAACAGTGGGAGACAGGAGGAAAATCACTCCAGGGAGAGGAGGCACAGCAAGGAGTGATAATTGTCTGAGTTGTGGCAGAATCAGCAGGACTAAAGGACAGTGCCACACAGTTTATCTTGATAGGCCTGAGCCATCCTGAGAGGAGGACTTCTGACTCCTTCTCTTCATACTCTGAAAATCTGACTCTTGTTGGCATCACCATTCGGGACCTTCCAGATTCCCATCTCAGTAACTAGACTTGTACTTTGTAAAAGTGACTGATTATGGACCACCAAAACATACCCTATGGAGGAGAACTTATGTTGAATCTGTTATTTAGTCCATGAGCACATAATAGGAAATTGATTCAGTCATGCCCAGGCACTGGCCACATGTCTCTCTGCACTAAAGCATTAGTTTATGGAGCATGGCCAATGTTCACTTCCTCTTGCTCATCTTGACTCTTCTCTGTTCATTGTTGGCACACTGTTCTGTGTTCTCTGTGGACCTGTTCAAATGGGTGCTTTCTTCTTTTGGAACACTGGTACTCAATGCAAAGTGCTTCCAGGTTCTACTTGCAGTTGCCCATTAGGCATCTTTAATGTAGGTTATTTTGCCCTGGGACTTACTATAGCACACCAGCTGTCTGAACTGGTCTGTGCAATGCCTCTTGCAGCCCTCTAATTTGCAAATCTGTTGAATCTATCTCTCTGTGGATCTTTACCCAGCTGCTTCTATGCCCAATTTCTCTCTGCAAATATGTGTCTTTTTTCTCTTGCTGCAAACTGTTCTTTTGCATGTAGCAGAAGTCATGGCCTCTGGTGTCTGGTAGGCTTTGCTGCTTATATGCTCATCATGTTCAATATTCTCAGGGAAACTCCCCTTACTCTCTTGGTCCCAAGTCCAAATATCCTGGGAAGGAACTCATTGGCTTAGCTTTGGTCTTGTGCTTCTTTCTGGGCCAATCAGAGAACTGTTGCTGTAGAGAAGGGTTCATAGCAGGAACCATATGGAGCTGGGGTATAGGACTCTTCTTAGGAGGGCACTCAGTAGCTGCAAGAAGCAGGTGTTCCACTAGAGTTGCTATTTGAGATGTTACCTTGAAATAATGCTGTTGTCTGGGACAATGTTTTAAGAACAGAATTAAGAAATTCAAGGTCTCCTTTGGAAGAACTTCCTTAATGTGACATTAAACAAATATAGCAAATCTGACTGGTGCTTTCACCTTTTGTGTTACTATGCTGCTTTCCATCGCTTGATAATACTTGAATGTTTACAGCAACAGTTCAGGCTTCTCTTGGCTACTTTGTAGGATACTGAAACAAAGCAGATTTTATTTTAATACTAGGGGACACAATGAATTTTGTAAAGAACTATTGTCAAATCATTTTCAGCAATGTCAGGAGGTCTCATGCTGTTTGCTGCTTTGAGTTAAAAGTCCCAAAGATAACTATTAAAATGAAACTATCATGCAGACAGAACAACATATTAATCTAGTCTCAACTGTTAACATTTTAATAGGTAAGCATAGAACACTCAAGGTGAATGAGACTGCAGGATCTGGAAACCCAACTACCTTGCTTTGCAGCTGGGGAAACCAAGGCCTGGAGAAAAGGGCCGGAGCTAGCTGGTGACAGATCTGATGCAGGACTTGTCTCAGGATGTCTAAGCCCTACTTTGGTAGTCTCAGTGGCCTTTCTTTTTCATCCCCTCTCTCTTATTTTACTGGATGAATTAACCAGTTATCTGATAGATTTGAGGATAGGACAGAATCAACTACGTTTTTCTAGGAAAAGAGAAGGAGGAAAACTTCTGATTATGACTCTTAGGTGCTGGTCAAACTTTGCAGTGAGGTAGTCAGAGCAGATAAATCCCACACAAAGCTGGTGCATTTGGCATGAGAGCCCTGCTAGGAGCTCAGGGGAGGGAGAAAGGGCCTCCGAGAGGAAAGATGCATTTGAACTGGGTTTGAAAGGAGTACAGACTCACAAGAATACAAATTAGGAATGGGAAATGTGTATAACAACATGTGCAGATTCTACATGGTTAATGTTTTTTAATGTTTATAATGTTCAAACTAGGAGATCATGGAACAACATATTCCAAGCTCTGAAAGAAAAGGGATGCCAACCAAGAATCTTATACCCAGCAAAATTAAGCTTTAGATTTGAGGACGAGATAAAAACATTCCATGATAAACAAAAGTTAAAAGAATTTACAAGTAGAAAGCCAGCACTACAGAACATCCTCAGCAAAATATTCCACGAAGAGGAAAAGAAAAACAATGATGAAAATCAACAGAGGGGGAAGTATTACACTAAAGGAAAAAATAAGAGGAGAAACCATGTCAAGTTAAATACCAAAAATAAACAAAAATGGCTGGGAATACAAAACACATCTCAATAATAACTCTGAATGTTAATGGCCTAAACTCACCAATCAAAAGACATAGACTTACAGATTGGATCAAAAAAACAGACCCAACAATATGCTGCCTCCAAGAGACTCATCTCATAGGAAAAGACATCCATAGGCTGAGGGTGAAAGGTTGGGAGAAATCCTACCACACACATGGACTGAGCAAACAAGCAGGGGTTTCCATCCTCATATCAAATAAAGTAGACTTCAAGCTAAAGTCAATCAAAAGGGATAAAGAAGGACACTACATACTGCTCAAGGGAACCATACACCAACAATACAACAATACAATTATACAATTATAAATATATATGCCTCAAACAATGGAGCATCCATGTTCATCAAACAAACTCTCCTCAAGTTTAAGAGTCAAATTGACCACAACACAATAATTCTGAGTGACTTTTACACACCCCTTTCACCACTGGATAGATCTTGCAAACAAAAGCTGAACAAAGAAGCTATAGAACTCAAAAATACAATAAACAACTATGCTTAACTGACTTATATAGAATATTTCATCCTTCAACAAGCAAATACACTTTCTTCTCAGAATCACATGGATCCTTCTCTAAAACCATATACTATGCCACAAAACAACTCTTAGCAAATATAAAAAAATAGGGATACTACCCTGCATTCTATCAGACCATAATGGAATGAAATTAGAAATCAATGATAAAATAAGAAATAAAAGCTACTCCAACACCTAGAGACTACATAATATGCTACTGAATGAACAATGGGTTGCAGATAACATCGAAGAGGAGATTAGAAAATTCTTAGAGGTGAATGAGAACACAGACACAACATATTGAAATCTCTGGGACACTATGAAGGCAGTTCTAAGAGGAAAGTTCATTGCACTGAGTTCATTCCTCAAAAGAAGAAAAAGTCAACAACTAATTGACTTAAAATTACATCTTAAAGCTCTGGAAAAGAACAATCCAACACCAAAAGTGGTAGAAGACAGGAAATAATTAAAATCAGAGCTGAAATCAATGAAATTGAAAAAATTGACAAAACAAAAAGTTGTTTCTTTGAAAATATTAAACTGATAAACCCTTAGCCACACTAATGAAGAGGAGAGAGAAAACTCAAATTACTAAAATCCATGATTAAAAAGGAAATATCACGACAGCCACTTCTGAAATACAGAAGATAATTAGAAACTATTTTGAAAATTTATGTTCCAATAAAATAGAAAATATTGAAGACATCGACAAATTTCTAGAGTTGTATGATTTACCTAAATTGAATCAGGATGACATACACAAGTTAAACAGATAAATTTCAAGCAATGAAATAGAAGACTCCATCAAAAGCCTACCCACCAAGAAAAGCCCAGGACAGCTGAGTTCTAAAAGACCTTCAAAGAAGAACTAATACCAATACTACTCAAATCGTTCCATGAAATAGAAAAAGAGGGAACCCCTCCAAAGTCATTCTATGAGGCCAGTATCACTCTGATTGATTCCAAAACCAGATAAAGACACATCTAGGAAAGAAAACTTCAGACCAATATCTCTAATGAACATAGATGCAAAAATTCTCAATAAAATTCTGGTAAATCGAATACAAAAACATTAAAAAGATAGTGTGCCACGATCAAGTGGGATTCATCCCACGGATTCAGGAATCGATACACAGAAATGAATAAATGTAATTCATCACATCAATAGACTTAAAGATAAGAATCATATGATCATCTCAATAGATTCACAAAAAGCATTCAACAAAATACAGCACTCCTTCATGTTCAAAACACTAGAAAAACTAGGGATAGTAGGAACATAACTCAACATTGTAAAAGCTATCTATGCTAAGCCCAAGGCCAACATCATTCTAAATGGAGAAAAATTAAAGCATTCCCTCTAAAAACTGACAAGACAGGGATGCCCTCTTTCACCAGTTCTATTTAACATAGTCCTTGAAACTCTAGCCAGAGTAATTAGATGAAGAAATTAAAGGGATATAAATAGGAAAAGAAGAACTCTATCAGTATTTTTTGACAACATGATTCTATACTTAGAGGATCTGAAAAAGTCCACCAGAAAACTTCTGGAACTAATAAGTGAATTCAGCAAAGTAGCAAGATATAAAAGCAACACCCGTAAATCAAATGCATTTCTGTACATCAGTGACAAATCCTCTAAAAGAGAAATTGGGAAAACTAACCCATTTACAAGAGCCTCAAGAAAATAAAATACTTGGAGCCATGTGCACATGCCTGTAATCCCAGTGGCTCGGGAGGTTGAGACAGGAGAATCACGAGTTCAAAGCCAGCCTCAGCAATGGTGAGGTGCTTAGCAACTCAGTGAGACTCTGTCTCTGAATAAAATACAAAATAGGATTGGGGATGTGGCTCAGTGGCTGAGTGCCCCTGGTTCAATCCCTGGTAGCCCACAAAAAAATAAATAAAAATAAAATAAAATATTTGGGAATCAACCTAACAAAATAGGTGAAAGGCCTCTACAAAATGAAAATTGCAGAATTCTAAAGAAAGAAAGAAGACCTTAGAAGATGGAAACATCTCCCTTGTTCTTGGATAGGCAGAATTAATATTGTCAAAATGGCTATACTACCAAAAGAACTATACAGATTGAATGCAATTCCAATCAAAATCCCAATGACATTCCTCATAGAAATAGAAAAAGCAATCATGAAATTCATTTGGAAAAATAAGAGACCCAGAATGGCTAAAGCAATCCTTAGCAAGAAGAGTGAAGTAGGTGGCATCACAATACCAAACCTTAAACTATACCACAGAGCTATAGTAACAAAAATGGCATGGTATTTGGCACCAAAATAGACTTATAGACCAATAGTACAGAACAGAGGACACAGAGACAAACCCACATAAATACACTTATCTCATACTAGACAAAGGTGCCAAAAACATATATTGGAGGAAAGATAGCCTGTTCAACAAATGGTGCTGGGAAAACTGGAAATCTATATGCGGCAAAATGAAATTAAGCCCCTATCTCTCATCATGCACAAAACTCAACTCAAAGTGGATCAAGGACCTAGGAATTAAACCAGAGACCCTGTACCTAATAGAACAAAAAGTAGCCCGAAATCTTCATCATGTTAGATTAGGGCCCCAACTGCCTTAACGAGACTCCTAAAGCACAAGAAATTAAATTGAGAATCAATAAATGGGATGGATCCAAACTAAAAAGCTTCTCAACAAAAGAAACAATGAGGTAATGAGAGAGCCTACAGAATGGGAACAAATTTTTACCACATGAACATCATATAGAGCACTAATCTCCAGGATATATAAAGAAATCAAAAAACTGAACACCAACCCCCCCAACAACCCAATCAATAAATGGGCTAAGGAACTGAACAGACACTTCTCAGAAGATATACTATCAATCAACAAATATATGAAAAAATGTTCAACATCTTTAGCAATTAGATAAATGCAAATCAAAATTACTCTAAGATTTCATCTCACTCCAGTCAGAGTAGCAGTTATTAAGAATACAAGCAACAATGTGTTGCCGAGGATGTAAGGGAAAAGGCACACTCATAAGTTGCTGGTGGGACTGCAAATTGGTGCAACCAATCTGGAGAGCAGTATGCAGTTTCCTTGGAAAACTTGAAATGGAACCACCATTTGACCGAGCTATAGCACTCCTCAGTCTGTACCCAAAGGACTTAAAAATAGCATACTACAGTGATGCAGCCACATCCATGTTTATAGCAGCACAATTCACAATAGCTAAACTGTGGAACCAACCTAGATGCCCTTTAACAAATGAATGAATAAAGAAACTGTGGTATATATGCACAATGGAATATTACTCAGCATTTGCAGGTAAATGAATGGAATTAGAGAATATCATGCTAAGTGAAGTAAGTCATCTCCAAAAAGCAAAGGCTGAATGCTTTCTCTGATATGTGGATGCTGAATGCTGATCCATAATGGGGTGGCAGGGAGGCCAGGGAAGGAATGGAGGAACTTTGGATAAGGCAAAGTGGAGGGAGGGAAAGGGATGGGGAATGGGGGTAGGAAAGATGGTGGAATGAGATAGACATCATTACCCTAGGTACTTATATAATGACACAAATGGTGTGACTCTACTTTGTATACAACCAGAGAAATGAAAAACTGTGCCCCATTTGTGTACTATGAATCAAAATGCATTCTGCTATCATGTATAACTAGTTAGAACAAATAAAAAAATAATAACATGCAATGACAATCTGTTTTTTTTTGCGATAAAGAAAATTATACATCATTTATTATCAAATGATATTAGATAATACTGAAGAATCACTATTTTGTTAGCAATGATAACAGTAGTATTGTTTCATACCTTACAGTTATTAAGTCCTCATAATTTTTGAGGGAACCAAATATAACACTTGTTACATGGAAACATCTATACCTTCTTATTGTTCTTTTGTGGAAAAGCAAGCTTTATTTCAAAGTAACCCAAGAAGAGAAGAGCAGTCAGGGGGAGTACATTTAGAAACTGGATGGGAACACAGAGATACTGTATCCATTTGGCAAAGGCTCAGTCAGACATTTTAGCAATTCCTCCAGATCCTCTAACACCTACTCAGTTTTCTCTTCAGGATGAAACTAAAAGAGTAGTCTTGAAGATGCCCATGATGTCTTTGTTATCCAAACACACTCCCATTTCAGGAAAGAGGACACCTGGGGTCTACTATTTGGGGGATCTGATTAATTATTAAAATAAATATTTACATTGAGAATATAGTTAAGGTAGTAGGCTTTCTTCACATTTTCACATTTTAAAAGGAACCACAGAGGTTTCATGTTTTAAGCAGTAGAGTTGGTAAAGATCCTGTCTCCATTTTATAGGAGCTGGATTACATTCAATTACTCCTTACAACTGAAAGATCATTCCATTGCTTTTGAAGTATTGGATGGGCTGGCATCTGCAATGGTAGCTAAATAAATGAGATTTCTGTGTAACACATGCTGGTACTGGACACACTCGTTCGCTCGACCCTTGTTCTGATACTCCACGATACAGCGGATCAGCTGGTCATTCTCCTCCAGGAGCTGCTGGATAGTCTCTTGATTGACTTCTGCCTTGCCCCTCATCCAGTCTGGTACAAAGGCCACCGACATCGCTGGGGGCCCGGGTCGGCACCCCGCCTCAGCAAAAGACGCCCACCGTGCGTCTAGACGGACGCTCTCTCCGCGCCGCACGGCCCAGGGCGGGCGGGTCCAGGACAATCTGTTTTGACTGAGTAGGAATGCATTGTAAATATGCAAGATTCTGGAGTAAGAAATCTCATCACAGGCTGGGATGTAACTCAGTGGTAGAGTTCTTGCCTGGCATGAACAAGGTCCTGGGTCCCATCCCCAACACTGAGAAGAAAGAGGAAAAGGAGGAGGAGGAGGAGAAATAGGAGGAGGAGAAAAAGGAGAGGAGAAATCTCATCACAATGAAAAATGACTTTTCCTTAAGCTATCATATTACTTGATAGATGCCTTAAAATCATTTTATAAAAGTTCCACATTTATATTTGACTTTTGGAAAGAGGGAACACATGAATTTTATTAATATGATAACAAATGGGTACTGCAAGCCTCCGCTCCATCCTTGTGGTGAATGACTTGAGACATACCCATGAAGGTCGGGTGTAAGACAAGAGGTCTACTCTTGTCAGTGTTATTTAGCATCAGAGTGAAAGATATAGCTAGTGTATTGTAAGAATAATCAATAACAGATGTAACTACTGGGAAGGAGGAACAAAAACCATCATTACTCTCAGACAATGTAATTGTCTAACTAAGAAACACAAATGAATCAACAAAAAGACTATTAGACTTAATAGGGTAGTTCAGTAGGTGACTTGTCACAAAATAAATACATATAAAAAATCAATGATGCTTTCTTGTAAAATAAAGTGTAAAAATCCTATTAACTACAGCGATAAAAATAAAATAGAGAAATAATTTTCAAAATACCCATTTGAAGAAAACTATAAAACTTTCTCAGTGATGTAAAAGTTAGTTCAAATAAATGGAGGGTTCAACCACATTCCCAGTACAAAGATGGAATATTGTGAAGATGTCAATATTCAGTAGATTAATCTATAGATTGAATGCAAGTCTAATTGAAATTCAAATGCATTTTCTCCTCTAATTGAATAGCAGGAGATCTTTGATCACTTAAAACTATAAACAGACAAGACGAGCCAAGAAATCTTGAAAAGACAAAGAAGCCAGCATAGCCAGATTCTAAAACCTTTATCAAACGGCAATAATGTAAGCAGTGTGTAACTGGCTCAGGGTAGATACGCAAATCAGTGCAGCAAAATGAAAGCCTCCAAATTAGACTATTATGTAGGATAGTTTAGTATATTATAATATTCACATTTCAAGTCAGGGGAGGAAAAAGGATTAGCCTACAAGCATCATGGACACAGCAGGTTAATGTTAGAAAAAAATAATCATTTTATATATTGAACTCCAGAGCAAATTCTAGGCTGATTAGGATATCAAGTGCTTTAGATTATGCTCAAAAAGAATATGTTGAGTTATATATACTATATATATACATATATATACACAATTATATACTATTGACTTATAAAATTTCCTTAATCATAATTCCAGAGTCTCAAACCAGATAAATGATATAGATAGCATGAGTGGATGAAGTTTGCAAACTTCTCTGTGTCACAAGCCCCACAAATAACAACACAAGCGAGGATGGGAATGTGGTCTAGGAATTATAGCTCCCCATGTCAGTGGGAGACACTTATTTATCCATATCACAAGTCTTTAGAAAGTTTGCATATTTTATCCACACTCTTCGACATGTATGAAATCCTAAGAACATGAGAGATACACATGATGAGTTATATAAAAAGATGTTTAATCTAATGTCATTAATAATATTGAAAAATTTTTAATGTTCTACATATCTAAAAGGAGCATGGTTGAATGAACAAGGATGTATCATCATGATGGGACATTGTTCTGGTGTTAGAAACTATTTTCCAATAATATTTAATGGTAATGACGTATTTATAACACACTGTTAAAAGTAAGATATAAACTATATGTAATATATATGCAATATGTAGATATATATTATATATTAAATATGTGTATAAAACCTTTCATATCAATAGGTCTATAATCTCTTGTTCAAAACTCTTGGGGCCATATGTATTTCAGAAAGCAGAATTTTCCAGCTTTTAGAAAGGGAATATTTATATTATGCATTATATTACAGATAAAAGCATAAATATTCAGAAAGTGAATAAGTGGATAGTAGAGACAATAAATAGACTCACATCAGTTCAGGTCAGCTTTTGCCACCAAAATGATTTTGTGACAAAACTTTCAGTTTGCAGAGCTCTTTGAATTTTGAAATGAAGGTGATTGTGGGGACTAAATGAAGATCTCTAAGGAGGAATACTGATGATTTTTATTTCCTCCTTTATATTCTCCTGTACTTTCCAAACCTTTCACTGTGAACATATATTACTCAAATAGAAATGAAAAGTCAAAAAAAAAAAAAAAAGAAAGAGAACATATAATCAAAGAATATGCAGCCTTCCATGTCTGTCTTCTTTTAGTTAGCATAATGTTTTCATAGCTCGTCCACATGGTAGTATGTGTCACAGCTCCATTCCTTTTTATGGCTGACTAATAGGCCATTGTGCGTGTATATCACATTTTGTTTATCTGTTCGTCAATACATCGACATTTGTGTGTGCAAAAATTTTCAAGTTTTTGGAGTGCATCCTTTGGAGTACATTTGCTGGGTCATATGATGATCCTATTTTCTGCTTTTTTAGAAGCTTCCAGGCAATTTTTCAAAGTAGCTGCATTACATTCTCACTAGCAGTATAGGAATATTATAAATTTTCCACATCCTTACCAACACTTGCTATTGTCCCTTTATTGTATTTATAACTGTCATACTGGGAGTGAAGTAGTATTTCCTTGTAGTTTTGATTTGCACTTCCCTAATGACTAATGATGTTGAATATCTTTTCATGTGCTGATTGGCCATGTTTGTATCTTCTTTGGAGAATTGTTTAGTCAAATCCTCAGCCCATTTTTAAATTGGGTTGTTAGATTCTTTCTGTTGCATTTTAAAGTCCTTAGTAGATTCTGGATACCCTTTTCAGATGTATGATTTATAAGAATTTTCTCTCATTTCATGGGCTACTCTTTGATGATACCCATTAAAGCACAAAAATTTTGAATTTTGATTAAGTCCAGTTTGTCTATTTTCTCTTTTGTTGCTTATTTTTAGAGTGTTTTATTCAGAAAAACTTTTCACCCAATCTAGGGTCACAAAGACTTATTCCTATATTTTCTTCTAAAGATTTTATAGTTTTAGTGTTTAAATTGGCATCTCTGATGCACTTTGCATTTATTTTGTTTATATTGTGATGTGAAGGTCAAACTTCATTCTTTTGCAAGGTCATATCAGATTTCCTAGCACTATTTGTTAAAAATACTGTCCTTTCCCATAACTGAATGGTCTTGGAACTGTTATTTAAAATAAACTGACCACATATATTAGTATTTCTTTCTGGACTCTCAACTCTATTTCATTACACACACACATATGTACACGTATGCACATATGCACAGGAACACACTTTTGCTCTCTCACAACCATCATTTCCAGGTGGTGTCTCCAGTTTTCTGCTGTGTGCATTTCTCTGATCAACACAACCAAAGGCCAGGCCTATTTAAATGGCAGAGCCTTTTCCTAGAAGTGATAGAGGGAGGGAGATTGGGGCCATTCAGAAATTAATTTTTCAGCCCAATCCTGTTATATAGTTTACATTGTGCCATTGCTAACCTTCTCCTATGTTACAGAATGCAGAACTATCTCAATGGGGCAAGGACAAGAAATACACGCTCGGAAGCTTGTCCAGATGTCCATGCAGCAGGTATGTAACAGGGGCTATTGCATCTTCTTTGCTATTTTCCTCTGTCCATCTGGTCTACAGAGGTGGGGAGCATCATTCCTGTGATGCTCAACACTTATTTTTGATTTATGCAGGTATATGAATTGTATGCATATATGTGAATTCTAACCTCAAGCTAGTTTCCTCCTGACAGCCCCATGGAAAGCTTGTTCCATTAGTTTTTTGTTTTTTGTTTTGGGTAATGGGAATTGATTGAACTCAGGGGCACTCCACCAATGAGCCACATCCCCAGCCCTATTTTGCATTTTATTTAGAGACAGGGTCTCACTGAGTTGCTTAGCACCTCGCTGTTGCTGAGGCTGGCTTTGAACCCATGATCCTCCTGTCTCAGCCTCCAGAGCCGCTGGGATTACCAGCATGCGCCACTTTGCCCAGCACTTGCTCTATTTTCTGTAGCATCTGTTCCATTTTATTTTCACTTGTTTATTTATTTACAGTTTGGAAGACACACCCTCTAGTTTATAAGGATGCAGCTATAGCAGTCTTCGAATTTCACGATCAATATTGATAGACAGTACTTAAAGAAGTGACAGATTGAGACAGTTAAATTTCAATTTTCAGTTAAAGGCAGGCCTTCATTTTTCATTAGTGGGTACTTACAGGAAAATAAGAAATGTTTGAGGACTTTATATTTATATATTTATAATAATTTTTATTGAAAGTTGCAGGCTGAATGGAATGGTAAGAAATAGTTTCCATCACACCCAATAAATACACAGGACATTAATTTTCTAAGAATGCTCTGTAGATAGCCATCTCAGCTGTAATAAGAAGTTGCATCATTTATAAAAATAAAATAAGATCTTGGTTTATTTTTAAGCTTTTGATCTCATCATGTCTGTAGCAACTTTGGCACAGCTTTTCCCTGGGAATTAATGACGAGAGAGGGTTAATGGGCTAAAACTCTACTTGGGTCATCAAAATTTTAAGCTGGTCATTAATTCTGAAGTGCCCTAAGCTTTAATCTTTATCACTTAATTAAATTCAATAATAAATTATATTTAATTTATATATATCAAAGCAATTATATATAATTATTTCTACTCGGGTCAAGTGTTTCACTCTGTTGAGTGATTGGACAATTTAACTTTGGACTTAATTTATTTAGTTTCGATGAGTGAGAAACTTTTTTTTTTTTTTTTTTTTTTTAATTTTTTTATTATTTATTTACTTATTCATCATGCACAAGTATTAACAACTGCTTGTATAAAGTGAGAAACTTTTAAATTTAAATGCTGTATTCGCATTAACCTTCTTGGAATACCAGGTTTTTGTAACTCCCATGTCCTGTTTTTCACAATGGGATAAGTATTGATAATCATGGCATTATCAGAAATATGTATATATTGACATGTGCAGCCACAGTGCCACCTTGAGAGACCTCAGACTTAGGGTAGAGCTGACATTGTGGAACACCGAGTGAGGGGCCAGAAAGTAACTGGGTTCATGATGACACAAACAATCTGTCTTCCTCTGGACACTCCCTGTTATATCGACCAACACATCCCCTTTGCTACTCAAGGCAGTCTGAGCCATACTTTCTCTTAGAGTTGAAGGCGCGATATCTATACCTTATCATTCATTTATTGCACTCAGTATTTTGTAGCCATATTTATCGGATCTAGTTATGTAAGAGTATTGAACTGTTGTCTGCTTCTCATAGGGCAGTGATGGTTATGTAGCATATTGCTAGAAAAGTAGTTTTATCAAGTATTTTTTAGATAATGCTTATTAAGTTTTGTGGTTTCAGGGGTGTGTGGGGAGAGTGGTGACAAAGAATAAGGGTTACTATATTGGTAGCAAATGTCACCAAATATGTTGGCATCAACTCTCACAAGATAATGTGTATCTTTCTGTGCAACTGTTGGTCACGGTGAACCAGCCTTGGTCTGGGGGCAGTCTATTCTGATTTGCCTTAGGCAGGACAATCAAAGTTACCATTCCCACCATTAGATGGTGCACACACTGTACTTATACACAGCTGCCCTTGATTTTTGATTTCTGTTCCTTTCTGAACCAGGGATGGCAGAATATAGTCATTTTGAATCTACCTGATTACAAGCAATCAGCTTGTACCAGATGCAGATGATTGTATTCACATATAGTTTAAAGACTATATATATGTATATATGTGTGTGTGTGTACTCTCAAAATAGAATAACCATATGCTTTAAAGCAAAATGTTTTAAAAAAAGTTTTGTACATTTTGTTTTATTAAAATCATATCCAAAAAATTTACAAGAAATAAATATAAACTCATTTTTTGATACAGGGTGGTTGGGTATTACTGCAAAATTGTCACCTTGGCCTGGAATTCATGGAGGAATTACTGGAGACACTAATGACCGTTGAAGCCAATGATGATTCTTTCCGAGTATGGATAACTACTGAGCCCCATGATCGATTTCCAATTACTTTGCTTCAGGTTTGTTACCATAAGCACCTTTTCATTGAGAAATGGCACAGTTGGTATTACTGAGAGATGGAAATGGGACAGGGCTCTTTGGCCCAGTAGAATCTGCCCTGAAAAATCATATAATCATCAAAATCTTGACCAGAATCATCAAAGCTATGGAGTACATATTTCCACACCAGCGTTCTAAGACTCAGTACTAACTTATTGGGGTACAGCTCTGATCAGTGGAGTTAGTTTTTGCAGTGCTAAATTTCAGCCCACAGTCTAAGTGTCAGTAAACATATTGCTGTACTGAGGTAGTGTGATTTCTATTTTGTCCCTTAGAGTAATGTTTAAAACAAAACAACCCTTTGCTTTTTATGACAGACTTCTATCAAATTCACTAACGAGCCACCCCAAGGAGTGCGTGCCGGTTTGAAAAGAACATTTTCTGGGATCAATCAAGACCTTCTGGACATCAGTAATTTACCCATGTGGAAGCCGATGCTTTACACAGTAGCATTTTTACACTCCACAGTGCAGGTAACTTGGGAAAGCAGTTTTCACGTTTGGGGGTTGCTGACCATGTGTCGCGGCCTGGGTGTGGAGGCCTTCTGGGCTGTGTGCCCGCTGCCAGCCGCTCTGTCCTCCTGACCTGCTTTCTTTTCCCGAATGGCACTTTCCCCCACCTGGCGTGGTGGGTATCTGCTGTGGGTTTTGCGTGTGTCCCCAGCCCCCACAGGAGAACCTACGAGCCCGAGGGCAGACACAGTCATTTGGTCACTGCTGACTTTACTGCTGTCCCAACAGCTGCCAAATATGGAGCTCCATAAATATTTGTAGAATGAAGAGAGAGAGAGATTATTGAGCGAGGAGTTGGTCTTGAAAGTGCCTGTGCTGTCCGAGAATTTAAGTGCACCGTCTCATGTGACAGCAGGGGCCACATTTTAAGGCAGGGTTATCACCGCCTCAGAAATGAGGAAACGGGGACTCAGGGAGGTTGAGCACGAGGCGCATGTGGTAGATCTGGGGCTGAAAAGCCATGTAACTTTGATGCTCTCAGCTCATGCCAATGAAGAGGCTCCTTTAGCCCCTTCTTGCATTTCTCCTTCCCCAAGGCTGGGGTGAAGGACAAAATGAGCCCCCTGCCATGTGCCAGGAGTCAGGCCCATGCACAGGGATGTGCAGAGTTCCCCTGTCTCTCCCCACCCTGCCCAAGCACAGAGGGGAGTTCCAAGCTCACTCCAGAAACTGCTGGGTGTGTTTGCCCTCTGGCTGTCTGTTCCTAGCACTTTCCTAGGTCCTGTGCTGCCAGAGAGGGCTGCAGGGTTATCTGTGTCCCCAACCCTGAGAGAGTTAAGGTTGCTTGCTTTGTTGGTGATTATTTTTACTAAGTTCCATTGTGGCCTTTGGATTATCAATTATAGCTTTCAAGTCCCTGAAACCTATTTCATTCATTCTTATCTGAGAATGGTTTGCTCTGCTAGACCTTATTACACTCTAATACAAATATTGCTTTAACTCTGCTACTTAATTCCCCATTCACAAATACTGTATTTTATGATTCTGTTCCTAGTAGTGATGATTCAACTCTTCCACTGTACTTATCTTGGGGAGAGGATTGGCAGTATTTTCTGCATGGTCAATATGGTGACCTCTGTTTTAAAGGCCATTGCCCAGGTGCTAAACAGAAGAGCAACAGGAACACCATCTAGCCATGGGGCTAAGGTTTGCTTGCACTGAATAAGACAGATGTTTAAGTTAGAATAAAAGATATCCACTGCTAGGGCTGGGAAGCTGTAGTGGAGTGTCTATTAAAAAAGAAAGAAAGAAAGGAATGGTTGAATATCTCTTTAAAATCAAATCATAGTGTGTTAGAAAGAGTACTTCACTGGGAAGTAAGGAGGCCTGGACTTAACTGACTGATTTCATAGAAAGTCTTACAGGGAAACTGGTCAGTCATATCCATCATAGGGCCCCTGTTTCTTCAGGTAGACCAGAAGACCCTTCTTCTTTCAAGATATTCCCCATTTCTAAAATTCTGACATCCAGTCTGACATACAGCAAGGGCAGGTCATTCAAACATCTCCCCCAGTGCCTTTTTTAATCAATCTTAGAAATGGTTACTGTGATATTACCTAAATGTTTTATTGGGTTAGGATAGAGTCAGTTGGGTAGAGTTCTTTAGGGGCTTGGTATCCTGGGCCAGCAGCATCTGCTTGAAGGCTGAATCAAAATCCACAATGCAATAAGAAGCCCAGGTACTTTATGTGTTTGTGAAAGATTGCGACACAGCTGCTAAAAGAAGAAACTCTCTCTCTAGTGTTAGATATAAGATATAAATACCTGATGTTAGTTAATTGAGTCCTTAACAGTGTATTAGTCAGCTTTCTGTCACTGTAACAAATACCTGAAATAATCAGCTTGTAAAGAAAAAAAAGGTTATTTTGGCTCATAGCTTTGGAGGTTTCAGTCTAAGATCCATTGGTCCTGTTGCTTTTGGCCTGTGGTGACACGGCACATCAAAGCAACAGTGCATGGAAAAACTCTTTGCCTCATGATTGGGACACACAAGAGAGGAAAAGGAAGTGACTGGGGTCTCAATATCCCCTTCAAGGGCACACTCCCAGTGACGGAAGACTTCCCAGTAGCTCCACCTCAAAGGTTCCACGACCTCCTGATAGTGCCACGGGATGGGGACCAAGCCTTTGACACATGGGCTTGGGGGGATACTTACCCAAATCACAGCACACACGTATGCCTTGCTTTATACAAACCTGACGTATGTGCTTTTGATCTTGTAGAGACTGAAAAAAAGAACAGGGAATTGGTTCATGTCATATAATCTGAAGCCATAGAACCTAGGGGTAAAATCGCCAGGCCCCTACATACTCCCAGTGTCATTTCTCTTGTTGAATTGTAGTTTGGATCAGTTCATCAGCTTGTGGGCCTGATGTGTCATGTAGATCCTATGCTTGCCTGTTTCAGAGAACAAAATGAACGTTCTTCATTTCCTAGCTGATGGGCAAGTCGATTTGGCTGGTCAGGGACGACTTTCCTGGGGGGGAATAGCGGTGGAGGCTGTGGTTTGTTTTTTTCTGTTGAGATGGGAGCAGGCTTACCCAGGAGAAGGAGGTGTCCCGGCTGCTGCCTTGGGCCCTTGTGTGGCTACACAGGACAGCTCCTGGCCAAGCTCTGCCCACTCCACGCACACACCTGCCCCTTCCCTCTCCTCTCCTCCAGGAATTTGCCATCTACACCAGGCATTTGGTAGCTGTCCTGAGAGGCAGTGGCTGCTCTTACTGCAGTCCAGGGATGCCTCTGTCTTTGCGAGCCAGCCCTTCCACCCTCCCTGTGGGAGCTTTGCAATCCCTGGACCCTCTGCCTAGCTTGGCTACCACTCCCCGGGAACATTTTAGCCTTCTCTTGAACATGGCCCACAAGGGAGCTTCTCTCTGGCCCCGGTATACTCTCTATAGTCTCTTGAGAACTCAAATGCAGCACCATTGTGGGTTCAGAGCAGGCCCGTGTTCACACTGAGGGATTTTAATTTTAAGTACATTGTCCTCTGAAGCCTCGGTCTTCTAAAACTCAATCATTACATTTTTAGTCTCCTTTCAAACCTTCCTACAGAAGGAAGGTCAGGATAATGTCCTCTGGTATTTTTCCCTTTGAGCAGCACATTGGGTGGAGGGAACGTCTCAAGCAGTGCTTTTCAGCCAGCACCTGGGCCCTGGACCAGGCCACTCAAGTGAGAATCCTGGGAGGAGGGGAGGAGGAACTCGGTCTTCTTAAAACTTCCCAAGTGATTTGGACTTGCAGTGAGAATTGACACCCCAAGGCAGAACCTTCCGCCCTTTTGACCTCTTTTTCGTGGTTTGGAATTTTTCTCTCCCCACCACTTTGGTTTGCCCACATTGAGCCTCACATTGATTATAAAATTCTCACATTTGGGACTTTTCCAATGGTTTAGACACAATTTGGCGAGTTTTTGCTGCTGCTGTTATTTTGCTAAAGTTATTTTGCTGCTGGCCCAGGACACAATCCTCTAAAGAATTCTGGATTTGAAATCTGTAAGGGCCTCCTGTGGCAGTTGCAAATGTGGAAATTTTATCTCGGCTCTTAAAAATTATTTAAATATTGAATAAAAATGGTTGCATCACCAGGAAATTCCACTATTAATACTTCTTTATTTGAAAACGTGTTTATTACTCTTATATTTTGTTTCCTTTCTCAAGTTGAGCCTTGAGAAAGAAAATTTTAAAAGTGCTTGTAAAGTTCTTGATATGGGGATGCATGATTATAAAATTCTTAGTTTAAATGTTTTTGAATAATTACAAATATGATGCAGGTTTATCTTGTTATATTAGGATAAAACCGCGGTTCTCACTATTTTTGTTACTTATTTTACCTATTAAAATTTTCTCTATGTTGTCTAGTATGGATTATATTTTTCATTTTATATTAGCACAAATTAGTGAACTCAGGTAGTTAATTGCAGCTCCCTGGTTTTGAAGATGCAGGTGAAGTTTAATTAAACAAGAATGTTTAATATGTCATTGAAAGACAGGAGTAGGGTGTTAGTTGCCTTGCATTTGGAAAGAGAGAGAATGGATCATCACTAATCCATGTGTCATATTAAAATGCATGTTAAAGCCAGGCCTCTGTTCACCATGCATGCATCCCCCACTCAGCATGGCAGGAGCTGGAAGTAAGAATGAAATCAATCAAATTGCATATGTTTATTGTAGCTATTAATAATAACACTATGCTTAAAAAATGAAAAATCTAGAAAAAAAAAAGATGCTAAACCAAACTGGATACCATGGTGAAGTGACTCAGCATTGGGCCCTGGGAGCTTCTGAGGCAGAGTCTAAGAGAAGCTTTGAAATGGCTTTGACATTATTAAAATGATGGCTTCATTGAGCAGAATTCTCATCTGTGATCTAAGGAGTTTCCCATATTTCACTGTGCTTTGTATATTCCCTGGAATAAAAGGGAAGGAACTGAATTAGCTAAATGAAGCACACTGTCATCCTCAAATCCTCGCTCCCCAGCTTAACAACGTGTGACAACTCCCTGGGCTGAGTGGTCCCTGGCACGCATGTGGACACCAGTTCCTGCTGCTCTCCAGAGCTGGCCCTCTCCTGCAGGAGAACCTCGTGCCTCTGGGCAGTTCACAGACTTCACATTCCTGCCTTCGATGGACTTTGCCACGCCTGGAAGTTTCTTCTCTCCTCTCAAAGAACAGCCTCCGTTTCATTCTGAACTGAAATTTTTAAGACAGATGTGTCATGTATACAACAGAAATTTTTAGTTTTCAAAATGTCTTTTTCAGGCTCATTGCCTGTTAAATTTCAACAGTTAATTACAGTCACAGTCACATTGTCGTTTTCTTGTTTTCTGAGTCTTATTTTCTCAATTGGATTATAACATCTTGAAAATACATGTATTTTGATTTTTTTTCCTATTGTACTACATAGGATTCATCTCCTGGTTTCCAAAACAATAACTGGGCTGAAAAAGTTCAATATTCTAAATAAGTCTAGCAAAATTTGCTGTTTTTGGTCTTCTGAATGAACACTTTTGAGTCTATCCTGGTGATTTTAGTCTATCCTGATAGTATGCCAAGGTGATATTTCAGGGTTCTTTTTTTTTTTTTTTTTTTCATTATTGTCTCTTTAGAGAGACCAGTGGCTACAAAAATACAGCAAGAAGTGAAAGGACTTTGCTTGTGAAGGAACAAGACACCCATTGTTATGGTTTGGATATGAGGTATCCCCCTCCCCCAAAAATCTCCTGTTAGTACAGCAGGATTGTGAGAGCTGTAACCTAATCAGCCCATCCTAGGAGGTAGGTGGGGTGGACTGGAGGATGTGCCCTGGAAGGGTACATCTTCCCTGTGGCCCCGCCCCATAGCCTGACCCCTCCCTGAGCTGAGCAGTTTTCCTCTCCTGGGTCCTTCCCCCATGATGGTCCGCCTCACCTTGGGCCCAGAGCAATGGAGTCTGCTGGCTGTAAACAGAGACCTCTGAAACCATAAACTCCAAATAAACGTTTTCTCTTCTAAGTTGTTCTTGTCAGGTATTTTGATCACAGTGATGAAAAAACTAACTAGAATACCTACCCACTAAAATTTCGTCTTTTTTCTTCTCTTTTTTTCCCATGATGAGCTCAACTGAAGTCTGTAACTTTCGTGAAGCAACTTAAAAAAGTAAATGCTTTAAATGAAAATTGATATCAAGTGACATAAATGTGAAGCAAATTTCAGCACAGGGGCAATTTTCAAAGATCACATTTTTAAGGAGCAACTAAATTGCAGTTGCTCAGTGCATATAAATGGGAGTGTTTCCATAGAGCCAATTTAAGCAGCTTCAGTAATTGGAAAGAAAGAATCATTTCTCATTCAGTCCTCTGTCTAATTGAACCTTAAATTTTAAAAATTAAGTCAAACACATAGGTAAAACTAACAGTGTAGGTTTTGATTTTCTTTTTTTAAAAAATAGGAAAACATTCTCACTTCACTAAGTGGTTAGCAGTCTTAGCAAAGTTAGCAGGATGGAAGAAATCCCAGGGACTGAAGGGTTAGCTGAACATATTTTCATGTTAATATTCCATAAACTCTCAACCCACCCTTGCTTCTGGAATAACCTGGAAGAGGCTCACCTCAGCGTTTCTGAGGCCCTCTCAAGAAGTTCAGAACCCTGGGTCAGCCATGGACTTGACCTCCCAGGTAGTAATTGACCTTTTTGGATTAGGAAACCATGATTCTTTTTCTTTTCACTGTCAAGACTCCAAATCTGGTTGCAGGACCCAATATCTTAACTTGAACAATTAGAATCCTGGAACTAAGAAGCCACCAAGAGAAGCAGACAGTCTAGGGCCAAGACGGCCACTCTTGTGCCTAGGACCATGGTCTCTCCATTTAAAGCCATGGTATTTGCTCCTCATCACCTCTGTGTACTTCAGAGCTCCTGAGTTTACAAGTCTTTCTGCTATAAACTTCACATAGCAATTCTGAACCCTTAGTTTGAGTCCCTGGGAGGAGTCTGGTTCATTTTTCTTGGGCTGGTTGTCTACCTTTGATCAAATTAGCTAAGGGGTGGTGTGAAAGTCACATTGTACAAATCTCTGATGCCTGATACCCTAACCTAGAGAAGTATGAGTCAAGAAGTAATGGTAGCATTTTCCAATTATAAAAGGTTTCCTTTCTTTCTTTCTTTCTTTCTTTCTTTTTTTTTTTTTTTTATGCCCTTATCTCCTAGGGTCAGAACATCTAGACCCAATTAATGTTAATGATTTATCTAATATTTTAAAATTATCCCCTGAATCTCAGTAATTAAAACCTTCATGCTTTCTGAGCTTCTTCTCTGAGCTGTCCATGATTTTGCCCAAGCTAAAATTTATATAGATTCCTTTAAATTCTGGGATTACTCAGGATTTGATGCTTGGGACAAGTGTGGTAAGGATTGGAATGACATGCAAAACCAGCAGTGTGTGTGTGTTGTGTTGGGGAAAGCAGAGGAGAGAGGGAAAAGTCATTAAAAGGCAGAGAAGTAAACTTAAATCTTTCCATCAATGGACAGGGATGTTGCTCCCCCACCCCACTTAGGGCCTCGCCTCAGGCATTAGGATTGAGGGTCCAAGTAAATCAGTGGGACTTACATGAAGACTGGTGTGTGCCAGGCAGGGAAACTTGAAGGCATGGCAACACTGGGAACATCATGGGCTTTGATGGGTAATCAGGGCCTGGGGATACCAGCTTAGGTGCTTTTAAAATGGTCCCCAGAATATCCAAGCAACTGAGTCATTTGAACTGAGTCCAGTTGGTTATTTACTGGTAATTTGGCAATTCTCAACAATTAGTTATTATTTCAGATAACACAATGAAGGTAGTGTGAAATTTTAAGACAGATGTGTTTTGTATACAGTAGAAATTCTTAGTTTTCAAAATCTGAAATGGCACAATTACCAAGTGAGACTAGCAGGGAGTCTTCATGCTCTTGAATGCTTGAGTTATTCAACTTGACAAACTCTTGAATTTAACATTTCAAACTTTCAAGGCTGTGATAACAGTTAATCCAACCAATATTTATGGAGCACCTACTGCTGTTTTTCTGCGTTGTTACTGGAGACCTAGACTTTTTTTTCCCCCCAAAACCCATGATCAGAAACTTGGCAAATATGTGGAAATTTATTTTTATAAACCATTTGAGTATAGATTCATGAAATAATATTTCTTTTATTTTTTTAGTTGTAGTTGGAAACAATATCTTTATTTTATTTATTTATTTTTATGAGGTGCTGAGGATTGAACCCAGCACCTTGCATGTGCTAGGCGAGTTTTCTACCACTGAGCCACAACCTCAGCCCCATGAAATAATATTTCTAATGGTTCATGTATCTAAAATTGTATATGCTGTTCTTTGAAGATAATTTCAACTTATCTTGATCACAAGATCTTAATTTTATACCTTATTTTAATAATAATAAGAAAGGATCAGCTCCATACAGTTTTCAAAACCCATTCAATACTTACCTTTTCTCTGGTGTTTTAAGGAACGACGGAAATTTGGTCCCTTAGGATGGAACATCCCTTATGAATTCAATTCTGCTGACTTCTCGGCCAGTGTTCAGTTTATTCAGAATCACCTTGATGAATGCGATATTAAAAAAGTGAGTGAAAAACTTTTTTTTTCTATTTTTCATTGTAGCTTGTGACATGGAATGAGAGACTGCTGAGGTCTCCCCCACACCCTTTCCAGGGGCCTGGCCACTCTGATCAGCTGTGTGCTGGTCCAGCCTCTTCCCTTTCCCCCACAACACACTCACACCTGAAGCTGCCTGTGGCTGCCTCCAGGTGCCCCAGGGCATGGCTAGAGGAGGCCTGCCTTCAGTCAAACTTGCCTTCTCTGTCCTGACTGTGTCTCCTTAAAAGAGATGTTAGCTGTCCGCCTACCAGGAACGTTCTTTTTCACCTTAAGTCACTTAAAAAAAAAAAAAAATATATATATATATATATATATATTTTTTTTTAGTTGTTGATGGACCTTTATTTCATTTATTTTGTATGTGGTGCTGAGAATCAAACCCAGTGCCTCATACATGCTAGGCAAATGCTCTTCCACTGAGCTACAACCCCAGCCCTTAAGTCACTTTTTAACTAATATTAGCTTTTGCATATAAATAGCCTTCATTCCTAATGATGGTCACTGGGCTGGAGGTGTGGCTCAGTGGTAAGGCCCTTGGTTTCAGCCCCAGCACAGAGAAAAGAAAACAAAAAAAAACTGACAATGGTCACTACTAAAAATAATGTGGCAGGGCTGGAGGTTGTAGCTTAGCTGGTATAGCACTTGCCTAGCATGTGTAAGGCATTAGATTCAATTCTTGGCACCATATAAGAATAAATAAATAAGGGTATTGTGTATTGTTAACAAAATTGTGTGGCACTTTGTAGTTTTCAGAGTGCTCGTGTGCAAAGCCTCATTTTTGTCTTTGCCCTCTGTGAGGTGGTCGTGGAAACTTTACTGAAATGCCCATTTTACTGATGAGGACCACACAATATAGACAGGAGACTTCCTCAAGCTCACAGAGCTGAGATTGCAAACAAACCCAGTTGTCCCATCCCACATGTTATAAAGGGTTGGAGATCTGTTTCTTCCAGATCTTGGGCAAGTGAATGAGCCTCAGAGCCTGTGTCCCCATTTATAAAGTGGCTGTGGATTCCCTGAGGAGCAAATGGGTTAGTATTTGTGAATGTGTAAATGCCACTTTTCCTGTCTGTCCTGCCTTCCTTTCCACGTAGGCCCTCAAGGTAATTACAGATGCAGCAGTGACAGGGCTGTGCTAGAGAGCATGATGAATGTTTACTTGAACAGGAGGGATCACTAGAACCAAACCATCACTTTTTCTGTAAATGCCAAAGGAATAGTAAATTAAGAGTATGGCAGTTTGATGAAAAAAATGTATTGTATGGGTTCAGATTCTATGGTCATTTATCACGTTGGTATAAACAAATAATAGTTACCTGGAAATAGTTGCTTTGAAAGGCAACTGAACTGAAAAATCAAATTTTAACCAAGAATAAAAATAAATAAGAATCACACACCCTCACTTCTCCTACCCCAAATGTAGGGAGAATTTCTTTCTTTTTCTTTTTCTTTTTTTTTTTTTTTTTTTTTTTTTACAAAAATAAAATAACTGGTACTATCTAAAATATATTGCCAGTGTGAGTTGGCTATAGAAATTAATGAACACTTAGATATAGTTTTAGCTCACAGATTGAGATGGCAAAAGATTGCATTGTAGAAAAACCTTGTGAATAATACGTTTCTAGTTGTTCTCATACTGATTCCAGAAAATATATTGCTAGGAGAGCACATTAAAGAGTTGATTACTTGATTTTCCTCCTTTCTTCACTAAACAACACTTTTTCCCTCTGCAACAGCTTGGCATGACTGTAATGAGTGTTATAGGTGATTACACCCACAAGAGTGAAAAATAGTGGTTTTTTTTTTTTTTTTTTTTCTATTTTAAATAATCCATGGGCAACACATCCACTAGTGTTTTGTATTGTAGAGTTCTCTTTGGAGAACAAACGATAGTGGTTCCAGCCATGCAATAGAGGGATTAATGTAAGTTAATAACTTACATTAATGAATAACTTTAAAACACATAATTTTATTTTATTTTTATTTATTATTTATTTATTTATTTATTTGCTTTAGTTGTACACAATGCAATGCATTTATGTTTATGTGGTGCTGAGGATCGAACCCGGGCTGCACTCATGCGAGGCGAGTGCTCTACCGCTGAGCCACAATCCCAGCCCCCACATAATTTTAAATACAATCTATGTTGCACTCCCTTTCCCAGGCCTTTCCTATAGAGAAAAGCTGGAACTATTTGCTTGGATTGACAGTGAATAATCCTTTTTTTGTTTCTGATGAAGGGTGTGTCGTGGAGTACAGTTCGGTACATGATTGGAGAAGTACAATATGGAGGCAGAGTGACAGACGACTTTGATAAACGTCTGCTCAATTGCTTCGCTAGAGTAAGTCAATTCACGGGAAGAAAAGCACGGAGGCAGTTTCATTGTACTTTGCTTTTAAACAAGCCTTTTTTTTTTTTTTTTTTTTTTTTTTTTTTTTTTGTACTGGGGATGGAATTCAGGGGCACTCGACCACTGGGCCACATCCCCAGTCCTTTTTTGTATTTTATTAGAGACAGGGTCTCACTGAGTTGCTAAGTGCCTCGCCATTGCTGAGGCTGGCTTTGAACTCGCGATCTTCCTGCCTCAGCCTCCCAAGTGCTAGGATTACAGGCGTGCACCACCGCGCCCGGCTAAGCCTACTTTTTGTTTGTTTATGAGGGGTATGCCAAACTTAAGGGGGGAACAGTATAAAGAGGAGTTGCTAAAAACAAATTAGCCAAGAAATGCACCTGCCACACACATCCCCATCCTTACCAACAAAGTAGCAATCTGCCTGTGGTCCTGAGCAGAACAGTGGTCAGTTCTCAAGGGTCTCTGAATCCTCTCCTGTACAGGTGAACTATCCACGCCCAGCCTCCCACCACCGCTCCTCCACATTCTCCATTCCCCAGTGCCTCACCTGGGAAGAAACACTGGCCATCATTTCCGTACCTCTTCCTCCCTGAGCGAGACTGATGGCGACTTCAAGCCCAAAACAAGGGATGGGAGAGTCACCACAATTTATTAGATTGGATGATTGAAAATGGATGAAGTGTTCATTTTTTTATAACTTTTCAATTTTTTTACCCAGTGAAATCCACATATAGCATATTAGTAAATTTTTAAAAAAATATTTTATTTATTTGCTTTAGTGGTACACAATGCAATGCATTTATGTTTACGTGGTACTGAGGATCGAACCCAGGCTGCGCACGTGCTAGGCGAGCACTCTACCGCTAAGCCACAACCCCAGCCCAGTAAATGTTTTTTAGAGAAAAATATTACCTGGCATTTATGGTTTTCACATCAAGGTTAAATACTATAATTAATACCTACCAACCTCAAACTCTTCTTTTTTTAACACTTTTTAAAAAAATTTTAGTTGTATGTGGACACAATACCTTTATTTTATTTATTTATTTTTATGTGGTGCTGAGGATCGAGCCCAGTGCTAGGCAAGAGTGTGTGCTAGGCAAGCGCTCTACCACTGAGCCATAACCCCAGCCCCTCAAACTCTTTGAAAAGTGTTTTACATGTTAAAGAAGAAATAAACATTACTTTCAGTGGGAAAAAATCAGATATAGGGGTATTTATGATTGCTAAGTTCTTTATGTTAGGATCTATGTTGTTTATTCTCTGTTTCTGTAATTTTATTTTCTTCCTTTCTTTTTTTTAAACAAAATTAAAACCTAAACAACCAGGTACAAGCTACAAGCTTCTGGGATACCTTGGTAAACTGGGGGTTGACTGGAAATCTGATTTTTCTTTGAACCCTTATCCTATCTTTGCATGCTTTCTGGTAAGCCATATGTAGACAAAGGTGGAAAATACCAAGTGTAGAAAGAATGAGGAAAGGTGGATCCGTGTGTGCTCGGAGGCTTAATTGGTGCAGACCTCCTGAGATACCTGCTAAACTCAAGTATCCCAGGTAGATACATCCCAGAACGTTTCAAGGAAAAGTCCACAAACAGGCACGTACAAAGTGTGCGCTGATGGCAGCATTGTGCACGGAGCTGACGGCAGCCATCATGGGGTGGGTTCCCTGGAAACAGACCCTAACTGGGAGATTTGCATTTTGGTGCCCCCTCCTGCCAGGGCAGTTCCTGAAGACGGACTGTAGCTAATACTTTAGACAGCTAGGGGGGAGTGAGTGCCTAGGTCCTGAGGGAGGATCAGGTGGTGCATCTCAGTGTCCACCTCAGAAGCCCAAGAATCCTGAGAAAATAAGATGGAGTGGATGGGCACAAGGGAGTGCTGTGCTCACCCTTCTGGGCTGCCGGCTGGTGCGCTCAGTAACATCAGCTGTGTGACACGAATGCTTTCTGAACCAGAATCCTGTTCCTCAGGATATGTCCCAGAGAAATTCTCACAATGGACAAAGATATTATTCATAGCATGTTTGTGGTCTTGGGAAGCTGCAGGAAACACACATCTGTATCTATCACAGGGGAAAGAGACAAGTTAAATGTAGATGCCTCTGGCGGCAGCCGATGCAGCACCTGGGAGAGATGATCTATACAACGTCTGCACGGATCTTTAAACAGTGTTGAGTGCAGCTGGAAAAAATAAGACGCGATCCATAAAGTAACCTAAGTATATTGTGCAAGGATAAATACACATTTAAGGACATTAGCAAGTCCCTTTAAATAGATGTCCTCAAAAGGAAGGAGACTGTATGTGGATATCAGAGATGAATGGGGAAAACTAAAATAAAAGGGACATGACATTTTTCCATAGAAATGGAATGTAGAAATTGACAGTGGAAAAATATAACAGTGGTCCATTTTATGCTTTAAATATAGCCCTTGCTGCTCTGCCACTGCAACTTATTTTTTTAAAAGGGTGGGGGCATGAACATAATAATGATAACCAGGGACCATGAGAAATCTAAGGTTCAATAAAACAAGTATTTCTTAGTAGTATACTTGGGTAGAATAGTTATAAAAATTATAAAAGTATCTAAAATTGGAGTTTCAACAGCAGAGACTCTGAGAATGTGTATGTATAAAATTTTTAAGTTTTTGAGACAGGATCTCACTAAGTCACCTAGGTACCCTTGAACTTGAAATCCTCCTGCCTCAGTCTCCTGAGTAGCTGGACTTATAGGTGTGCATCACCATGTCCATCCTATTTTTTCTTTTTAATTAGCATATAGTAATTGTACGTATCTATGGAGCACAGTTTGATGTTTCACACACACACACACACACACACACACACACACACACACACACACTTGAAGTCAGGGTCTTGAGCATGTCCAGCTTCAGGATACATTTCACAGAGAGTTCCAGCAGAGTGCTGATGGGATCGAGTGTGTGGGGGATAGCAGTGGTGAGGGTCAAGGATCACTACAAGTTTTGACCTGATCAACTGGGGAGAGCGGAACGATTTCCAGAGGAGCAGAAGGGCTGTAGAGGAATGAGTTTTGTTAGCTAAGGATGGAAATTGGGAGTTCTGTTTTGATCATGTAACATTTGAGTATCTACTAGACATCCCCAAAACATAAAATATACATTTAAAGAATACATTTAAATAATTCAACACAAACCAGAAAGGTGCATAAAGCATAATCGTGAAGCTTAGTGTAGGCTTTAACTCTGAACCTTCCAACTTGCATCTTCCATATAACTACCTGGGATGTTTGGGTTCCACCTTATTTTTATCCCCCACCTCTATTGCTCATTATCATAATTTTTATAAGCAGTGTCAATTTAGATTTAGAGGTATTTATGCTGGTTGTTTTGCATGAGGCCCTCATGTTCCCCTCCTCCCTTCCTGGAAGGAGGGCCTCCCATTCTTTTTGGTGGGGAAGAGCATGGGTGGCTTCAGGAACCTCTGGAGTCAGTATGGGGAGATGAGGCCATATTCCACTGACTGCATCTATGTTCTGAGAGAAATAAGAAACAAGGTCATTGGCTAAGGAGTAGGGAGAGGCGAGTTTGGGATGTTTGAAGAAAGTGGATAAAGTATAGCTTTCTGAGAGAGTCAGATAGGGAATGTGTGACTCTCATAGCTCTCTTTTGTCTTCCCCACTAGAATGTAAGCCCCTTAATAGGAGCCAAGTCTTCCTGGTCTCTGTACCCCTCTGCCTAGTGCTTAGAACTCACTCATGCAGGTGTGTTGATGGGGAACATCACATGATCTCAATACCCTGAGAATTTTCTATAGTCACTTAAAACAGTTGAATATCTACTGACACCAACACACCTTGAAAATTAGGTATGCATGTGTGTTTTTTACTACACTTAATGTATCACATTTAAAATTTTTATTTTTATTTTTATTTTTTGGTACCCAGGGGCACTTAGCCACTGACCCACATCTCGGCCCTTTTTGTGTTTTTTGTTGTTGTTGTTGTTGTTTGTTTGTTTGTTTTAATTTTAAGGCAGGATCTTGCTAAGTTCCTTAGGGCCTCACTTAGTTGCTGTGACTGACTTTGAACTCATGATCCTCCTGCCTCAGCCTCTTGAACTGCTGGGATTACAAGTGTGCACCACCATGCCCAGCTCAGCTTTTTAAAAAAGCATGTTTTGACTCTTTTTTCTAAAAACTCAAATTCAAGAAAAGTCCTGATTAGCCAACCACCTCTGTAAGTTTGTCTTTGTTTTATGGAAGCTGTGTTACCCAAAGGTGTGTGGGACACAGTGGTTGGCTGGCAAGGAGGCAGGATGTGGAAGAGCCCTCTATTCTCCTCCTGGAGCTCCAGGGCTCAGTTGAGAGCTGCTGTGTTAATCTGTCCCTTCAAGGTCAATGGCTGAGCCAGGAGCGCAGGAGGGGGGAAGCTCTGCTTGCTGGCTCTGGAGCCTGATCCACTTGCTCATCTCAAACTGGCCAAGTCCTCTCTCTGTCCCAAACCTTCTGAATTTGCTCTTTCCTTCTCCATAGCCTGACATTAGACATCTGGGGCCATGGAGGACTCAGTGAGACCACATCCCCCTCCCAGAGGCCAAGATTCTGCATCCCGGGGCTTAGGCTGCCCTGGGGAAGCACACATGGGATGTGTCTTGGTCATGGTCATGCAGACTCCTGGTCTAGAGCTGAGGGTGCCTTCTCCGCACCCCTGTGCCCTGGCTGATCCTAAGGAACAGAGGCTGCATCCCCACTGGATTAGAGCCTCTCTATACCATCAGATCCTGGCTTCTCTGACCTGGGTCCTCAGCAATTCCTACCCTAAATGAAAAGCCCATCTCACTACCATTCCATGCTTTCACTCCTGAGTGGCTTCCCCTGGCTCCTTCCATCCCCTCCCTCAGGCCCTTCAGTGGCTGCAGTTCTCTGTCCATGACTGGCCCACTTGCTCATTCCCCCTGCATCTGCTCTTCACCCTCCACCACCAACCTCCTGTCCCGCTTGTCCTTCACCTTACCCATCATACCTCTGTCTAGAGTTCACTTGTTCCAGATGACCCTCCACCCCCAGATAAGCAGAGAGGAGAGTCTGGGTCTCTGACTCTAAGGGCATGAGGTTCCCACATGAACTTGGCAGCAGAATCCTCTCGAGCAGGATGTAGAACAGCACCAGAGAGTCCCGTCCTGCCTTCCTCTGTCTTAGCGGTTCCCAGCCTCGCTCTTGCCATTTATTCCACTGACCAACCCACAGGGCAGCCACTTTCTCCTGCTGTGGGATCCCAAGTTACCATGGGAAGTGGTTCAGTTGTAAAACAGTGCTTCCAACTCAGATCCCCTGTCCCTGTGACTTCCAGTTTGGGGCTGTGTTTGGACCTCTCTGTTTTTTTGGCATCTTACAGAGTGTCTCTTCAAAACCTAGCAGGAGAAGAAGACTGAGCAAATTATGATAAGGCATAATGGATCCCACTATTTTGTATAATTATAATGTGCCAATAAAAATTAAAAACTACAGTTAAAAAAACAATAACAACTGCAGGACTTTTTTCATGTTCTCATTCAAGGATGGCTGCTGTCATCTTTCCATTGCTGTAGCAAATACTTGAGCTAATCAACCTGTAAAAGGAAAGGTCTGTTTTGGCTGACAGATCTTGTGGTGTCGTCCATGGTCACTTGGCCCCCATTGCTTTGGTCCTGTGGTGAATGGAGCAGCACCTCATGTTGGGCAGTGTGTGGAGTGAGGCCAGGACATGAAGGAGGAGGAGGAAGGGGCAGGTCCCACTGTCCTCTTCAAGGACACATCCCCAGAGGGCTTCTCACTAAGTCTCCCCTCTTAAAGATCCTGTCACAGCCTAGATCTGCCACAAGTTGTAGAATCTGCTTTTTATAGGTACCTGTTAGAGTCTCCCATAGTAATTCCATGTAGATTTCATATTCTGTATTTTGTCCATACCCCAAAAGAGCCTCCACATTTGGAGAAACCTGGCCCTGTGTGGGTTGGACCCAGCCATTTGTGTGCGTGTTAATAAAGTCATCATAAACCAGGAAGAAGCTTCATTTTGCTTTTTTAGGTACTTGCCATCTGACAACACAGAATCCATTGTGGTCATTTGTTTTTTGTGTACTGAGGCCTTTGCCTCCCTGGGGTGTCTTCCTGCAATTTAAGCCATCCACATCACAAAAAATCTAATCTTTCTCAATAATGACTGTGCTCAGCTCTGTGCCCTTTAATGACTTTCAATTGCTGCCCGGTTCTTAAATAAGCACTAGTCATCGCCCTGGTATCCACAGTCATCCATAAAATGACCTCACCTCCTCTACTTTCCTGTCCGGTCTCTTACAACTACGTTATGTTTTCTCCCCGACTTCGTTACATCCACCAACCTTTACATCCTCGCTTTCTGGCATCAGTTATTCTGGGCCTTTGCGTGTGTGGCCTCCCCACCTCCAAGTCCTCCTGTCAAAATTCTCTCCTTCAAGGCTGTTCTCCAAAATCACCTGATATCCATCTAGCCATTCTTGCTTCCTGCTCAAAAGTCTCTCTAGTACTTTGCTTATTTATATTTCCTTCTGGCTCTTACTTTAGTACACTTTGTATTGTGGTTCTTCCATAATTGGCTTATCCCTCTACTAGGTCACCGGCTCCTTGAGTGAAAGGACTGTGAGTTTTTCATCTCTGCATTCTGTTCTGGTTCTAAGCTCGGGGCCTTGTGCCCAGGAGTTGAATAGAATAGAATGCAAACAAATAAAGCCACAGAGAGAACCAGTACGCGGGGTATCTCAGAGCAGTGTCTGGACCTAAAAAGAACTGAAAGGAGCCCATGGAGGAAAGGACCTAGAGAAAATGTCCCTGACTGGAATAAGGCACAGTCCCCATCTCCTTCCCATCAGTTCTTGGAGTAAACAGACACTGTGACTACATTTACATGCCTGTCTTTCCCTTTTTTCTCTCCCTGCCAGATGCTAAAGTCACTGTCTCAAAACCAGCTCATAGGCATTCAGCATCACCCCCCCTTCGAAATAAGTCTATTCACACCAAGTGTGTAATTGTTCTCGCACTGTTTTGTTGCAGATAATCCATCAGTTCACATGGAATGAGAAAAGGATGTGATAAGGCGTTGCTTCTGGTGGAAAGGGACCTAACTTAATTAATGAAGGAAGCTGCCAGCTCAGGGTGGGGGTAGACGATTATAAGGCTTTCTGGCTTTGTGCCGGTGCTGGGTGTCATTGTGAGTGACACTGTGCACATGCACAGGACCCTGGCACAGGCCCTGCATGGTGGGGGTGGGGCACAAGACAATGAAAACACCCAGGTGTCCCCTCCTATGTGGATACCGCCTCATGGGGCTCTGCAGCGTGTCCCCTTCTCTGTCAGAGTGGAGCTGAGGGTCCTCTGATTGCTCCAGTAGAGACCTGTGGGCATGGCTCCCAGCCCTGCTGGGTCCTGGTCCTCTTTACTGTGCACAGCTCTTCTTTGGTGCTGAACAGAGGCCTCCCTGAGTTGTTCTTGTGTTCTGGCCTCTCTCTTTTCTTCATAGATGTGCTAATTATTCTATCAGTAGTTTTGTGAAGATGCTTTCAAAACCAATATAAAAAACCCTATTAAACCCGCCGGGCGCGGTGGCGCACGCCTGTAATCCCAGCACTTTGGAGGCTGAGGCAGGAGGATCGCGAGTTCAAAGCCAGCCTCAGCAATGACGAGGCACTTAGTAACTCAGTGAGACCCTGTCTCTAAATAAAATACAAAAAAAGGGCTGGGGATGTGACCCAGTGGTTGAGTGCCCCTGAGTTCAATCCCCAGTACCAAAAAAAAAAAAAAAAAAAAAAAAAAAAAAAAAAAAAAAAAAAACCCTATTAAAATGGAAATAAGGCGACCCTTCCTCCTTGATAGTGGCAGTTTTCATTTAGATGCTCATCAATTTTCTTTCCTTTATTTTCTCTCCCTCCTCCAGGTCTGGTTCAGTGAGAAGATGTTTGAACCATCATTCTGTTTTTATACTGGTTATAAAATCCCCGTGTGCAAAACCTTGGACCAGTATTTTGAGTACATCCAGTCACTGCCATCCCTAGATAACCCCGAAGTTTTTGGGCTTCACCCTAATGCTGATATCACGTAAGTTCTCTGCATTTTTTAATTTGAAGGGGTCATTTGTAACTCAGCCTGGCAAAGTCTGTGCATTTCATTTTCTCTCTTAATCTCTCTCCTTTCCCCTCTTTTTATTTTACTGTGAAAAATATTGTCATCTCCTGTCTCCCAATTACAACTTTGTCACATCTTGGCCTGCTCTCCTCTCACTAAATCCTGGAGCCCCAGTGTTTGTGACAACCTTAAAGCTCTAATTTATGCATTGATTATTTCTCCTCTGCCGTGTCATAAAACCAGTTGGTGTTATGGGTATTGATGCTCTCCATTGATAGGACAGTCGTCTCCCACCTCCTTATCTCTTTCTCCAAAAATCCATTAAAAATATGATGCTCATAAATAGGGTCTAAAAGGGCCAGAAGTGTAGGTGAAGGATGAAGACCTGTATTCCTGCCTGACCTTCTCTTCGTTAGACCCTCTCCCCTTACCTGCTCACCAGTATCCTTCCATCCTGAACTTCTCAGGGTGGCATGGGACTGAGCACAGGAGCACAGGCCACATAGACAGAGCCCAGGGTCTCAGCTCAGCATGGGCTCCCTGCTCCCATGGAGACAGAAGAAATGCTTCCCAGTCCCAAGCCTCTTCTCTGACCCACCCTTCAGATGAGGTCTCACCCCTCGTGAGAGTTCTCTACCCCAGACTAGACCACCTGGCTCCATGGGATAGGCACAGGAAGCCCCAGCTGAGCTGCTCTTTTGCACGGGTATTGCCTCTGTGGCCCGCCTGTGAAAGGTTCAAGTCCATGAGTCGGCATGGTGTGCCTCTCACGGCCCCTCACCGACCACTGTAATTTTAATAACTCTGCAATCAGGCGTGGATGCTCCCCATCTTCTGATTCTCTACACTTGATAGGTGTCTCAAGAGTCCCAGTTTGCTGTCAATTGACTGTCTTTTCACCCCCAGACACCTGTGTCACCCCTTGCACAATGTATGCCCTGTTGGCCTCTTGATGCCGTATCGATTCCACCCTCTCCAGATCCTTTAATCTCACCCACAATTCTTTTCATGGTCAAAGATGCAGACGTGACTGGAGACCCACCAACAGCTAATGACACTTTGTTCAGACCCTAAGACAGAAGATGACAGCTCTTTGGTGGCAGCTCTAGCTGTCATTTGAAGGGGCTGTATTAAGTTACCTGGGAATGGGAAAGAAGTTAAGAAATAAAAGGGATTCTTCAGGGATTGGCTTGAGCATAAATTTATACATGAAAGAGGGAGCACAGGTTTTGCTTTAGCTGAGAATTTTTTTTTTTTGATTTTTATTTTATTTGTTTACTTTAGTTGTACACAATGCAATGCATTTATGTTTACGTGGTGCTGAGGATCGAACCCGGGCCGCGCACATGCGAGGCGAGTGCTCTGCCGCTGAGCCACAACCCCAGCCCTAGCTGAGAATTTTAAAATGTGAGTCAGGCCACATTGCTGCTCTACTCAGAGCCCTCCTGAGGTCCTGTGCCACTGTGGATCAAGGTCAAAGGTGACTTGCATACAGAGGCCCTATAAGGCCCAAGAACCCAGCTGTCCCCCACCTCCAGATCTGGGCTCCCCCAGCCCTCTCCCTCCTACCTGCTCAGCTTCAGCTCCCCAGCCTCCTGTTAGTCACACACCACGCCACACTGGCTCCCACCACAGATGCTTGTACTTCCTGGAACACCTTACCCTGCAACCCCTGTACTTTGTGGCTGACCTTTCACCTCTTTCAGTCTTTATTTAAATGTCACCTTTTTAAGGATGTCTTCCCTTGCTACCCATTCCACAATTGCCCCACATCCTACCCTCTTGCCCTGCTTTTTTCTACAGTTTGCTTCACCAACCGACATACTCTGTGTTTTAATTATTTATTTGCTATCATCTATCAACTACCACGAAAGCATAAATTCCACTGTGTCTGGAACTTTTGTTCATTTTTACCACTGTATCTCTACCTCTATGACAGTGCCTCATGCGCAGGATGCATTTGTGGACGGAATCAGTGATACTTAATTTTTCTAGGCTGTGATCTGATCAGTGGGGGTAGTCTATACAATGATCTCATGATTTCATACAAGCAGGCAGAAAAACAGCTGACAAATCTCTAAACACTTATCAACTTGTGATTGAAAATGTTCACATCTGAGGGCTCTGAACTCTGATTCCCTTGGCAAGAGCCTGAGGAGTCATGGAAGCTGGTCCCTGGAGAATGTGACCCTGTAGAGCCCTGCAGATCCTCCCAAAGAGCAGGAGAGACAAAGTGGAAGTCGTCACACCCCAACTTAGAGGGATGTGTTCCTCTGCCATGAATACCGTAGGAAGCTCTGATCACCAGCTCTCAGTGCAGATGAACCAGAGCTAGCAAAAGTCCAGAGAAACACAACAACAGTGTAAATAGGACTGGAGGTAATGGTAGAGTCAGCCCTTGACTTTTTATTGTGAACTATTACAAGCCCTCAGAAAAACATGGTCAACATCCATATACCCTCCCCAAGGCTTACCAGTTGACTTTTTATTTCATTTGCTAGTTCTCTTTCTGTATTTATAACTCTGTATTTTGCATCTCTAAAGCTATACATGTACATATAACCATATCTATTTCTTTCTGTGTGTGTGTGCACAAGAGCGTCTGCTTGTAGGCCCTCTTAGTGGACAGACAGGAAGTAATTGCATGTTTTGTAAAATGTCATGAGCTAATATTAATAATCACACTTTCAGTTGCACACCTCAGGATTCTGGTTGTCTCCCTGCCACATTGCCATCTCCTTTCTCACTCAATGAGTTTTCTCCTTTGCTTGGAATCAATACACTGATACCAAGCCCAGCAAGAGACCTGCCAATTGGAAGTCAAGATTTCTTTGCTGTTTTTTTTTTTTTTTTTTTTTTTTTTTTTTTTTGTCCTCAGAATATATCCTACTGAAGGTATGCAGGATATTGTGTTCCAAAGTCAGATTGTTTTTATCTGAGTGGTTATATTATCAGTTGATATATAACTACATGCACTTTTTTTCTGTTTGTGTTACATTTTAGTTTTCCCTATTTGTTATTATTTTGAGTATGTAAAACATATACATAGTTCAGATGTCACAGTAGATTGTAAGGTGTTCTTAGAGAAATCTTACCCCTTCTAGCACATTTCCTTCCTCCTTTATGGGTAAGCAAGCTTGTTCGTTTCTGGTTTATCTTTCCTGTGTTTCTCTTTGCATGGACATAATATTTACACACCTTATTATCCTTTCATTTTTAAATGAAGTTGCCAAAGTTTGAGTCTTGCCTTTTTCACTGAACAATGTATCCTATAACAATGTATCACTCCACATAGGTTCATAGATGTCTTCCTCATTCTTTTTATCAAATTTTTTTTAGTTGTAGATGTACCCATACCTTTATTTTATTTATTTATTTTTTATGTGGTGCTGAGGATCGAACCCAGTGCCTCACATGTGCTAGGTAAACACTCTGCCACTGAGCCACAACCCCAGCCTGTCCTCATTATTTTTTACAGCTGCATGCTACTCATAGTTATGCATACCATAGCTTATTCAACCACTCTCCTGAAGTTTGCTATCTCGAATAGTTCCTCAGTTAACAACCTCTGCTTGAGTTTTTTTTATATTGTTGGAGATGTATGTTTGAGGTAAATCACTGTGGGTGGGATTGCAGGATCAAGGCTTGAGAGTTATTGTCAGGGTCCCTCACCTGTTTTACACTTTCACAGGTACGTGAGTACTTGTTTCTTCAAGATCTCATCAACAGAGTGTTGTTGGTCAAGCATTTGAATTTTCACCAATGACAGTAAGAAATGGCATCTCAGCATAATTTTAAGTTACTTTCTCGTATTTTGAGTTGAATGGAGAAATTTTTCAAATACTTAAAGGTTATTTATATATAGTTTGCCCATTGTCTCAAATAGAGGTCTTTCTTGTTTATTTATTTATTTATTTACATATGTTTTTAGTACCAGGGATTGAACCCAAAAGTATTCATCTCTAGCCTGATTTTTGTTTGTTTGTTTGTTTTTGTTTTGTTTTTGAGACAGGGTCTTGCTAAATTACTTAAAGCCTCACTTGGTTGTTGAGGCTGACTTTGAACTCTTGATCCTCTGGCTTCAGTCTCCCAAGCCACTGGGGTTATAGGCATGCACTATCGCACCCGACCAGATTCATTCAATTCATAGTCATTATTTCATCACTTATTTTCTCTTTTTTGTTCTCCCTCTTCTGTTTTTCTAAACATTTCTGAGACGTCTATTAGAGCTTATCTTTCTCGCCTTTCTTTCATATTTTCCACTTGTTTTCTCCATTTGGTTCCTCCTTCCTCAGTTTCCTGAGCCACTGGGATTACAGGTGTGTGCCACCATGCCCCTCTTTCCCTTTGATTTTTAAGACTGACTTATATATTAGGGATATCAGCCCTTTATTTGCGATGTGAACTGTAAATAGTTTTCCTCAGGTTGTTATTATATTTTGAATTTGTTTGTGATATTTTTCCATTGGCTAGATAGAGCTGTTATCATTTTGTTGTAATTCTATTTTTATGTAGTCAAATTTGTTTGTTGTGTTGTTGTTGTTGTTGTTGTTGTCATTGTTATATCTGGGCTGGTAGTCAGAAGGCTTTTCCCCACATCAAGTTATAAAGGAATAATTTGGGTTTCTTTCAGTATGGTTTCATTTTTTTACATTTAGTTATTGTGTCCTAAGTATGGATGAAATTTCTTCTTTTTCTGAGTAGCAATCTGTCACCCATCATCAGTGATTTGAGAAGTTTCCTTGAATGAAGACAGAATTTCCACAGGTATGTAGGTCTGTTTTTGCTACAGCAGTCTGTTTAAAATTTAAACTCCACAATCTGTTTTGCTTTTTCTCCCCCCTGGGCTTTTCCTAGCTATTATTGCATATTTGTTTTTCTATTTTTTTTTATCACAAATGAATGTTGAATTTCATTGAATGCCTTTCAGCATCTCTGGAGATAATACATGATCATTCCCAAATATCTAAAACTTTGGTGAAAATATTAATAGATTTCCTAATTTAAATCATCTATACATTCCTGAAATTAATGCTACTTGGTCATGATGTATTATTCATTTAGTGTGGTGATGGACTTTATTAACAGTTCACTGAGGACTTTTACATTGATATTCATAAGTAAGGTTGTTTTGGAGTTTTTATGCCATCTTTATCAGATTTAATTGTTAATCAAGATTAGATTTGCTTTATAAAAAAGTGGGGATTTCCTGAGCTCTGAAATGATGTATGTAGCATTGGGAGCTTGAACTTTGGGTAGAATTCTATGAAATCATCTGGGCCCAGTGCTTTTTGGTGGCACTAGTTCTTTTATATCCTTCTTATTCTTCTGTTGCCATGGCAGTCAACTTTTATAAATTGTATTCTTTTTTTAAAATTATCTGGTTCATCTATTTTTATTATTGTTTCATTTTTGTTTTGGGTACAGGAGATAGAATCTAGGGACACTTAACCACTGAGCCACATCCCCAGCCCTTTTTATTTTTTGAGATAGGATCTCTCTAAGTTGTTTCAGGCCTTGCTAAATTGTTGAGGCTGGCTTTGAACTTGCAATCCTCCTACCGTGGCCTCCTGGGTTGCTGGGACTACAGGTGTGTGCCACCACGCCTAGCTCATCTATGTTTTCATATTTATTTGCATAGGGTTACAGAAAGTAGTCTTCAATCTACTTGAATGAGCTGGACTCAGTACAGAGTCAGAAACAATGAAGTTACTTTTTCCTTACACCATACTGAGTCCAACTTATTCAGTAAAGCTGTTACAGAAGTAAGCACGGAGTTATCCAGCTCTGTATTATGACCGACTGAAGCCACTCTAGTCCTTCTCCATGAAGAATGTGCTGGCTCTCTCTTAATATAACCCAGCAGCCCAGCTGTGTTCAGCCATGCTGCTGTCAAGTGCCAGTGTACCCCAGAGAAACCATGAGAAATGGAAACTGGCAACTCAGCACTCACATGGTGAACACCACACCAGAGGCCAGGGGCTCTTTTCTTAAAAGTCTTCTCCCCCTGCCTAGCTCCATGGGTCCTGTGCTGTCAGTGGCAAAAGCACATTGTAGCAAAGGAACGAAATATGATGCAAAATGCATAAGGTCAGGAGGTACAGCTTCCACAGGTCACTCTGGGTGCGTTGTCCCGGAAGCAGGTACTGTGTCCATGCCCTAAGTCTCCCCTCTCTATCTACTGCCTCTTCTCCACTCAGTCATTTCCACCTTCTTTCCTGAATGGTGCTCATCAGCTTCAGTAGCATTTATTTATTTGGGTACTGGGGATGGAACCCAGGGGTGCTTTACCACTGAGCTTCATTCCCAGTCCTTTTTGTTGTTAATTTTTTGAGAGAGAGCATCTCACTAAATTGTTGAGGGTCTCGCTAAGTCGCTGAGACCATCCTCGAACTTGCAGTTCTCCTGCCTCTGCCTCCTGAGTTGCTGGGATTATTGGTGTGCGCCACTCAATGGCCTTTAAAACATCTGTATGTCAATGTGTGTTGTCTAGACCTCTCCTTGGTCTCCACAGTCACTTATAGGATTTCTATGTGATGTCCACTAGATGGCTTTCAGGCAGCTCAACCTTTAAAAGCCCCAACCTGAACCTGTGATTCCCCTGCTTCTTCTCCATCTCAGTAGTTTCCATAGCACCTAGAATAAAATACAAGCTCTCTGCGGTCATTGACAAGGCCCATCTCTTCAACCTCATTTAGAGCGTGCTTGGTGACTCGTAGACTATCTCAGAGACCCCTGGGTAACTCCATGTGGGTAGGATGCAGGCCTAGATAAGGGATGATGACAGAGTGGCGCAAAGCCACAGGACACATCTCAGAAGGGAACTGATAGGATTCACTGACTACAGAGCAGTGGATGTGAACCTTCTGTGGGTTGGCGGGGCCTGGCAAGCCTTCTGTCTTCTGCAAGCCCCTCTCCACAACTCCATCCAGAGGCCCACATCCCATTGCTGGTCCACATGCTGTCACTAAGCTAACTTCTCCCGACGCGAGTGTCAGGATCTTGCAACCTTTCCTTGCAATGAGTGAGGTCAAGTGGAAAGCGTTGGACAGCCTCCAGTGGCCTGTGAGGCCTGTGGCCCTCCTCTGGTGACTTATCTTTGTTCTTCACTTCCCCTTTGCTCTGTCCCTGGGGCTCTCCCACTCACCTACCCACACCCATCCTCTCCCCCCAGCACATCTGGCCCATTTCTGGTTCCTGCTCAGGCAGTAGGCTCTGTCTGCAGCTCCGTGTTTGGTAACTATCTTGGTCTCTGAGTGAGTTTTGTCCTAGGCTTAATTCTTCTTTCCTCTGGGCTCTGAAATATCTGAAATTCTACCTGTACTTGTTATTTTTTTATATATCCACCACCTTTATTTCCAAAATAGTTGAAATACATTCGTTTTAACAGTAACATGTTGTTTTCTTGATTAGAATAGTAAAATGTTGAAACTTTTTTTAATCTCATGGATATATTTTTGGGGGCTTTTTCTTTTTTAATTTGTTCTTTTTAGATATACATGACAGTAGAGTGTATTTTGACATATTATACACACATGGAGTAAAACTTTTTTTTTAAGTGGGGGCACACATGTTCTAATTTTTTTCAAACAAATAATAAAACTTCAATAAGCTATGACATGTCACAAAAGTGACAGAAAGTTCAATGCTGTCACACAGAAAGCCTAGAAGTCCTAATATTAAAAAAAATATTTACATAAAATGCAGAAATTCAAATAAATGTCACATTATTTTATAACAAAATGGTATAATGCCAAATGTTTTCTGTGATATAAGGAGGCTGATTCACAGTGGGGTTGGGATGGGGAGCATAGGAGGATTAGAGGAACACTAGAAAGGCCAATGGGGAGAGAGGGAAAGGGAGGGGACAAAAGGGCAAAAAAAAAAAAAAAAAAAAAAAAAAGATGGTAGAATGAGATGGATATCATTACCCTAAGTGCATGTATGAAGACACGAATGATGTGAATATACTTTGTATACAAACAGAGATATGTAAGAATGTGCTCTATATGTGTAATGTGAATTATAATGCATCTTTCTGTCATATATAACAACTTAGAACAAAAGAAAAACAAAAAAATATGTATAGATTAGGCCTTGCACTTGTTATCTTAGTGAGTGAGTAAGCCTGAACAGTTCCCCCAACAGCCACCAGGAGGCAGTAGGCAGTAACAACACGCCTCTCCCAGCCCAAGCCAGTCCCTTCCCACTCCAGCAAGGTGCCGCTCTCCTGGTTCTCTGTGAAATGCAAGAAGTAATCAAAGATGGCTTTGACGAATCTGGCCTGAAGCTGGGCTCATGGAGGATGTGGAAATAGGTGTGCACGTATGCATGTGAGGACAAGCTGCAGAGTCTTGTTTGAGCTGGGGAGTCCTGTTTAGGGCATGTTGAGTTGGAAAAGAATGGCATGTCTAAAGTGGGATGAAAAATGTGGACAGGAGCCCAAGTGAGAGATTTGACCACACTTGTGCAGAAAGAAGCCAGGAGACTGGGAGGACTCTACAGTGTGCTCGCCGTGTTAGATGTCTCCAACCTGAGGGGTCATTAATTGATACGACTATCCATGCTGTTTAATAGCACACTGGCTTTTAATAGGTTCACAGGCTATCACCGGGCCATGGTGGAGAACTCTATACTCCTGTTTGTGAGAATCTTCCTTCTGAAGTCCACATCCATAAATTTGAGAGGAGAAAATTTTGGGAAAGGAACCACAAGTCTCTCTCCTCTCTACTTCAAAACAAAGAATCTCTGTAGAAGGGGGTAGAGGAATCAAGCTAACTAAATGCTTTAAAATAAGTAAAATCTTTTCTAAGAGGTTAGATTTCTTGATGACAGGAACCATAAAAATGCATAGTTTATTCATATTTTATTATCTAGATTTATAAGGTACCAGAGATTCTGCAGATCCAACCATCTCAATGTGGAAAGCAGTTATTTATTTTGACTCTTTTTCTCATTAGTGGTTATGCATATTTTTCTCCCTTCTGAAATTTATCAAATGCCTTATTACAAATTTTCTATTCATTTCTATGCAGGACAAATTCTAATTCATTCCTTTTAGTATTAGCTGACACTTCTGAATTTTAGATTTAAAAAAATAATGCTCATTGATATTTCATGTGCAAAGGAGTATCTAAATCTAGGCTGATTTGGATGTGACCATGCACTAATATCTCATTAGATAGTTAACTGTTTATTTTATAGATAGTTCTCGTTTTTCAGTTGTTTTGCATTTTTATTATACACAACCCAACTCCCCAGAACCACCAAGTTATAAAAAAGCAATATGAGTTTCTTCCCATATTTACTCCAAAGAGAAGTCTTCTTCAAGAAGTAACTCAGGACCAAAGCTCACAGAACAGACTTACTCATCATCTCAGAGCAGTTAAGGGAACTGTTTTCCTGAAAGCCCTTGGGCATTGAAGGCATAAAGAAACATTTGCAGTTCTCCATACAGCCCCCTGACTTGGCTTCTGCCTTTCATATCTTTGCAAACATAAAATCACATCGTGGAAAAGGAAATTCAAGTTGTATAGCCCTGGAATAGCAGGGCATGACCTCCTGTGCCTAATAAAATGTGTAGTGGGAAGATGACCAGGAGAGCTCATCCAGCTCTTATTCAACGTGGGGCAACTCCTCTAGTGGGACTTTCCCAGCATCTGTATTTTGGGGACTCTTTTCAGATCACCTCATAAAAGAGAAAAATCGCCCACCATGAAAATGATTTCTTACAGGAGATGCAGCGGCAGCAGCACCTCCATCAGCTGCTCCCTGGAGCACCTGTGAACTTGGCCAGAGCCCACAGAACGAGATGCTCACGCCCACAGTGGTGTGCTCTGCTGGCCCCGGTCAGTGGCGAAGAGCACATTTCCAGAAGGGACACGAGCTGGAGGGGAACCCAGAGAGTTCCTGATGCTCCCAGATACAGGGTCTTTCCCTTTTTTATTTGTAGCTAGGATAGGCAGGAAGAATGAACTCTGGTTCAGATGGAAATTTATTGTGGTTTTCTTTCTTTAGCCTTTAAAGATCTGTGTTGCTAAAACATTACAATAAAATTATTTTCTCTTCATCTTGAAATCACATCATTCTGGTTCCCTTATGTTTTGAGAGGAAGACGTGTGTGTGTGTGTGGGGGGGGGGTGCACATTTGCAGCCATTTCTGAATTTTGAAATATAGCACGATTTCAGTTTTTAAAAGTCATAAAATATAAGAAAAATACAGATAATTCTGAGGGGGGTGGGAAATCCTGTGAAAACAGCCTATGAAAGCAAAATTAAGTTATCAAAAATATCCAAGGACATATTTATAAGTATATGTGTGTGAGACAGGCACACATAAACATATGTATTCATTCATTTGTAGGTGGAAAGGTGCCAGGAAATAGAAAAAAAATATTGTGCTAAACTTTTACCATGAGGAGGAATGGATTATTAAGCTTGATGCCCTTTAAATACTAGAAAATTGCTCTCTTTTGTATTTGAAGTTTAATAAAATTTAAGCCAACTGGCTTTAGCTCAACAAATATTTATTGGGGACTTACTGTCTGGCCAGCTTGGGGATATGAAGATGAGTGAGACGCAGTCCTTGCCCTTGGAGCTCATCATCTGTTAGGGAAATGGACGAATGGCAAATATTTATGTAATAGACTCTGGTACACTAGAATCAGGGCACGTTTAAGTTGCTACAGGAACACAGGTGAAAGCAATACACTCCAGCTTAAGGATCAAAGAAAGCTAGTGACAGGCCACATTTGAGTTGCACCTTAAGGATGGGTAGGAGTTCTCAGGTTAGAGATGGGCTGGGCAGGAAGCAGCAGCACCAGGGCAGGAGGGAGGAGTGCAAGAGCAGAACACAGTGAGCAGCCAGGACCACGAGGCAGATCAGGGCAGGTTGGCCAAGAGACACGCAAGGAGGGGCATGGAGATGTGAGGGTTTGTGGGGCATTCGGGGGCCAAGTCCAGCTTGCCCAGAGCTGGGGGGGGGGGGGGTAAGGGAGCGGTGCTTCCAGAGGGTGTAGTCACAAATGTGGAGTTGGCTTCTGAAGGTGTTGGGTGTCCTGGTCAAGAGTTCTGAAGGCAGTGGGGTTGATGATGGAGGTGAATGCTGGAAATGATTTGGAAATAGGACTTGGGGACCAAGAAGGCCTGGGGAGTGACGTCAAGGAGGAGGCGATTTCTGAGGACTCCAAGTTGGGCAACAGGTCGCTGACATGGATGTCATTAAAGGAGATGGAGAAGTTCAGGCAAGGGGTAAAGAGATGTGGTTGAGGTAAGAAACAGAGGGCTCTGGGAGTCCGGGGACATGTGGATGTGGGAGTTCATGATAAAATCAGAGGCTGTGGTCAGCCTAGCCTGGTACTTCAGGGCTCCCTGTAAGCGCTCCACGATGGCGAGACCTCATCTTCTCTGAGAGCCATTTATCTGTGTCTTCTGTCCTTCTCTATTTAAAGCCGGAGGGAGATCATGGAGTAATGTTAATCCCATACGAATTTAAATTTCTGAAAAAAGTGTGTAATAATATGGGATTCGTAACTTCTAGTATCTTCATTTCGTTGTCTCACCAGCTATTTTCATGGGACTCTCTCCTTCAGAGTTATTTGTGTTTTGGTTAAAATCCCAGTTTTTTAAAAACTGGGATTATGTCAAATGCAACTATTACATGTGAAGTGAAAATTTTTAAGAACTATTGGAAAAACATCAAGTTCAGGATTGGGTTGCAAACGTCTTTAGTGCCATTTTACTAAAAATGTTTTGTTCTCTATTCTTATATTAAACCATGTGTGTTTGATATATTCATCTTTCAGTTTTTTTTTTTTTTTTTTTTTTTTTTTTTTGTGTGTGTGTGTGTGTGTGTGTGGTACCGGGGATTGAACTCAGGGGCACTCGACCACTGGGTCACATCCCCAGCCCTTTTTTGTATTTTTTTTTTATTTATTTATTTAGAGACAGGGTCTCACTGAGTTGTTAAGTGCCTCGCCATTGCTGAGGCTGGCTTTGAACTCGCGATCCTCCTGCCTCAGCCTCCCAAAGTGCTGGGATTATAGGCGTGTGCCACCGCGCCGGGCTCCATCTTTCAGCTTTTAAAGTAAGTGTTTTGCAGATATTCTAAAACTCCAGTATCATGCCAGCCACAATGGCACATGCCTGAGATCCCAGCAACTTAACCTGGGAGTCTGAGCCAAGAGAACTGAAAGTACAAGGATTGAAAGTTATATATATAACTTTATATATAAATATAAACATATATTTATATTTATATAAATATATATAAAACACACACACATATATACATACATATATATATATACATATACACATATATATGTATATATATTTGTGAAATTCATGTGTACAGGTAATATGGAGGTGATACCCTAACCCTAAATGGGTCATAAACACTCACTAGATAGGACACTAAGATTCTCATTGTCAATGTATCTGACTGAAAGTTGAGTATGTCAAGCATGGTGCCACATGCATTTATCTTGGCCACAGCTTTTGGAAAGCATGCAGTACTTTGGATACACATGTCTGAGTTCACATGTGTTATTCTACCTGCTAATCAGATAAAAATGCTCAAGGTAAAAGCATGGCCTCCATTCTTCAACTTCCTTCCTAAATGAATTCAAAGACCAATTGTACAAGAGTCCCTCCTTTTCCACAAAAATTCAGCTTTTTTCCAAGTAAAGAAGCCCAGATGACTTTGCCAGTGGCTCCTTGGGATTCTGAAAGTTAGTGCTGCAAGTGCCATGTTTAATTCCCACCGTGAAATGCTGAGGGAAAAGGGTGTAAGTCTCTCTTTCCATGTGCTGTAGAGAGAAGTGAGAAGAGGGTCTTTCTGGAGGGGCATAAGGAGTAGGATTTGGAAGAGGTGTTTCAGTGGACTTAAAGCATTTGCCATGGAGTCTTCTCTGTTGAGTGCTTGACACTTAGGATGGGCTTTGCCTAAGGGGGCTTATTTTTTCTCTTATTTTCCAAAACAAAAATAGTTTCAATACTCTTATAAAAATCATACTTTCTTATTGAAACGAATAAAATACAGAAAAATATAAGGCAGAAACTAATAATTGCAGAAAAAGCTCATCATACAAAAATCTCACTGTCAAAATACCTTCTAGATTTTTTTTACTGTATCAGTATGCACAATATTATCAATAAAAATTAGATTGTACATAACCAGTTTTTGCATCATGCTATTTTATTCTATAAACTCCTGGTGACACCTAACCTTATCACTGAATACAGAGCTACATTACCATTTTTATTGTCTGTATAGATTTTTTATAGCACATTAGCAGGATTTATCATTACAAATACCCTTGTAAAGTCTTGTATGTACATCTTTATGCAAGTGTCTGATTATTTCTTTTAAAACTGATTTATTAAATATTGAGTAACTATAAAATAATATTTAAAATGCATAAAATACAAAGAATCAATAAGAAATGTCACCTTTTTTCTTTTTCTGTGTTGTGCTTATTTTCTTCATTCTCCATTTTGGCCTTTTGCTAAATGAGAGTTTTTCCCATTCCATTTTTTCCTCTCTGCCAGTTTGGAAATTCTGTTTTTTGTTTTAGTTCTTTACTAGTTACCCTAGAAATCTCAATATTTGTTCTTAACTAAGTCTAAAATTTAATATATTTAATCAAAAACTCTTAGGTAACTTTAACTCTGATCTTCATCCCCATACATTTTAGTATTTTAATTTTTATCTTGTTTGATCTAACCCTACAATTAGGCCTAGATTTAATTATTTTATACTATAATGCTTGTTTAGATTTACCCATGTGTCGACCTATTCTCTTCTTTACCTCAAGCCTTTTATCAGAATCATCTTCCTGAATCATCTTTCTGAGGTGTATTCTTTAGAATTTCCTCCAGTGAAGGCCCATGATGGTTAACTCTTTTACTTTTTTTCTGAAAATGTCTTATTTTTTACCTCCTTTTTTGAAAAATAGGTTTAGTGAGATGTAACCTGCCCACCTTAAATTCTCTTAGTTTAGGTGAACTCGTTCATATGCTGTGTGTCTGGATTCTTTGATATGACATAATGCTTCTTTTCTTTTCTTCTCTTTTGGTACTGAGGATTGAATTCAGGGGCACTTGACCACTGGGCCACATCCTCAGCCCTTTTTTGTATTTTAGTAGAGACAGGGTCTCACTGAGTTGCTAAGTGCCTCACCATTGCTGAGGCTGTCTTTGAACTCAGGATCCTCCTGCCTCAGCCTCCCACATGCTGGGAATACAGGCGTATGCCACCACACCCGGCTTGACATAATGCTTTTGAAGTTCACTCAGGTTGTAGCATGTATCAGTATGTACTTCATTACTTTTTATTGCTAAATTATTATCATTGTCCCATGTCTGACTGGACCACATTTTGCTTGTCCATTCACCAGTTGATAGACACTAGGGTCATTTCCACTTAGGGGTGATTATGGATAATGCTGACATGAAAGTTCTTATACAAGTCTTTGTGTAGCCTTGTCTTTTCATTTCTTTTGAATATATAACTAGAAATGAAACTACTGAATCATACAGTTAATCTGTTTTTAACATTTTAAGAAACGGTCACACTATTTTCCAAAGTGACTGTGCTATTTTACAGTGCCCTCTAGCAATTATGAAGGTTCAAGTTTCTCTGTCTCTGCCCATACTTGTTATTGTTTATCTTTTGGTTATTACTATTGTTGTGTGAAGTAGTATCACATTGTGATTTTAATCTGCTTTTTCTTAATAAATAATAAGGTGGAATATCTTCACATGCATTTTGTGGCCATTCATACAGAATTTTTTGTGAAATGTTATTTGAATCTTTTTTCTTGCCCTCATTCATACCCCAAAAAAGACTTTTGCTTGGCACATAATTCTGGGTATATAGTTATTTTATATTAGCACATAGTGTTATTCTGTTTTCTTCTGGATTTTGTTGCTGCTATTGAGGGATTGGCTACCAGTCTAGTTGTCATTTCTTTCAATGTAATTGTTTCTTATCTCTGGCTGCTTTTAAGATATTCTTTGTTCTTAGTGTGTTATAGTTTCACTGTGATATGTCTACATATATTTATTTCTATTTATTTATTTATTTGCTTATCCTAGTTGGTGTTCATTCAATTCTTTTTTTTTTTTTTTTTTTCATACCAGGGATTGAACCCAGAAGCATTTAACCACTGAGCCACATCCTCAGCAACCTCCCTTTTCCCCCAAATTTTATTTAGAGACAGGGTTTCACTAAGTTGCTTATGGCCTTGCTAAGTTGCTGAGGCTGTCTTTGAACTCACTTTGATCCTCCTGCCTCAGTCTCCCAAGCCACTGGGATTATAGGTATACACTACCATACCCAGCCAGGTTCATTCAATTCTTAGTTATTATTTCATCACTTATTTTCTCTTTTTTGTTCTCCTACTTCTATGTTTCTAAATGTTACTGAAATGTCTATTAGAGCTTATCATTCTAGCCTACATGTCTTTCAAATTTTCTTTCATATTTTCCATTCTGTATAATACCATCAGATCTATTTCTAGTTTTTTAATTCTCTCTTTGATTATATCTAATCTGCTGTTTAACCCATTATTGACTCTTATGGTAAGCAGAATAATGGACCCCTAAGTATGTCTACATCCTAACCTACAGAACCTGTGAATGTGTCACTGTATGTAGCTAAACAGACTTTATAGATAAGATTAAGGTTGAGGACCTTGAGATTAGAATGTTATCTATCCATCAGGCCCAATCTAATCACAGAAGAGTGGTTCAGAGAGATGAAGTTGAAGGAGGAGGAGTCAAATTGTAAAGGAGACTTGACATGCCATTTCTAGCTTTTCTGCCTCTGCCAGTTTGTAAATGAAGGTCACAAGGCAAGAAATGTAGGTGGCTTCTAGAATCTGGGAAGGGCCCTCAGTTAGTAGCCAATAAGGAATCGGGGATCTCTGTCCTATAAGCACAGGGAAGTGAATTCTGCCAGCAACCCAAATTAGCAAGGAAACAGATTTTTCCCTACAGCCTACAGAAAGGAACCTAGTCTTACCAACACCTTGATTTTAACCCAGTGAGAATTATGTTATTCTTGACCTACAGAACTGTAAGACAATAAACTTGTATTTTTCTAAGCTGCTCATATTGTGGTCATTTGTTATAGTAGCAATAAAAAATGAATATAGGCCAGGCGCAGTGGCGCACACCTGTAATCCCAGCACTTGGGAGGCTGAGGCAGAAAGATTGTGAGTTCAAAGCCAGCCTCAGCAATGGCGAGGCACTTACCAACTCAGTGAGACCTTGTCTCTAAATAAAAATACAAAAAAGGGCTGGGGATGCCCAGTGGTCGAGTGCCCCTGATTTCAATCCCTGGTACAAAAAAAAAAAAAAAAAAAAAAAAAAAAAAAAATATAGGTTTTAAAATTTAGTTATTTTAAGTTCTGCTTGCTCTTTTCAAAAATGCTATTTATGTTTATAATTTCCTATTTAATACTAACATTTTATGCTACCCTTTAAAATTCTTCAATATAGTAAAAAAAAAACTTTATAACATGTAACTGAAAATTTACTCAGATCTTTGCAGATCTGGTTTTGCTATCTGTTATCGCTGGTGACTCTTGCTCATAGTGTCTGGCTTTTTTATAAGTTTTTTTTCACTTTTCACTTATGAACTCATGCCAATTGGAAATTAACTATTGGATTCTTTGGGTCCTGGGTTGAAGGTATGTTGTTCCTGGGAAGATTTGTGTTTATGCTCATCAGGTTCTTTCAATCTACTTTCTAGAAATTCCCAAGACCACCTTAAAATAAACTATTGGCTTGAGTTTTTTCAAATTACACAGGTTATATGAATGAGTGTCAATTAATATCACAAACCTGATGAATTAAGAATTTCAGGAAAGAGGGCTGGGGTTGTGCTTGCCTAGCATGTGTGAGGCACTGGATTTGATGATCAGCACCACATATAAATAAGTAAAATAAAGGTCCACTGACAACTGAAAAATAATTTTAAAAAAAGAATTTCAGGAAGGATTTTTTCCCTTACTCAGTGCCAAACTCAATAGAACAAGTTGCTTACTCTCCATCCTGACAGGTGGATTATCTCTAGTTTACCCTGACATTGAAGGTCCCAGATTTATGTAGGAATTTTCTCACTTTTGATATGAGGGAGCTACCTCCCTCTCATCATACCATCTCAACAGAGACTCAAGAACGCCAAGGTCACTTGATGTCCCCGGAGTAAAATCTGGCTTATCTCTCTGGATTCATCTTCCCTCTGTATTTTGTTTGGCCCTGAGGGTTTCTTAGTATCTTTACAATTCAGTAATATTTTTAAAAGGTATTTTTCACATCTTATCTGTCATTTTTAGTTGTTTTTACAAGGGTGGTTCGTTGGTGACAGTTGCACTACACTGTCAGGAATGGAATGTCTGGTTCTTTCTTTAGGATGAATTCTTACCTGTGGAATTGCTATATTCAAACATATGCAAATATAAGATTTTTCCACATATGATCACATTATAAAAGCTTCTTTTCTGTTTAGTAAAACAAAGCACCAAAAAAAACCACTAACGTCATGCATTTGCTAAATTCCTTCTAGATTGCCTCTAATATCTATGAAAGGAAATGTGATTGTGGTTTACATCTGGACAGGAGATAAAATTTACAGATGAAACCATAATTCCTCCAAATCAAATTATGTGATGTTTATAGGGCATAAAATAGGAATTCAAAAAACACAGAAAAGTTTAAATCTGGTCATATCATGGCACCCTAGCTTGAGAAGTCTTCGCTGGTTGGCTGTGGCCTTCAGGAATCCTTGAAGTATCCTGTGTGACCCTGCGTGCTCTAGCCCTGCCTTGTCTCTACCTTTGTCTCTTCTGGCTCCGTGGCTCCAACCTCACTGGCTTGTCTCTGTTTTCCAATGCTCTGAAATCCTTCTCACCTCCAGTCCTGGCCTCCTGTCTAAATGTCCCTTCTGCCTCCCACCTACCCTACTGCCTAGCCAACCAGCCCATCCTTCAGCTCTCAACACACATGTGACTGTCTTTAAATTTTAAATTTATTTATTTATTCTAATTTGTTATGCATGACAGCAGAATGCATTTCAATTCATAGTATACAAGTGGAGCAGAGATTTTCATGTCTCTGGTTGTACACAAAGTAGAGTCACACCATTCGTGTCTTCATACATGTACTTAGGGTAATGATATTCATCTCATTCCACCATCTTTCTTACTCCCTTGCCCCCTCCCTTCCCCTTCTCTCCCCTTTGCCCTATCTAAAGTTCCTCCATTCCTCCCACCACCCCCATTATGGATTAGCATCCACATATCAGAGAAAACATTTGGCCTTTGGTTTTTTGGGATGGCTTACTTTACTTAGCATGATATTCTCCAACTCCATTCATTTACCTGCAAATGCCATGATTTTATTCTCTTTTAATGCTGAGTAATATTCCATTGTGTATATATACCACAGTTTTTTAATTCATTCATCTATTAAAGGGCATCTAGGTTGGTTTCACAATTTAGCTATTGTGAATTGTGCTGCTGTAAGTATTGATGTGGCTGCATCACTGTAGTATGCTGTTTTTAAGTCTTTTGGGTATAAACTGAGGAGTGGGATAGCTGGGTCAAATGATGGTTCCATTCCAAGTTTTCCAAGGAATCTCCACTGGTTGCACCAATTTGCAGTCCCATCAGTCTTTCCTTCACATCCTTGACAACACTTATTATTGCTTATATTCTTGATAAGTGCCATTCTGACTGGAGTGAGATGAAATCTTAGAGTAGTTTTGGTTTGCATTTCTCTAATTGCTAAAAATGTTGAACATTTTTCCATATATTTGTTGATTAATTGTATATCATCTTCTGAGAAGTGTCTGTTCAGCTCCTTAGCCCATTTATTGATAGGGTTATGTAGAGGGTTTTTTGGTGTTATGTTTTTTGAGTTCTTTATATATCCTGGAAATTAGTGCTGTATCTGATGTGTGTGTGTGTGTGTGTGTGTGTGTGTGTGTAAAAATTTGCTCCCATTCTGTAGGCTCTCTCTTCACCTCACTGATTGTTTCTTTTGCTGAGAAGAAGCTTTTCAGTTTGAATCCATCCCACTTATTGATTCTTGATTTTATTTCTTGTGTTATAGGAGTCTTGTTAAGGAAGTTGGGGCCTAATCTGACATGATGAAGATTTGGGCCTACTTTTTCTTCTATTAGGCACAGGGTCTCTGGTCTAATTCCTGGGTCCTTGATCCACTTTGAGATGAGTTTTGTGCATGGTGAGAGATAGGATCTTAATTTCATTTTGCTGCATATGGATTTCCAGTTTTCCCAGCACCATTTGTTGAAGAGGTTATCTTTTCTCCAATATATGTTTTTGGCACCTTTGTCTAATATAAGATAACTGTAATTATGTGGGTTAGTCTCTGTGTCCTCTATTCTGTACCATTAGTCTACATGTCTATTTTGGTGCCAATAACATGCCATCTATGTTACTATTGCTCTGTAGTATAGTTTAAAGTTTGGTATTGTGATGCCACCTGCTATACTCTTCTTGCTTAGGATTGCTTTGGCTATTCTGAGTCTCTTATTTTTCCAGATGAATTTCATGATTGCTTTTTCTATTTCTGTGAGGATTGTCATTGGGATTTTGATTGGAAATTGCATTAAATCTGTATAGTGCTTTTGTCAATGACATGATTCTATACCTAGAGGACATAGTCATTTTGACAATATTAATTCTGCCTATCCAAGAACAAGGGAGAGATCTTTCCATCTTCTAAGGTCTTCTTTAATTTCTTTTTGTAGTGTTCTTTCTTTGTAGAGGTCGTTCACCTCTTTCATTAAGTTGATTCCCAAGTATTTTAGGTTTGTTTTTGAGGCTATTGTAAATGGGATAGTTTTCCTAGTTCCTCTTTCAGAGAATTTGTTGCTGATGTACAGAAATGCCTTTGATTTGTGGGTGTTGATTTTATATCCTGCTGTTTGCTGAATTCATTTATTAGTTCTAGCAGTTTTCTGGAGAGAGGTAGGTTAGTCTTTTGTCACCTGTGCATGCACATCACACACACAAATACACACATAAGTTTCATATGAGTGTCTAGATAACTGAGTGATCCAGCATCCTAAGACTAGGTTCCTGCACCTCAGAGCATCTGGTCAACCTGAAAGAGCTAGAGATGGAGAGTGAGAGAGACCAAACTTGCTTAAAGCATTCCACTTTTCCTCCACAGCACTTTGCATAGTGACCTTGTATAATATCCTCTTTCTCTGCCATGTGAAGTGTGGCTTGTTCACTGCTGTATCCTAGAACCCAGCTCAGGGCCTGGTGTACAGTAAACCTTCATTGGCTAAATGGACTTTAAAGGTGGGTGGCTGCATTTGAATATGCAGAGCAGATGGATGCCAGTAGACCATCTTGGAAATCATAAAAGAAGTGAGAACATGGAGAAACAAAATGAGAAAAGACTGAAGAAATTCTAATAATTTATAATTCAGTGAGGAAATATTATGTGTAGTTCTCATTGACCTAACCAGTTATGCTAGACTGTTAGGACCTGCCCCTGAGCAGGGGCAGAATAAAAGGAGGTGTGTTCGTGATCAAGCCTGAGGTGTTTGGGCTGGTGACAACCCCAACTGTCAGGCATGGATTCGGATTACCAGAGATGAATGTCTGTGGAGTCTCTCTGGAGAGGGAGAGGTTTTCATTTCTGTGATGTTCTTGATGTCCCATTAGCAGGCAGTAGAAAGGACCTCTGTTTTTTTTTTTTTTTTTTTTTTTTCTTGTTTAATGGTATATAGTTCCTTCCTTCCTTCTTTCTATTCCCTTTTTCTCCCTGGGTTTGATTGAAGGGATCCTATGAGTCCACCTGGGCTTCATCATCTCTGAGACTCTGTTCCCCTGTTGCATTTTAAACAGTCCCTCTTTCTGTCAGATATCAGAGTAACACAGCTTCTGATGTTCTTGAAACGATCACCAACATTCAGCCCAAAGAGAGTGGAGGTGGAGCGGGAGAGACCCGGGAGGCCATCGTGTACCGACTGTCAGAAGACATGCTGAGCAAGCTGCCCCCGGATTACATCCCCCACGAGGTAAGCCAAGGCCTTCCCGCTGGGCACCGTGCGGGGGGGGGGGGGGGGGGGGGGAAGCACATTCCCGGGACCGTTCGTCCAGTCTGCGCATTCCTTTTTCATCTCCAACTTTCTTTTTTCCTTTTGGTCTTCTTTTCCTTATTCTTTCCCAAGCATCATGCAAAGCCTGCGCACATTCCCTGAAACCTAGATTTCCTTTTCCTTCCAGCTGCCTTTTTCATACCCCCCTTCCTTCTTTGGGTTCCTGTCTTTAGATGCTGGACATCTAGACCCTCTAGTCAAGAGCCCCATGCCAGCCTCTGGCCCAAGCCTGCTCTGTCATGCTTCTAACCTGACCTTTGGTGGTTGTCTCCTGCCCTGCATTTTTCATTCCCATGGAGCTCTTAGCCAGGGATAGGGAAGAGAGCCATGTAAATGGACCCAGTCCCCAGAGTAGATGGCAGTAATTTTCTACTTCTTCAATCTTTCCTGTTAGCTTTTTTTTTTAAACCTAAATCAGCATTCCTCCAATTTGTAAATCTCAAGACCTCTTTACCAAATCATTGAGGATCCTGAATAGGTTTTGTTTATAATATCTATTAATACTTAATGTTAGACATTTATATTGAGAAATTTTTAAATAATAATTTATTTTAAAAAACAGTAATAAACCCATTACATGTTAACATAAATATCATTTTTTATTTTTTAAAGGTATATTTTCCAAGACAAAACAATTCATTGAGAATGGTGGGATTGTTTTATCTTTTTTGCAAATCTCTTTAATGTCTGGCTTAATAGAAAACAGCTGTATTCTCATATTTGCTTCTTTATTCAGTGTATCATGTCATATGACCTTTGGTAAACTGCACTGTATACTTATAGCAGAATAAAAGAAAGAATGCCAGGTGTGGTGGCACATATCTATAATCCCAGTGCCTTGGGAGGCTGAGGCAGGAGGATTGCAAATTCAAGGATAGCCTCAGCAATTTAGTGAGGCCCTAAGCAACTTAGCAAGACCCTGTCTCAAAAATTTAAAAGAATTAAAAGGGCTTGTGATGTGGTTCAGTGGTAAAATGCCTCTGGGTTCAATTCCCAGTACCATAAAGACAAAAGAATACGAGAGTCAATTAACATCTCAGTGCTTCTATATGGGGGGTGAAGAAAAGATTAACCCTGTGAACCCACTCCATAAGAATCCTTAGGCCCTCAGGGATCCCAGACCACACTTGACAACTGCTGAGCTAAGGCAATTTTTTTTTTAAATTCTTTTATTTCTTTTATTTATTTATTTTTTTAATATTTTTTTTAGTTGTAGATGGACACAATCAACATAATATCTTTTTTTTCTTTGGTACCGGGATTGAACTCAAGGGCACTTGACCACTGAGCCACATCCCCAACCCTTTTTTGTATTTTATTTAGAGACAAGGTCTTACTGAGTTGCTTAGTGCCTCGCCATTGCTGAGGCTGGCTTTGAACTAGCGATCCTCCTACCTCAGCCTCCCAATTGCTGGGATTACAGGTGTGTGTCACCGTGCCCGGCTGGACACAATATCTTCATTTATTTTTATGTAGTGCTAAGGATCAAACCCAGTGCCTCACACATGCAAGGCAAGCGCTCTACGACTGAGCTAGAGCCCCAGCCCCATGACCTAAGGCAGTTTTTATCTATGGCAAAATGTCTGGGATATTCTGAAAATTCTGTCAAGAGGTCCTCAACCTGACCCCCTTCCTCATGTAAGAAGAAGGGCTACGTCCTCTGGCCACCTAGGGCCTCCTCTCCTGTTCTCAGCCTCCATCCCTCACCACTGATGGTGGTAGCTTTACCACAGTACTAAACTGGGCTGAATCAAGTTTAGCTCCTCAATTAAAATGTCAGAAGCTAACCTCTACTCCAGAGGTAACTGTGGTCTGTGTGCACACGCTCCTGCTTCCCCAAGCCTGGGAAAACATGCACCCAGCAGCTGGGAGCCCCAAAGCTACCTGTCTGTGGGCTTCTACCTATAGCTGGAACAGGGAGAGGCCAGTTTGGGATATGAGGTTGTTCTGAGGTACATCATATAGCCCTCTCACTGTCCTTTTTCTCCTAGAGTTGACAATGGCAATGTTGTATTTGGCTGGATAGATGAATAACAATCTTAGGCATTTATTTGTGCATCTAACCATCTAAGTCTGATTACCATGAAAAGCAGTAAATACCTATTGTCGACTATGTGCAGATTACCTACGTAGTAAATTTTGTTTGTCTGTGTTACTAAACTTTTTATTTAAATTGTGTCTAAATTGTTCATTTATCCTGGTTATCCTTTGAAATAGTTTCTTTTGCTTCCTTTTTAAAATACCTTAATAAGTTAATTGCTCTGTAGTCAAATCTTCCACACTGACCCAGTTATATACCAGTGTGTACTATTATGCCTTAATCTGTGCTGAACAACAATTTAAAAATCTTTAAGGCCAGAAAGCAGAGGTGTCACTGATTTGGTATTCTTAGAGATGCTTAAAACATTTTAAATATGGATGGAGATCGCCTGTTTGCTCAATCGATCTTTAATCACTCCTGGAACTGATTAAATAGAGTTGAACAATTAGTGTGGATATTATTTATGAGCATCCGGTTCTCAATCTGAAGTTTTCCAAGCACCACACTTAGCTCATAGAATGAGGTCATCATGGGGCAGTGGCTGGCATTTTTGAGGACTCATTACACACTGGGCCCTGTGTTAAGTAAGTACTTTATACACATTATGTCACTTAGTCCTCACGATAGTACCGGCAGAAACCAAGCTAGGCAGTAGAGCAAGAATCTGAACTGAGCTAGGCACAGTGGTGCACACCTGTAATCCCAGAGACTCCAGAGGCTGAGGCAGGAGGATACAAGTTTGAGGTCAGTCTCAGCAACTTAGTGAAACCCTAAGCATCTTAGTGAGACCCTGTCTAAAAAAGAAAAAAAAAAAAAAAAAAAAAAAAAAAGGCTAGCTTGGTGGTAAAGCACCCCTGAGTTCAGTCCCCAGGGGGGGAAAAATTGAACTCAAACCAATTCTAGAACCAAAGAGTGCCTCCAACAGTAAAACCATTTTCTTGCCTCTTAAAACTGAAGGAGCCCTAATCAAGGAGATAGCTAAAGATTGAGGTTAGCTGAGAGCCATAAAAGATGTTCAAGTTTCCACCTGATATTAATACATTATTCAAAGAATCTTTGTATGCCCGTGAACACTGTGTGACGCACCTGTAAGCTCGAGCTGTAAGCACTTGTCCTTGTTAAAGCAAAATGTATATAACCAGGTGAGGTTGGTTAGAGGTTGTTGGAAGAAGAAGGTGGATGGTTGGAAGTAGTTGGAGCTGGTTGGAGTGTGGAAGAGTTTGTTGGAGTTTGTGGTTGGAGTTGGAGAGTTTGCTGAAGCCGGAAAGAGAAGAAGAATAAAAGACCCTTTTTCATTTTCATCCTGCCTCCGAATTTTCTCCCGCGGTGTCGTTGCTCCAAGCAGCAATCGCTTCAGGCAGCAACATAAAACAATTTTCACTTTTATGGTGCCAAGGCATTTGGTTAGGATATTGAAATCCATGGTTTCATGTAGGAGTGGTTATATAGTAAGGGGGAAAGTACTTCTCAGATGGACAAATATGGGAAGGAGATGCTTTCAGCTGCTCATTGTGGGTGGTTTTCAGGAGACAAATGAGGCAGAATATCTGCCTTGAAAGATTGTTTAAGCAGGGAAAAGGAGATAAACTGACTCTATATAACTCTACCACAGGGTTGGTATTGCTAGAGGGAGGTTGTGAGTTCTAGTTATCATTTGAATTGCCCACACTGGGTTGGGGCCACATCACCAAGAACACCTCTGTCCTGGCAATATTCTAGCAGAAGCAGAATGTCAGGGATGTCACCCGGTGGATTCCTGCCTGGGAGGGAGTTTGTACTGAGGGACATCTAAAACCTCTTCCTCTTCCAAGATCACTTACTATAGAAGAGCTGTGTCCTTGAAAATATGACAGTAAAGTGAAGTTTGTAGATTGAAATTGAATGATCTCTCAGCTTCCTTAGTAAACATTATGTAGAAAAGACTACCTGGTCCCAGAAACATGAAAATCCAACATAAGACCAGAACAAATCAATAAAATGACCATCTTAGTCTGGAACAATAATCACACACAAAATAAAATCAGTACTAGAATCACAGTTTTAGGGGGTCTAAGTTTTTCTCAAGCATGTCTATCTTGAGTGAAATTCCTCTTTTATAAAAAAAAAAAAAAATTTGAATGGAGTCTCACTACACTGCCCAGGCTAGCCTTGAACTCCTGGGCTCAAGCACTTGCCCTTCCTTAGCCTCTTGAGTAGCTGGGACTACAGGCATGTGCCACCACACTAGGCAAGTTTTTCTTTTAAAACCATAAGCAGGACAAGGCAATTTGGGGCTATTAGCATAGTAAATGGACCTGGGCTATTGATTTGATGCTGTGATCAATACTTGGGCTTAATTTCCCATTTGTAGGATTGCAAAAGTATTTCTATAATTTCCCTTTTCATTACGAATGAATTCCCAGAGCAGTCATGATTGAAAGGGCTGTTCAGTCGCTGGAGGTGGAAGGGCTCAGGATGGAGACAAGAATAAGGCTCAGGAGACTACAAAAATGTAGGTTCTAGAACCAGGAACTCAGGAGGCTCCCTGAAGGTTGGTGTGTGGAACTAGGTCCAGGACCTCCACTGGCATGTTGGCCTGTGATTTTAATCTTATTTGTTCTGCCTAAGTGACTCCGTCCAAGCCATTTGTTTTATAGTACTGCTTTCCCCATTCATCTTTCACTCACTGGAAATGACCCATGCAATAAATCAGAGGTGTCCATTGCTAAAGGAAACTGCCACGCCAGAGGCCTGTTTTGTAAAATAGGGATGGTTCAAAAGACCCCGAAGCCCATCTGTCTCCAAGAAGGGGTGTGGTCATCTCTGGTAGAGAATCCTGCAGATTCTCTGATTCCAGGCTTCCTGCTGATTCTTTGGATTGGAACATCACATTAAATTCTCTCCCTCTCTGTGTGTCTGTCCACATCCTTCCTATTCTGGCATCTCTCAGACTGTGGCTAGCAGAACGTTCAAACTCCTATATGGGTGCCAGCCAGTATTTGTAGCCACTCTTTTCTTGGCATATGTCACTAAATAGAAAGGTGAATATATATTGGCTTATTTTCCAATAATTTCTAAGTTTTATTGTTCCCACAACCAGAGGCTTTTGTGTTGATCTCTTTAAAATGGTCAGTAAATGATATACCAAAAGGAACAAATGACAGATTTGTAATGGCTCTCCCACAAAGTCAAATATTTTCATTGATTAGATTAGGAAAGGCTCTTTTTAGCCACCATAGCCAAGGCAACCATGATCTTAGGAAACTACAGCTAATCATTTTCTTTGGTAACTGCTCTGTAAAGATTTTGGCTGTATTAACTTTCTATGACATTTCTAATTACAGCTCTGCAAGCATAATAAAAAATATATTCCACTGTACTCTTATAAAAGTTAGATTGCAAAAGAATATTTAACTGACACTTAGTACTTAATCATTTGAAAGGGGCAAAAGGTACAATCTTATTTCAGCTTTTTAAAAGTACATTTCCAATTATCAACAAAGTAAAATCAGTAGGAAATAAAAATCATCTTGTTTGAACTGTAGCTTTTGAAGCTCAGAAAATGGGCAACTTAGTGGCAAGTTTGGTTCTGCAAGAGATATTTTAGAGTTCGTTTGGTCTGGTAGAGATACACCCAGAGGAGAACAAAGAATCAAGAAGGGAGAGAGGACACTGGAAGAGAACCGGTAGATGATTTTAAAATCTCATATCATGTGCTTTGTTTCAGGTGAAAGCTCGTTTGGTAAAGATGGGGCATCTTAATTCCATGAACATATTTCTTAGACAAGAAATTGACAGAATGCAAAGAGTCATTTCGATCCTTCGCAGTAGCCTGAGCGATCTGAAGCTGGCCATCGAGGGCACAATCATCATGAGTGAGGTGAGCCGCCCGCAGCTCAGCAGCCACCTCCCTCCTCTGCTGCTGTTGCTCACTCACATATCTTACCCTCACCTTCCTCAGAACTTGAGAGACGCCCTGGACAACATGTACGATGCACGTATCCCTCAGCTCTGGAAAAGGGTGTCCTGGGATTCGTCCACGCTGGGCTTCTGGTTTACCGAACTATTGGAAAGAAACGCACAGTTCTCCACTTGGATATTTGAAGGGAGGCCTAATGTGTTTTGGATGACCGGCTTCTTTAATCCCCAAGGTACGTGCTCCTAGGAGAGCAGGCAGCACTTGGGACCTGTGTGTATGGACGGTTGGATGGTGGCGTCACATGGTGAATGCACGCTGCATAGAATGGTGCGGAGGCAGAGCTGGTGGGTGCTGGACATGTCCTTTCTAAGGTCAAGAACACAGATAACCCTGCTCTACTTGCTTTACAAGTTCAATCTGAAGTTGTTCTTGTATTTCTTCCACCATGTAGTGGCAAAATCTTCTCTTTTTTCCACCACTTTAGCAAATTATCACTGTGGAGAAAGAGTTTTTTAAAAAAATTCTCACAAACTTTAGTTTTAAATGTTTGTGGAGAAATTTTTTAAATGATGCACCAGAAGAGGCAAAAAATTGTTTGTGGAGGTCATAAAATGAGACCAATTTCATAAACTATCATGTGATGTGGTAAAAATATTAAGGGAGCTTCAGGGGTCTTCCTCCCCTCCAAACCAGGATTTTTGGTCTTTTTCCCCTGAAAGAGTGTTTTGCAATTCTGCTTCACTTCTTCCTTCATTCTGAAAGTGTTTACTGAGAAAGTCAACTGCTCTATGTCAGAGTTCATAAGGTTTGAAACCCAACAACTTTCTGTCTTACTATAATACGGGTAGTTTTACTTCAAGGGATTCTTGGCCCAAATGAAGAGATGTTGGATTTCTCATGGTTCAGCGCCTCCTGGCGCCATTTGTCATACAATTTAAGAAACATTCACATTCACCGATTTAGAATGAATTGCTTCTACTCACAGAAAAAAGGTTGAAGCTCATAAAATAATGTTGAGTAAAGGCAGCAAAGTGGAAAACACTACATCCTACATGATTCAGTTTATACGAAGGACAGGGCAGTTGTGGACCTATGGTGTCAAAAGTCAGAATCCCAGGTACGCTGGGGGTGGGCAGGGCAGTGATTAGGAGAGGGCACAGCAGACTTCTGGGGCCTGGGAATGCTGTTTTCTGAGCTGGCTGCTGGCTGCGCATCTGTATTCCCCGGGTGGAAATACACTGAGCTGGGGCTCATGATTTGTTTTCCTCCTTGCAAGACCTCCATTTGAGTAAGTTGTCACCAGATAATTCCTGACTGGGGAGCCTGAAATACAGCATTTAATTTAATTGTTTAAGGATTGTTGAAGCACATTCCACTTGCCAGCCCCTGTGCTGGTGCTTCAGCAGAGACCGATTCGAGACTTGATTCCTGCCCTAAAGAAGCCCATAATCTTGTTGGTAAGACAAGTGCTTCAGCAAACCTTAACACGACGTGATGAGTGCTCTGTGTGTGAGAGCTGAGTGCCAGGGTGGTACAGAGGACAGAGAGGAATTGTGCCCGGGCAGGCCTTGAGAATGGCTTTGCATAGGAAGCAGTGAGTTGGGTTTGTAGGGGTGGGGATGCAAGAAAAGGGCATTCCTGACAGAGGCCTGAGCAAAGACCAGGCGTGTCCGGTGGAAAAAGGACACCCAGCTCAGGACGCAGGGGCACAGGCGGTGGAGTGGAAGCTGGAGAATGAAGAGGAGTTCTGGCTGTGTCCTAGAGGCCATGGGAAGTCACCAAAGCTCAGAAGATAATCCCAGGAGCTGGTGGAGGGTAGACTAGAACACAGGGGCCCAGAGCAGTGAGACTCTTCCCAGGAAGAGCCTGGGATCTTAACAAGGTGCAGATGGGGGAACAGATTTGATGAAGCGATCAAATGGGCATTTTTGAAAGAGCAAGAAGAGGCTGTGCCTTAGGCTGCAGGCAAAGCACAGGACAGGGAGCAAGTGGGAGAGGGACTTTGGGTGGCAAGGCCAGGAGGAGCACTGGATTTCGGATAGTACTGGTAGAACATCCAGGTGCAGGGATGCATTGGGAGGCCTGGAGTTCAGAAGCAACATAAGGATCACTGATTTTAAAATCTGTGAGGTCTTTGAGTGTATTTTTATTTTCTTTTGGTACTTCATTTACTCATTCATGAAATAAATATTCATTATGTACCTCATACGGGCCAGGTGCATACCTACTATGTGAAATAAGAAAAGGCCAGAGAAGACTGTTCTCACCCATGCAGAATTCACAGCATAGTAGGCGAGACAAACATTAAGCCACTACTTACATCATTGATCACATTTGTGACAAGTTCTTATAGAAAAAAATATGGGTTCATACGAAAGCCCTGAGAAAGTAACTTCCAAACTGGGATCCCAGGAGAAGCTACCAGGAGCCCAGAAGGCTGAGATCATTGAGTGTCTTTTTGATATTCAGAAACCAAGGACGTGGGATGGGTTCATCCCTGGTTTCCCATAGGCACAAATGACTAGGTCACATCATACTTCATGACAACACAGCTTCTTCCAATGATTATCTTGTTTTCTTTTTTACATGTAACTTAAGATAGCAAAGTATTAACCTCTAATTAACACTTTGAACTGATCTTTAATTGGACTTGATTTTTATGGGCCAATCTCTCCTTGCTAGTATTGGTGAAGTGATGTTCACACCAGAACAATATCGAAAGAAATGCAAATGTAGATGTACACTTCGGTTAACGTCTTACTTGCCTTCACCTGTTAATAATATGAATCCTTTCTCTTTTGTTCTGTTTTCGAGTGGGACTTCCATTCCTTCCCTCCTGGCTCTCTATGTCTTAGAAAGCCCAAACTTGTTCAAGTGAGGACCCCTCCCTTTACACATAGGCACGCAGGCACACTCGCCCTTATCTATGATCTCTCTCTGTTGCATAAAAGACTGGAAGTCAGTTCTTCCTGCACACTAATCACTTCCTGCATCCTTTTCCTCCTCTTGACAAATTACTTTCTGTCCCACACCCCTTGGCCCAATTCAGCAAGCCCGTGCAGGCTCCAAGGCAGGGTGCACAAAGCCCTTTCTTTCCAGGTGGAGGCCTTGCTGACCTCCACGTGACAGCGGTAGGTTTCAGGACGTGAACATATCTCCTGAGATTGTATCCTCTAACACCATCTCTTTCCATGCAATGATGTCCTTGTTTAGTTCAAAACATTTTAGTTGATGGCTTTCAAAAATAACCCCACACCCAACCTAGATGTCCCTCAGTAGATGAGTGGATAAAGAAAATGTGGTATATATACAAAATGGAATTTTACTCAGCAATAAAAGAGAATAAAATAATGGCATTTGCAGGTAAATGGATGAAGTTGGAGAATATAATGCTAAGTGAAATTAGTCAATCTCAAAAATCCAAATACCGAATGTTTTCTCTGACATAAGGAGGCTAGTTCACGGTGTTGTTGGATGGGGGTACATAGGAGGATTAGAGGAACACTAGAATGGTCAAAGGGAAGGGGAGGGAAAGGGTGGGAGCAAGGGGTAGGGGGGGGAAAGACCTGAATGGTATGAATATACTTTGTATACAAACAGTTGTATGTAAAAAGATGCTATATACGTGCACTATGAATTGTAATACATACTACTATTATAAATTTTAAAAGGGGGGTAAAAAAAAATAACCCCACACAGAGTGGGTGGGCTTCTCATGAAAACAGAAGGGAGACCAGTAGAGTAGAAGAAGGGGACCCGAGGGAGGGACAAGGAGAGGGAAAGGGGAGGTCCTGGGGAATTAAATCAAACAAGTTACATTATGTACATACATGAATATATAACAATGAGTTCCACTATTACATATAATCCTAATGTATCAATAATCATTTTTTTTAAAAATCCCACACACAGGTAAGTAAAACACAATTAGGTTTGCAAAGAGGCCACCAAGAGGCCACCGTGTCATGACGTACAGTCAAACACTTGGACTCTAAAGCACTTTCATGTTTCAATTTCATATGACTTAATTTTTGGAACATCCATGATATGGCATCTGATGCTGTCTGCTGTGTGTTTCCCAAAGTGACTTTGAGGCCCACAAGGACAGGTGACATGCTTCGGTTGCCCCCGGGTCTGGGCCCAAGCTGGCGCCTCTCACAGCACTGCCCGTTTGCCTTATGACGGCCGATGTTTGTCTGTCGTGTTTGAAGAGGCTGAGTCAGCCGCCATGCAGCTCGGCCGGTATTTTCAGCCCCCGCCACAATCATTTCTGTAGCAATTGATGAGCTCAACCATGTGGCAATTAGATTTGATTAAAATGGTCAAGCTCTCTGCGTCTGTGACCTGTAGTATCTGTTGAATGGCACAGCTTCTTCAGTGCACGGATTTGCCTCCCAACAGATTCCTTGGACCAAGAGTGCCTTCGCCTTCCCCTGGTCCCCCAGCAGTGACGGTGCCCTTGTTCACCTACCATCTAAGATTGCACCTCTTGGGGTGCAAAGGATTGCTGTGGTTTCTTTTTCCCCACCGGCGTCCCTTCTGCAGGGCATCACATATACACGATTTAGATGCTCGTTCATGAGCTTGTGTGTGTGTGTGTGTGTGTGTGTGTGTGTGTGTGTGTGTGTGTGTGTTAGAGAGAGAGAGAGAGAGAGAGAGAGAGAGAGAGAGAGAGAGAAAACATGCACTGCATGTGGGAATGTGTTTAAACCTAAGAAATATGAGTTGTAAAGAGCCCGACTTCAAGCCAGAGTAACGACTGCCTTCTAATTGATAGCCACACTTTACCGTTTGATGTTGGTGTGACTCACAGGTGCTGCTAATGACGACGGAGGCGGAGGCTGAGCGTGCCCCCCAGGCCTCACACCTCCATATTAGATGGAACCATGCAGTATCATTGTTTTCCAAATGTCTAACTCAGTCTGGAGATCGATGCCATTTAGATGCCAAACTGTGCTCATTTTTTTTCTATGCTTTTATCTCAGTGTCTTGACAAACCATGCCAGGCTGCTGTAGCAGATATCAGTAACAACTTACTATTTCCTAACATGAATCAAGATTTTCCACTTAGAGGGGATTTTGCAGAAGCAAGGAGATGGGTGATTTTTGTCCTATGATCTTGTGTTTCTGTGACAGTCACCTGCAGCCTCTCGCCCGGGTCTGTTGTCAGGGCAGCGTTAGCAGCCAGGAGCACTTTCCAAATGCTCGTCTTGAGGACGGTTGCGAGGGCCTGCAGTTTGTGGAGGCCGAAGAGGGCACTGAGGGTTAATAGAACTCCAGGGCTGGAAGGGACTGGGGGACAACTTCTCATCTAGAAGCAATTCTAAGCAGGCCCCGGTGCAACTGTTTGCAGGGCCAGAGCTGCTCCTCACGTCTGAGGGGGTCTGGGTGCATGGAATTTGAATAATAGCTGCACTAACCCACCCTGTGCACAAATCCAGAATTAGGGAAGGACTATGGACACGTTCAAAATGCCTTTGAGGGAATAACACTTGGTTCTGCTTGTCCTTGTGTGTGAGGGGCTTCTAAGCACTGGCCTGCGTCACACCCTCATCTCTTATAATTCTGCTCTTGCACACAGTTAGCTTCCTCACTGGCCATCCTGTCCCTTGTAACCTGGCCCACTCTCTGGAAGGCCCCTGTACCTAATGACCTTCCTGCCAACTACATCCCCTTGGCTACAGCTAGGATGCTGATTCTGGAAACTCTTTCAAACCTTGGCTCCCATCCATACCCTTCCATGGTTCTTTTCCCATCCTTTAGAGGGCTGCTTCTCAGCCCGCTTTCTGGGCTTTATTCAGGCAAGTTCTGCCCTTGGACTTGGTCCCCTCGTCAATGTGCTCCGCCATTCTCACATATGTAACCTTTTCATCTCTACCTATCTGAAGTCCCAGTGCAGAATTCTGATTCCTCGTTTCCAGCTGCCAATGTAGGATGTCTCATGTGCCCAGGAACCTCATCAGTGCCTTGACCCACCTGGTCGTCTTCCTCCCAAATCATCCTCGCTGGGATTCTGCTGCCTTTCCTTGTGTGCCGTCTTCCAGCCCACGCGCACTCATGACCAAACAGCTGGGAGGAGGGAGACAGGAGACCCGAGGTCGTGGGGGACAAAGAGAGGGAGGGTCCCAAGTAGTAGCACTGCTGCCAGAGGTCAAGCCAGATGGGCCCCCATGGTTGGACAGATGTCTCAACAAGGAGACCGTTGGTAAGAGAAGTCCCAGGGAAGCAGGTGGGGCGGTGGAGGGGTCAGGCAGCACGTAGGGTGAGTGGAAAGTATGGATGATTCTCTCAAGAAACTTGTCTTCATAAGGGAGAAGCAAGTTGGAGGATAGTTGTAAGAAGAAAGAGCTTGCTTGTTTTCTTTTCATGGTAGGCATAGGATCCACTCATGATCAGGGTTTTGCTTGGCAAGTGATGAAAGGAGTGAGACTAAGTAAGCAGGAAAGGAAATGAAGAAAGGGGTGGAGTCAAAGAGTTAAAAAATGATGAGATCCAGGAGAGGCCAGACTTCACTGCTGGATGAAGAGACCCCAATGTTGTCAGGGTACTCAGTCCATGGTGGCAGGTGGGCAGATGACATGAATAACGAGGGGAGTGGCTCGTGGCCGGAGGTTGTAGCAGGTTCTCATAAGGGGTGGAGCAAGGGTTGGGGAAGAACAAGGTCTTCAGGGCTGAGCCAGGTTCCAGCAAAGGCAAGATGGTAGAATGTTTTCTGAGTAGGTAGAATCATGCCAGAAGTACTTGTGGGGAAGTTTAGGAGCAGGGGTAGAAGTGGGATTTGGGGTCAAGGGAAAGAGGCATAAACTAGCACCAGGAGACAAGTGATCAAGTGCAAGGAATTACATTGCAGAGTGTGAGACACGGTGGGCGTAGCAGGCCAAAAGAATTACTCCCAGCTCTTCCATTTGTACTGAGGTTTTGCTGGAGCCAACCATCTCCTGGATTAATGGTATGTCAGAGAATGTGTGTCTCAGGGGCCCTGGAAGGACTCAGCTCATGCTACTGACAGCCCTGCTGATGTTTCACAGTGAGGCATTGCCCTCCTCCCACTTGTCAAACTAGCTCTTCCAACAAAGGTGGATCAGTGACTTCAGTGACCTGTCTCACATAGCTTTTCACAGAGCAGACCCTCCTTCCCCAATAGGATCACCCACTGTGCTTTTAATACATACTTAATACTTGGGGCTCCAAACTAATTATATCATAATCTCTGGGGATAGGACCTCTAGAGTCTGTGCAATCCATTTTCTTAAAAGTTCCCTTAGTCATCCTAATGTGTGAAGAACCTAGAACTGAGATCTTTGCTACTGCTGTGTGGTCCCCCAGTCCCACTGTCAATTTCACAGAAATGCAGCTTCTCCGGCCCCACCCTTGACCTGCCTACTGCATCAGGACCTACCTATCCATCAGAGCCCCTTCCCCAGATGAGTTCTGTGAACAGTAAAGTCTGAGAATTAGCCCTGTGTTACAACAACCCTGATGCCCGGACACTACCTCCTAGGAATCTGGTGTTGTTGACCTGGACTGTGATCTGGGAATCGGGAGTTTTCAAAGCTCCTCTGGTATTTGCGATATTCAGCAGTTTCCGATGTCTTCCTTAGAGCATCCACAAAGAGTCAGGAAAGGCGCCTGGTGCATTCTCATTCAACTGGACATATCCACCCCATCTTTGTTTAATGATTTCTGACCTTTTATTTAACTTAGCAATGAACTATGTTTGCTTCTCATTTGGGGGAAAAACTGCCTGTCATAAACTTGTGGCAGGAACATCATTTCTCCTCATCTTTGAAGATGCTTCTGGGAGGCTTGGTAACTGTTTAGACAGGAAATACTGCCCAACCGAAGGCCCATTACAGAAGGACCGGTTCATTTATTACAGAAAAAAAAATGTTGCCTATTTTTGGTATTGGTCCATGGTTACAGAACACCAGCCACTCCTGATAAAGTTGCAGAGAGCTAATCTTCCTGATTAGCTATTTCTTTCCTCTTTTCTAAGACCTTCTATGAAATGATGCTTAGAGTACCCTATGGCTTTCTTTAAGCCAGCTGATTGCACAAGCCAAACAAAGGTAATGAGTTTGCTGAAATGCTGGATTACTGCCTTAATAGGAATTAACATATAACAAGTGTTACTTTAGACTTGAGTCTCCAAAGTATAATCCAAGCTAAAAAGTGAATTAAAAAGAGAGAGAGAGGGAGAGAGAACAAGCTTGACAAGTGTTTTAAAAATTCATTATGCTTTCTGAGTTTGAAAGGGAAAAATTTTTAAAGCATCTCATTTAGACCACATGTAACTCAGATGTTTAAATAGTCAAATGGCCCATTTTCATGTGGGTGATTAAATGTCATGGAAAACAGAAGGTTATTACTGTTGAAGACTTTCCCCAACTTTTTGTTCCTTCCTTCAGACACATGAACATGGGAATCACTTTCCCATCACTTTAAGAATTACTCAAACTAAATTTGTGCCAAAACAAAAGTACTGATTTTCAGGCTCTTATAAAGTAAAGTGTGTGTATAGGCTTTTAGAAATATACAGGCTTCGGAAAGAACAGATTTGGAATCCATTAGACTTGACATCAGTCTCCAAGAAAGATGGATTTTCTGTTTTTTTTTTTTTTTTTTTTTTTTTTTTTAATTAACGATGAACATTTCAGTGGATGTACTACCCTTTGAATTCCTCAAGATTGTATTCTTTTCAGGAACCCAGAACAAAACTATCAAGGCTTGAAAAATTGAGTGTTTTCTCCATGTTCTCTGAGTAGGAATGGCTCATGGAATAGTTCCCTCCCCTCCACTCTTAGACCTCAAATATATTTATTTAACATTTTCTTTCTTTCTCTCTCTCTTTATTTATTTATTTATTTGTTTGTTTGTTTGTTTGTTTGTTTGTTTTGGGTACTGGGGAATGATCCCAGAGGTGCTTTACCACTGAATCACATCCCTAGCCCTTTTTATTTTTTATTTTGAGAGAGTGTCTTGCTGAGTTGCTGGCGGTTTTGCTAAGTTGCTGAGGCTGGCCTCAAACTTGAGATCCTCCTGCCTCAGCCTCTCTAGTTGCTAGGATTACAGATGTGTGCCACCATGCCGGGCACCTTTCTCGATGGTTCAAGCTGACACGTGTTCCAGATTCCACCTCCTAGCTGATTAAGATTGCTTCCTAAGCATTAGGATACTTACTGCTGAAATCCACTGGCCAATGTCATGCATACTCCCAGCAGGGAGAGGACAGGAAATGGCCTTTCCTTAATTGCACTAGAGTTTTCAGAGCTCTTTGACTACTGCTGCCTTTCGAAGCAGGTGTTTTCCATTAGAGAGAATTCTTCTCATTCCTCGTCTGACACCTGTGGCATTGCCTAAGAGCCAGACATAGGGAGTGGGGTCAAATTTGCAATTTAGTTGGAACTTCAAATTTTATAGAAAAATTCAATTACTCAACTTGTGCAGATAGATGGTTCTGACCAGGATTCATGCCTTGTACATTATGACCTTGTGGATTCATAGATCAGTGATGAATTTTAAAATATCATAAAATAGGGTTGATTTAATTTCGAGTTCTCTACTTGGATGTGCAGTGTCTAATATACCACATGGCTGAACACTTAATGTTGAATGATGAAAATGACACCTTCATGGAGTGATGAGAAGGGTGCATTACATTTTATCATCGTGCTCGTATATCCCACTGACTGGCAAGCACACACAATGTTTTACTGCTACAGTGTGGGATCCCCAGGATTTGAAATGGAAGACAACACCATCATGCGCTGGTCAGATCACCTCCCGGGGCTCCACACAGAGCGCGGGCACTGTCTCCAGCTGCTGCCAGGCAGACTTCTTCCATGTTTTCTGCCCCCTGTGGTTAATATCTTTCCTAATAATCATTTTGTTTATTTATACATTTTTATGTGGTGCTGAGGATCGAACCCAGTGCCTCACACATGCTAGGCAAGTGCTCTACCACTGAGCCACAACCCCAGGCCCTGTGGTCATCATCTTGTGTCATCAAATCATCTCTTCTTACTCTGATTGACTGACCAACTTTTCTTTTGAATTAACACAAGGGGCCTTCATGAGCACCCACATCCTGTTTTAGTGGCACCCTGAATAAGCTTTCCAAGAGGCAAACACAACCAAATCACATGTCTTCCCCGGCTCCTCCTCATCCACAGAATCAAGTGTGAGCTCTGCCTTGAAACATTGGGCCCCACATTTGTTCCAGTCCCAGCCTTTATCTGACGTCAAGCTGTCCTGAGCCTGGTTCACACCTTCGTCGGTAACATTGTGGTTCCATCCTGCTGCCCTCCACACGCTCTCCAGACCTCGCCCCTGGAGTGCAGGGTCCATGGATGGCCTCCTCATCTCTGTGGTCATCACACCCAGGGTGGTGCCTGGCACATGTGACCACACCAGAGAGCATCGACAAATGAAAGAATGGCCACAAGTGCCCCATGTGTACCACGTGTCTCATGTAGTAACGGGGGAGAACTTGACTCCCTTAGTGGAGAAGGGCTAGAAACCTCATCTTCCTTTCCATCTCTGAGAGGACTTTACTCAGCGCTTATTACACCTTGTAACTCCCCTTCTCCCCTTCAAACCCAACAAAACGTTATCACTTAACATGTTAGTTTGACTTTGAGTTCACTAGTTTAACAGTAGCAGGGATGTGTATTTCCCAACACATTCCCAACATAGATTTTCTCTCTATGATTTTCAATATTTATTTACATGGAGACCAAAATATAGCAGCTAGGCCACAGATAAAACTGAAGGTTTTGAAGCCCATTTTGGAGTTTAGGGTATTTTATTTTGCTAACATCAGATGCCACTCTCTAAGAAAGACTGCTCTTATCGAATTCAATGGTATGATTTGCAAATATTAAGTTTAAAGAAAGGCCACAATATACAGAGCCACGTATTATCTTAAAATAACTGTATTATGAACATTAAAACATGTAGCTTTCCTTTCCGGTGTGATTGCTTTGTTTGATCAAATTGAAAGTCAGGTTTCCTATTTTGGCTTTATGCCTTATTTCCTTAGACTAAATGAAATTGTTCCATTATAGCAAATAGAAGCTTGATAATGGTTTGATTTGAGTTTAATTGGAATGCTGTTTCTCAGAATACTTCTACCATTCCGGTCACACATTCAATATTGTGTTTTCCAATACAGAGCATAAGCGAGGACCAGGTGGGTTATGACCCTTAGAGGCCTTGAGCAGTTGGAATCTCAGGAGACTTTCAAACCAAGGCCTGGTCAGAGAAAGAAAGGGTGCTGTTCTCCTGCTCACTGCTGACAGGAAAGATGTAGCTCATCGCAGTCCCCATAGAAACAAAACCCCGGAGAAATGGCCCCCTGGGGTTTGGTGTCAACTCCTCTTGGAACCGGAGTGCAGTTTGGAGATTGATCAGCAAGTACTGCTTAGCACTGCCTCTTGCTTGTTGCTAAAGTGGACTACATCGGGGCATCAAAGTCTCTTCTTTTTTTTTTTTTTTTTCTTAAGGCTTCCTCACAGCAATGAGGCAGGAAGTGACCCGTGCTCACAAAGGCTGGGCACTGGACACAGTGACCATCCATAATGACGTTCTGCGACAGACCAAGGAGGAGATCACAACACCCCCTGTGGTAGGTGCTGCAGGAACAATTCTGGGGCCAGGGATAAAAGTTCAAGTCCTGTTTAAAACTGCCCTTGAGTGCCTCAGTCAAGTCCATTTGCTTTGCAGCCGGGGTTGCTGCCGTTGGAACCAGGAGGCCCCGATGCTGAGGCCTCCTCCATCTGCTGGAGTAGAAGGTTAATGACAAGGTCTAGTGAGCCCTGAACTCCCCAGGTGGCTTTTCTTTATAATTACAGGTTCTGCTTTGTTTGCTTAAAAGGATGTTCTAGGGGTTGGGGCTGGGGCTGTAGCTCCGTGGCAGAGCACTTGCCTAGCATGTGTGAGGCACTGGGTTTGATCCTTAGCACATAAAAATAAACAAACAAAATAATGGCATGCTGTTCACCTATAACTACAAAAAAATTGAGAAAAAGAAAAAAAAAAAGATTTTCTATACCGCTCCAGCTATTGCTAGGGCTGCTCACAGAACCCCTGGGGGACAGCAGAGTAGTTAGTGCAGAGGACAGTAGAGACCAACTGGATTAGCAGGTTGGGTCCAGTTCCAGCAGTGTCCCCTTTATCTGGTGGGAAGACGCCTGGCTGGGGGAGGAGTAGGTGCTCATCTGAGATAAGCAGACTCTGTCCAGAGCCACCACTCAGACACTGTTCTGCTCAATTAGCTTAAGCAAGTTCTTTGGCTTTTTTGAGCCTTGACTTCTTAATCTGTAAAATGAGTGTGATGGTTCAACCTGTTCACTGAGAGAAGTTGTGGGAATTTAAATGTGATTCTGTAGGCTTGGTGCCGGAGGCCCCCACCCCCATAGAGACTCAATAAATCTCACTTCCCTTTCTCTGGTTTTCATTTCTGCATTTGTCCAATAAGGGGCCTGGATCCAATGATTCCAAGTTCTAAGTATTTGGCCATTTGATAACAAGGATCATCTTTCCTCCAGTTTCCAATAACATGTTCTTTATTTCTGTGTGAGACTTCACCCCCAAACACCTTGAACGTCTGCATTTCCACCAACTTCTCTTCAAGGGAATGTAGGTTCTTTCTATCACATGCCTCAGAAGATTCTTCCAGCTTCTGCCCTTTATGCAATCCCAAAGTCATTTCCACTTTTGCATGTCTTTGTTACAGCGGAGCCCCTGCTTTCTGGCATCAAAATCTGTCTTAGTTTCCCAAGGCTGTCACGATAACATATCACAAATCAGGTGACAGAAATCTATTCCCTCACAGTTTAGGAAGCCAGAAGTCTGAAATCAAGGTGTTGGCCGTATTGGCTTTTTCTAGAAGGAGACTCTGAGGGAGAATCTCGCTCCATGCTCTCTCCAAGCTTCTGGTGGCTGGTTGCTGACAGCCTTGGTCTAGGTTGGTTAATAGATGCATCCTGCCAATCCCTGCCTCCAGTGCCACAGGCCTTCTTCCCTCTGGTATCTCCATGTGTCTTCTCTTTTTATAAGAGAAGATTGGATTTAAGGCCTGCCCTAACCCACTCTGTCCTTATCTAAGCTAATTATATCTGCAAAGTCTGCATTTCCAAATAATTGCATTCTGAGGTTGTAGATGGACATGAATTTGGGGGTGACACTCTTTCATCTGCCACACCTTCTTACTATGACTTTATATGGTCCTGAGATTGAAAGAACCTTAGAATGGGATAAAATTTACTGTGGCTGGTTCCTACATTGCTCATGTAGGTAATTATCAACCACTAAGTTAACAGTGGTAACCACATAGCCTGGTTTTCTGGGACTGTCCATGATTTTGCTGTGAAACCAGGGGCCTCAGTTTTTGGTTCTAAAAATATGTTCCTCATACTGTGAACCCACATAAGGGGATTCCAGAAAACAGTTCACGGCTAATCTCCTGGTCCTTCATTATAATCCATATTCGCTTCTCGATACCCCAATTCACTGGAAATAGAAAAATGGCTTCAACATAAATGTACATTATGAGCTTGCATGTTTATTGGAGGTCCCTGTGATTCCTTCCCAGTCTGTCTGTCTTTTTCGCTTTCTTTCTTTTTAGTGAATATATGTTCTGTGGCTCCCTGCTGCCTGCAAGATAAAGTTCAGACTCTTCATCTTAGCCTTCAGCCTCTTCCCTGGCCAAACCCTGACTCATAACCGTTGAACCTAGAACACTTTTCCACCCGTCCTACCTTTCTTTGTCGCATTGCCCCTGCCTGAGATGCCTTGCCCTCTCTCCTCTGCCTTTCCAAACGCAGTCCACCCTTCAGGGCCCATTTCTACAAAGACCTCGGAGCATTCCAGCCCACGGTGACCTTTCACCTCAGAAGCCCCTGCACTTGCTCTCAGAACTTTTCATCAGGCAGCTCCAGTAACAAATATGTGCAGGTCATTTCAGGTCTTTTCCTAAAAAGAAAAAAAAATTCCTGTATGTATGTGTCTAGTCTTCCCGATTTAATGGTGAGAACCACGAGGGCAGGTCTACGGTGTGGGAGGGACACTGGGGAGGATGATCAGACGCAGGAGGAAGATCTCTCTCACCTGGCCCCTTCACGCCCCCCGGCTGTACCACGCCTGGCCTCTGGGGGCGCTGTGACTCCCGCTAGCCAGCCCTGGCTGCGCGATCTCCCTTCATCCTCTAAGATGAGGTTCAGCCTCCGATTGGCTTGACCAGCCCAGCTGAGATCCCAAGTGACACCAGCTCCAGATCGTGTTCCCCGCTCCCACCTTACGACAACTTAAACAGAACCTTTTGGAGACTTAGCTCCCTGTACAGGCGATTTGGCTCTTCAGTTGTCAGATGACACCCGCCCCCCCCCCCCAGCACCTGCCCCGGACCCTGCACCCCAGTAACAAGAATATTTCCACAGTGCCAGCCCCATCATATGCTGCAGAGGAAAACTGGGCCCAGTATTTCACTAATAGGATGTGCCCAGTGGTGCTTTCTTCATCTGGTAGCTTTTTAAGACTGGTGGATTTTCTTTCCAAACTGACGACGATTATTACACTAATGGGTGTCCATCTTGCAGCACCTAATTTAAAAAAAAAAAAATAAATCTATTCCTTATGCTTGACTCTTGCAGGAAGGTGTATATATTTATGGGCTCTACATGGACGGAGCATCCTGGGACAGACGGAATGGGAAGCTCACAGAATCCACACCCAAGGTGCTCTTCATGCAGCTGCCAGTGCTACACATCTTTGCTATTAACTCCACAGCCCCCAAGGACCCCAAGCTGTACGTGTGTCCTATTTACAAGAAACCGAGGCGAACGGACTTGACCTTCATCACTGTGGTGTATTTGCGTACTCTGTTGTCCCCAGATCACTGGATCCTGAGAGGAGTGGCCCTTTTGTGCGACATCAAATAAGTTGGTTTCCCACCTGCAGAGTGCACCAGGAACCATGTGGAGGGAGGGGCCATGCTAATTGAGTTGGCCATGTGTGTCTTTCCTCCCTGATAACTGCTTGATTCCCTCTCTCAATTAAAAAGTCCACGTTCTCCCATTGCTTCGGTTTCTTCTCATATCAATATTCAAAAAGTGGATTCTGAATTCACGCTTTTTATTCCAGGAAATCAAACTCCTTATAATTACTTTTTAAAGATAAAATCCTATCTTCATGTTGGAACACTTTGAAAGGTTTGTATTTTAAAAACCCAAAATGAAGTGTTAATATCTTACATCCTAAAAGGAGCATAGGAGATGAAAACTTTTCCCTACAGTAAAAACCATTATTTCCTCAAATGAAATTGACTTCTGTCTGGGTTTGTGCTTTTGCTCTGGGCTCACCCTTCTTCTGTGCTTGTGAAGTGGACCCTGGAGGGTCCCAGCGGTGCCCTTCAGTAGTACAGCGGGTGGTGTGAAGTGTTTGAAATGGAAAACCCACTGGAACGGCTGCTCTTGTCATTTTACTTACTATTTTTTTATTTTTATTTTATTTTTTTAAGTGCTCTTCAGACTCAGGGAACTCTGATCCTGAAGTTCTCCCTCCCCACCCCAATTCTGCAGGAGATAATGAAACACATTTCTAGGCAGCAAATGGAGAAGGAAAAACAAACTCCATCAAATGAAATTAGGTTACATGCTGAATGTCTTAAAAAGCAGAGTCTTTAAAAAGTGAAGCTATTTCTTACTCTGTAGTTAGTCTGAAACTCAGTATGAACCTTTATTTCCTGCTAAAGGAAATTGTCAATTGAACAAAACAGATGGGGTCCTATATTGAATGTTCACACCGCTTCAGAATGCTGAAAAGTGTCTCTACTGGTCTTCTCATCTGGAATCTTTTTGCCTGCCCCCAGCTAAAGTCACCAGCTTCCTTCCCTGTGTCCTTTTAAAGGAGGGGAGTGTTCCAAGTTGCCTTGCTCTCTCTCATCCTCTGTCATCTTGATCACAGATGTGGATGGTAATCACAATGAGATGGTCTGGCAATAGCCCAGGTTAGATATCCAGGGAAGACCCTGAAGGAAGTTCCACCACAGTCTATTGGTTTCCAAACAGTAGAAACCCTATTATGAAATGCAAATTGTAAAGTGGCCCCTGGTATGCTCCTGAAATCGATATAATGTCAACACCATAGAATTTTTTAAAAAATTATGGTAGTTTAAATAATAAAGTAGCCAAGCCCCTGCGCCAAGTGTTTCAGTACTTCCCATAGCCAGTACGTATGCACACTAAAGCAAAGGTGTCATTCCTGAACAGAGAATAGAATTTGGAAGCACCTGCCAGTCTGGGTGGGCACAAGGAAAGCCCAGCACCCTGACATTATAGTAAACCAACTTTCCGGTTCTAAAATAAAACACAGGTTTTATTCATACTCCTTGGCCAGTTGCTAAAACAATTGAAAGCAAATGCACCATGGCAGGGTTTTAGAGAATCACCATTAGGTTCAATGTTTTCTGATGACTTGGGAAGGATTGGGGAAAGAGATGGAAAAGATGTGAACCTAGCAAAGGTCATTGATCAGACTGCTGAAGGTCACACCAAGTTCCATTTCCTGGAGCTCTGCTGTGGCTGATCATTTTGCTCTGAGTCAACATGGAGGGAAGAGAGAGAGAGAGAGGAAGGAGATGGGCAATGAAGGATGAGCACCTGGCAGTGCCTCAGAATGGTCTTCTTTATGGTGTGGCTACTTCCCAGCTACCCCTAGTTCTGCTGAGAACTGGCTGGGACCCAATTCTGCTTTCTTTCTCTGGGCCTAGTAAATGGTTTCCTTAGACATTGTGAGCCATTGAACTTCCATAAACACCATAACCATGTTCTCTGCAAAATTGTTGCTCTTTTACTAATTACATAATTTGCCCCACTTGAGCAAGGGAGACCTGGTGAGCATAAAAGAGCAAAGGACAGAGGACGAGTTGGGTAAGCCAATTGAAACTGGGAGAAAGGCAGAATGATTTTTCCTCCTTGGAATCAGTCCACATCTTCTCATTGTGTTCTCAGCAAAATGAGCAGTGAGATTTATACCTTCGTTGATTTAAAATGTTATTTTAGTTTGGACTTTATGTAAAAATAAGACTGGAAGAAAAGTGTCTAGAGATGTAGCTTCTAAAAGGGATGGATCTTGCGGGTGGTGTTGCATGAGTAAGCCACACTCTCTGCCATCAGAGACCTCAGGTGAATAAAGGCTATGGGTGACGTTCATAGGATTAGACAAGGAAACTCAAAAGTTGAGGGATGAACTTGAAGACAAGGTAGCATTTCAGTTGGGTCTTTAACTTTTCATAGATGTTATTAAGACAGTAAGTGGATGCTCTAAGGAAGGAAAGAGCATGAGAAAGAGAAGAATAGAAAGATAGGAAACTATATGGAATGTTCAGAGACAAAAGTCAGACAGAGCCTTCAGTGAGTTTCTGTCATCTGGAAAAACACCACAGCCCTCCATGAGCTGGCCTAAAATTAAAGTTCTGCTCTGTTGCCCACCCTGTCACTCAGCTTGCTTAATTGCTTCTGCCTCGAACTATTTGATGCACCTTCAACCTCATGCTATTGCCTCGTCAAAGAAAATCTCCTTGTGTGAATCAAGTGGTACCTTTGTGCATGGCTGGAAGCAGTGTACAATGGTACAACCATTTTGGAAAACAGCTGGGCAGTTTCTTAAAAGGAAACCATGTAGCTACCATATGACCTTAACATTTCACTCTTAGCTATTTACCCAGGAGAAATAAAATTCCTACAAAGGTTTATGTACAAGATTTTATAGAAGCTTTATTTGAAATAGGCAATAGCCAACAACTGGAAACAATCCACATGTCCATCAAGAGTGAGTGGATAAACAGATGTGGTATATCCTTACAAAAGAATATTACTCAATGATAAAAAGGAACATGGAGACACGGATAAGTTGCAGAATAATTATGCTGAGTGAAAGAAGCCAGACTCCTCCTAAAAAAAAAAAAAAAGGCCACAATGTGTGATCCATTTATGTAAAATTATAGACAATGCAAACTGACCTAGAGTGAGAGAAATCAAGATATTGCCTGGGAAGAGGGGGCAGGAGAAAGACTACAGAGAGGCTGGTGGAGAGCGTGTTCTTGCTCTTGGTTATGGTTAAGGCGATGGTTTCATGGGTGTCAAACTTACCAAGTAGTGTACTTTAATGTATGCACTATTTTGTACTTCAGTTGTACCTCAATAAAGCTGTAAGGAAAGCTTTTCCCATCTCGCCTTCCTTCACTCTCTGTGAGGATTTCCATGACCCCCTGCTCCTCTTCTAGGCAGAAGACAAATTGCAACTGAATTTAGCAATTTTAATTCTAGGACATCTGTCAATCTCCCCACTCTATAGCAAGCTTCTGGAAAACAGAATATGTCTTTTGAGCACCCAATAAGTAGTGACAGAATGGGAAAATGAATGACCAGCATGTAACTCAGTTGGACTACAGGCAAAGGACGGGGAAGGAGGGAATGTCAGGTGGGAGGCATGTTGGCAGGGTCTATAGGTGAATAACACAGATAATGGGGAGCCATTGATGGTTCTGGACTGATGAGGAAATGAAAGTGAGTAGGTCAAGTAGGAGGCTATTCTAGACCAGACAAGATAACACGAGGATAGAACCAGAGAGCTGACAGAATAGAAGAAGAGCAAGTTATTCGAAAGATGGTGTGGGGGGTAAAATTTGAGGATTCAGAAAACTGAGTTAAAATGAATAACAGAAAAAGGCTGAAGAAACAGCCGTCTACAGCCTGGAGAATCCTGTCGGACATCTCTTTTGCCATTAAACCTTGAAGGAAAGATCTGTTTGCTAGCCAAGTGCTTACAAATAGCTGCCAAGGTCTGTGAGCTCACTGTTGCTCAGGGCGCTATCAGTAATAACGTGTGGTGGGCACATGCTGGGCACTGGTCTAACACTTGATGGGAATTACTCCATGTACTCCTCATGCCAACCCTCTGAGGTCAGTACCGATGTCATGGCCCCACTTCACAGACTGAGACACTGAGGCACAGAGGAGCTAAATGACTTGCCCAGATTCTCAGGCTAGTGAGTAACAGAGCTGGGATACGAACCCAGGCTGCGTGGTCCCCATCCGAGCTCTGATGTGCTCTCTACTGGGTTTTTATCACCCAAGAACTGATGGCACGGACCTCTAAAATGCATAATGGTGCACAGAAATAGTACATCTGTGTTTCTCTGACTTGTTAATTTGAGCAGCTTTCATTATATGAGCAGCTTTTATGATATGAATGGAAAGGATAATGGACTTACAGGAGAGACTATATGGCAATTATCAGCATTTGTATGGTGTTGAAACAAATGTATGTTTAAAATTCAGGGACTTTGAAGAGAATTAGTGGGTTCATTTTAACTTTCTTTCTAGGTTTTTCTAGAATATTCTAGACCAGCAAGTCTGTGTAACTGGGAGGAGTATAACTGGAGAGATTAGCTCTGAATTCCAAGTGAAAAGACACAAATCTAGTCCTGGGACACAGGCCTTTGCCAGGCTATTTCCTTGTCCACTTACAAAAGAAGAAGTAATTAAAAATGCATTTTAAAGAACACAATTCAGCACGAGATGAAAGAGCTCAAACGTGTGAAAGAAAAATCCACTATCCTAAATGGAAAAACAGATTTAGGAACTATGGAGACCCTTTTAATTTTAAAAGGTCAAAAAGCCACTTTCAGTTAAAGTAACAGTGACTTTGTCCTAGGTGTCTAATAGAATCTTCAATGGCTTTCTTCATAAAGGTTTTTTAAAATCCATGAATAATTAGACTCATCAGAAACAGCTGGAAGATACAGCAGCTGACAGGATGCCACACGGCGACACTCTGGGGAAAACAAAGGACCTGCAGCTTGAATCTGGGAATGTGCACCAATATGGAAGAGCCCACTAAGGGCTGCCCAGGGCTTTTTAGACACTGGCCTGTGTGCCTTTTTTATATTTGATAAAAATTGTCCAGCCATTAAAAACCCTGAAAGCCTTGCTTCCTCCCTCTCTTACAGGTCTGGTTCTCTGGAAACAGACTGAACCCGAGAATGTGTGCAGGGTTCCTGGAAAGAGCTCTTGGGCACAGCTCCCTGGGGCGTGGAGGAGGCAGGTCAGGATAGAGGGAGCAGCGAGGGGTGGGGACACTATCACAGCAGACGCCCACGGGAGTGAGCAATGGCATGAAGACAGTCCCTGGCCAGCTGCCCCACACCAGGGCTGAGGGACCCAGCAGATGGCAGCCAGCTCTCTCTGCAGCTGGGGACAGCGTGGGACCTGCTGGGGATCTGGCAGTGCCCAGCAGCCGTGGCTCAGAGGTCTCCCTCCACACTCCTTCCCCTCTTTCTTCTCACCCTCTTTCTCTGACTCTGTGGACTTAAAAACAAACCATGACCCTGTTTTCCCTTGCTTCCTCTTCATACCTTCCTTGGAGATCTTTACTACATAATCGGGAGCATTTCTGACCTCTGCACACAGACTCCGTATCCCTGAAGTGCAGAGAGCTTTCCAGAATGTCTGAAGTGGGGAAAGAGGCCCGAGACACAGGTGATTTCTGTCACTTCTGAGAGGCTGGGGAAGAAGAGGTCCCTGCTTGAGGAAGCTCCTGGACTGAGCAGGAAGACTAGAGAGATTTTGAAAAGGCCCTAAAACACAAACACAACGGAAATCTGAAAACCTCCCTTCTTAATTGTCATTTTTCACAGAACCATAAATTCCCTAAGAATTTGTGAAGGATAGAGCTATCTTTTGCCTTAGAAATATGACCTTTGTGCCTTCAGTACATGGGAAAAAAAGCAAAAGCTCACCAACACCATCGCTTCTACCTTCTAGCATCTGGCTTTGACTGCAAAGGGGACCCCGGAGTCTTTGAATACTCAAATCTTGATGTACAGACAGCTTTCTGAGATGAATATAAAATTTTGGGGTAAAGCTGGCAAAATGAGAATGTTCTCAGTGTACCCTGAATCGATACTAATTCCTTATAAAAGCTGTTGGTTTGCAGATGATTACCCTAACTCATTCCATTCTACCCCAAAACAGCCAGGGAATGAGGGGCTCACAGTTGGTCCCATCTCTCCAGGGCTTGCAAGATCAGCCTCCTTGGAAACTTGGCAAGTGGCAGCCAACAGAGTTACAGTTGTTTCTTTATAAGCAGTTTTAATTGAACAGGTGTCCTCAGGCGGCGGCTGGCGGGGAACTGCCTCCTGCTTCACACGTGGCACGGTGGCTTCTCTCATTCTTCCAAGGATGAGACTGATTAATTAAAGCACCCCTCTCTATTTCCAGCCAAAATCCTCATTTGACCTGATGCAAATATTCAATGCTAGCATCTCTAATTTCCTGGCATCTTCACAGCTTCTTCGAGATGGTGATGATGAATGTGGGGGCTCATTTCCAGGTATCTCTGTCATGGGAACCCCAGTCTCTTCTGACATGTGACTGGGGTTTTCAACCTGCGTCTGAGGGATAAGGACATCTGTCGTTTGTGGCTTCAATATATGCCTTCCTGATTATGCCAACCCTCCCTTTTCTATTGTTCCTCTTCTATTGTCCCCAGTAAAGGACATCCGGTGTCCCATCAAGATAAAACCTGAAAGAGAAGTTGGCAGACAAATAGAAAGTGTTCTTCTCTCCCTCTCCCTGCGCATCTTCCCCCCTCCTTCCTCTCCCTCCCTCCCCCCTCTCTGCTCTTCCCTTTCTTCCCTCTCTCTCCCTCCCTCTCCTTATCTCTCCCCTTCTCTCCCCAGAGCTGAAAACTAGCTGTTTGGCATTTAGCTAGACTACAACCAGAAGCTTTGTCTATTATGTGTCATCCCCTCTCCTGGGAGAGCAGTCACTTTTAGTTTTTTTCCACGTTTATGGAATTTTTTTTTTTTTTTTTAACAGAATAGACTTGCTCTTTCTGCCTGCTCTGTTTTCTCCGAAAGCCGGCGCCAGTCTTGGCTGACAGCAGCAGCTGTGGTATTCCCTGGTGGGTTCCAGATCCCGAGGTCCCCTCAGGTCCCTCCTGTACTGGGGGATCCATGGGCCTTGGACAGCTAGCAAAGAGCAAGTGCATTTTCTTGCTGGGCCACTGGGCCACCAGCTCTGCTCTCTGAGTCTCCTGGAGGGCAGGACTGACAAGGAAAAATGTCCTGTTCCCATTCCCCGTTTGCTCATTTTATTCACCCTAGGAGCACCAACAGGGGAGAGCCCGTAGTCCCCAGCTCCACAGGCGTCTCTCTCGGGCTGGTCTTTTCCATTCTCCTCCTAGCTCTAGAGGAGGGACGTGCTCTCTGGAGAAAGCAGAGGGCACAGGTGGGAGGGACCAGGGTGCTGCCAAGTCTTTCTCATGACATCCAACAGCCTTGGATCATCCAGTGTTGCAAGGTGGCACCACCAGACCTACGTGCCACATGTCCCCCTCAATAGGGTATGACCATTTCCCCCTTCGGGGAAAGGTCTGGGCTCCTTTAACAGGTAGAGTAGAGTAGCCTTCCCCCCAGCATCTTCCTGGGAAATGAACTTGACTGACACACAATGCGTGGCATTGCTCAGTCAGCCCTGGGGACCTCAGGCCACTCCTCACTCCATTCTCATCATCCACCCCGTGATGTAGATGTCTCTAGGTCAATTTATGTATTAATTTGTCACTTGGTGCATAATATTTAGCACTGCGATAAAAAACAAATAAGCCAATCCTATGAGGAATTGATTTTCCCTTCCACATCTGTTCATGAAGACATAAATCTAAAGTTTTGCTACTTTAAAAGCTTCCAATGCAAATATAATCTAAAATTGCTAGGCTTTGAAGTTGGGCTTTTCTGTCAAAAGATGTTTATAGACCTGATCCCTGGAGCCTGGCCACTCATCTTCTGCCTCTGGGCTCCAAAGACATCGATCACCTACTGAAGTCCGCTCCAATTCATTGCTACCAAATGTGATAGTGTCGTGTGTGTCTTGCACACCATGAACTCTGTACCAATCCTTAGGAGAGTGCCCAAGGCATGGGTACCCTCAGGCATGTGGTATAGCAGAGAACATCAGCTCTGCACACAGATGGCCATGTAAGTCAGGAAGTGGTCACTGCCCTAAAGGGGAGGTGCTTCCGGAGCACACAGTGGGCAGACTTAACTTTTCTTAGGAAGGATCAGGGCAGATCTTTGGAGAAAGTAGCATTTAGGCTGAGCCATGAAAGATGGGAGGGATTTGCCCCAAATAAGAGATAAGAGCAACCTAGGAGGAGGACAAAGGCAGGTCACATTTAAACCGTGACAGAGTTCTGTTTGACTGAAGTTCAGGACACAGGAGGGTGACAGCTGGGAAGAAGGCTGCAGGTGTGTGACAGTGGAGAACATTGTGGGTACGACCATGAACATTTCCCTAGGTCAGCTCTAGATGGCATTCGGTAGTTTCCAAAGCTCTTTTGCATGTATTATCCCATTTGATTTTCACAGCAGTTCTGTAGGTAGGCAATAGTGGGGGTTATTACATAGATGATAGAAAGTAAGACTCAGAAAGTGAAGGTGATCTGCCTTGGGGACAAAGGCAAATAGCAGAAGAGCCAGGATGAGCACTCAGTTCTCCCAGCACCCTGACCAGGGCTTTGCCCCTAAGCCATGAGGTTGTAGGGAGTCTGCAAGAGAATTCGCTTCTTAGAATCTTCTGGTACCGTGGGTGTGCATCTCTCGTTTATGGGTTTGCCTTCAGGTTGAATTCACTGAGTTTTCTGGTGTAAAGACATCACGTGGTGGCCACCCCTGGAGATTCTGGCTGAGGTCAGTGTGTTCCTGATAGGGAGACCTCGGGAACAGTTCCTTTCCAGATGTCAGAGCTGCAGGTCTTGGATATGGCATCAAAGGTGGCCTTGGCAAAGCTGGCACAGGTGTAACTGTCATCAAGACCTGCCAGCAGTAGCAGTTTCCTGGGCAATGCCAGGGTCAGGCATGAGGTACATTAGCACGGAGCTGCACCATTGTGTCACCATGCGTGGGTCCATATGGAACTTACTGTGTTTGTCCTTCACTAGTCCAGCCTCTCCAGAGTAATGCAGAGCATGGCAAGATTGTTGTCCTGCAAATGGCACTGGGTACCTTCATGGGCCATTTATCACTCTAAGTCCCCAATGTGACAATGAACTTGAATCTGGTCTACTAGCCAGCCTCAGTCTGCTCTTGCACAGACAGATCTTTAGAACCTTGACTCAGGAAAATGTCAGTGATCTCAAACTTCTTGATGGGCAGGGAGAAGAGGGAGATCTTCTGGGACTGATCTTCAGGCCCTGACCTGGTGACCTGGTTCCGTATTGGGAAGTCATTCCTCACCCTAGATTTGCCTCCCCCTGCTCTGGGGCTTCAGCCTTGGTGTTGAACACAGCCAAGACCCCAGTCACAGCTGTATGACAAAGCTTCCCCCTAGTCTCGTGGCCTCCCTTCCCAGGGTCCTGGGTCCTACAGCCCCTTCATCAGCACTGGCTCCATTAGTGTTTGCATTTTCCCTATCACAAAACTGCCACCTTTGGAATTATTTCTTGAGCTTCTCCTGAACGCTCCTAGGTGGTGGGGGATGGACATCCAAGCCATTAGGTGCTGCTAAGCTTTTCATCGGCTTTGTTTGCCATCTCGTTTGGCAAATGAACCAGAAAACAGAGCATCATTGGGTACATTGAGGACGAGGACTTTTAGAACAGGGAAGGAAGTGACTCTTGAGCTGGGAAAGAATGCGGCAGACTGGGTCCTTGCAAAATGACCCTACTGCGCAGAGCCGCACATCCACTTGAGACCAGGTCTAGAAAGTAACAGCCAAGACCCGAGCTTTCTTCTGGCCACAGGCCAGCCTCAAGTTCTGATGTGTGACTGTGTCACAAGTCAAACAGGACTAAAAGAAGGAAATGAAGGAACATGGGAATGGAAACTTCTGGGCTGTGATCCTGTGAAGGTGCACAAGACATCTGCTGGTCCAGTCCTAGAGGACCACAGCTAATGCCAGCCGGATGACCCAGGCATGAGGACCACTAAGCTCACACTCAGGAACTCAAGGTGCCGTGGTGGTACCACTGGCTGAGAGGAAGTGGCCCAGAAACATTCCAGTCTTTTGTTTTGCATTTTTTTTTTAGGAGAAGGATTGAGTGGATTATCAAATACATTTTATAGGGATTTTTGTCCTGGGGAGGCAGTTTGTCCTGGCTGTCCTGGTTGCCTGAGTGTGGTCACTGAGGGTGAGACCAGGAAGCGCGGAGACCAGAGTCAGCCTGCTGCCAGGGGTTCTGCCTGCCCTGGGAGTCTCCCTTCTGTGACCTGGGGGACCCTGACGAAGTTTTACAGTGACCTTTACTCAGCCTTAAAGGTCATCCTTGGTTCCTAAAAAGTGGTGACAGTATCTCCAACCTTGGTGTCAGAGATATTATTTTCAGAGAAAATTCCAGGGTCCCCACAGGCCCGGTTTCCTCTCCAGGCTGGTTTGAGGAACACGACGAGGAGGGAACACCACAGGTGGGCCAGTTACACACGTTGGTCTGAAGAAACATCTTATTTTAGACTCAGGTTGACGTTGGTTTCGTTTCTCATTTTGGTCACAGTGGGTTTCTCAGCCATGACGGAGGTGCTGAAAGGCTACGATGAGGAGGCCCCATGTGACACTTCTTTTTCATTTGATTTCCAAACGTGTGAGATTTGGCACATTTTCTCTTTGCCCATAAGAGCTTTAATTCTGCGAAGGGGCAGTACGGGCTATTGTAACCACCCCCCTCCTAACCTCCCCACCTTCTTTCCAGAGAAAAAAGCAAACAGGTGGGAAACACTGGGGGTCAGAGAAAGAGAGGGGCTAGGTGGACAGGAACAACTGAGTCTGCTCCCTACTCCTAGGTGCCACAGTAACAGAGACCTCAAATGTGGTCTGATGCTGTGATCCATGGACAAAGGTAAGGGGCAGGGAGCAGGGGACAGAGTGAGGAGCCCCATTCCCTACATAGAGGGACCTTTAGAAGCCCTCCACCTAGGACTAAGTAGCCTTGGCCACAGGCAGGCCCAGGGGCACATGCCAATTGTGTTTGTCAAAGTAGGCAAACCACAGTGACAAATATCCTTCAAATCTCCGTGACTTAACACTCTCTGATCCAATGTGAGTCTATAGGAGGCTCTGCTCCACACAGCCATTCAGGGATCCAGGCTCCTTCTGTCTTGTGGCTCTACTGTCTTCTTGGCATTCTCCACTGATCATCTGTGTCTAACACAGTAGATGGAGTAAGAGAGTGAGAGGTGGGAGGCATCATGGGCCAGGCCTGGAGGTAGCTACATTACTTCCCTCCACACTCAACATCAAGGAAGACTGGAAAACGTGGCCTCTGTGTTTTGTGTATTTAGTTGTGTCCCTCCAAAAAAGATAAGTGGAAAGTCCTAACTTCCAGAATGTCAGAATGTGATCTGATTTGGAAATAGGATCTTTACAGAGATAATCAAGTCACAGTGAGGTTGTTAGGATGGGCCCTAATCTAAGCTGACTGGTCTTCTTATTTGAAGGGCTGTGTGGGCACAGAGAGACATGCACAGAGGAGTGAGAACACAAAGACGCAGGAAGAATGCTGTCCACAAACCAAGCAATGCCCAAGGCTGCTAGAAACTAGGAGAGGGGCCTGGAGCAGATTCTCTCTCACAGTTCTAGAAGGAACCAATGCTGCCAACACCTGATGGCAGACCTCTAGCCTCCAGAACATTAAGTGTAGGTTGTAAAGCCACTCAGTTTTTGGTATTTGTTACGGCTGCCCCAGGAAACTAAAATATGCTGTGTGTCCAGATTTGCAGAGCATGCAGCCTGCTCTGCTGTGCATTCTGTCTAAAGGGAGAAAACAGACCATTCTCGGGGTAACCTACCACCCTCCCTGATGGATGCTTTCTGGCTCAATGACTAGGGCCAAGTCCCCCTCCCCTGACCCACCCTCCCTCGGGCTTTCTCTCACCTTCTCCCACTCCTGACACTAATCCCTCCTGGGAGAGAATGAGGGACCCCTGCTCGCCGCTGGCTGGGGTCCCCGTGTGGAGGAGGGAGAGGAACTGTACTCTTCCCACCTCACTTTTCCCCTCTCCCTTGGCCCAGAGCTGCTCAAACCCTCCAGCATTTTCCTAAGTGACCTTAAGCAAATCCCCAGATGCTTGTGGAACTCGGCGTCCCTTCCTGTAAAGTGGGTGTGATCCCACTGACCTCTCTCAACAGAGGAGTCCGTTAGAAAGTGATGCTGTGACACTTTGGAAATAGAGTGTGCTGCATCCACCCAGGAGAGCAATAATCACTGTAGCTCAAGAGGCAGTAAATCTTCCCTGCTGACTGCCCGGAGCTGGACGGGACCCAGCACCTGCTGAGCTCAGCTGGCTCTGTGAATGGGGAGAGCAAGAGGGGTAGGGCGCCTCGCTGGAGAAGGGCCCTCGGTCCGGCAGGCCTCCTCCCCTGTAGACCTGCAGGATCTGGCAGTGACGACCTGGGCGGGAAGTGGGTACTGTGCCAGGGACCCTGGGCATCGGCCTTGCAGAGACCTGGCACAGCTGGTGCTCCCACAGCAGGGAAGACAGGGGGTAGCGCAGTAGTGCTAACTAAGGCTGCCACTTACTGAGATGAATTTGTGCCCAATTCTGGGCAGGGGCTTTCTGATTGGCAAACCCTCCTGTGAGGCAGTCGGTGTGGGTTATGGAGTCCGTGGGTAGGGTCAGGTGGGTGTCCATCCAGCCTCTTGTGGGCTACCTCAGGCCTCAGCTCTGGTCCTCAGCATCCTCACTTGTCAAATTGGAACAAAAATGATCCTATTTTATAACCCAGTGTCACTCCCAGGAGCTCTGGGTCAGGTGGCAGAGGGCAGGGATCATTCTGAGGAGAGAAGCAGGAGGCAGAGGGGTGGAGTCCTTGCCCGCAGGGACCTCCTCCTGGGACACACTCTGTCTGCAGAAGCTGCAGCAGCCAAGTTCTCCTGCAGAGAGTGGATCCTGGGCAGCGGCTGCCATCTCTACCTTCTCCCAGCAGCTGAACTTCACTCTATCTGGTGGCAACTGGGCTGAGGGTGCAGGCGAGCATTAAATGAAATAACACAATATACTAGTTAGGTTTTCATTGCTGTGACCAAAATACCTGACCAGAACAACTTGGAGGAGAAAAAGGTTATTTTGAACTCACAGTTTCAGAGGTTCAGTCCATGGCCCACCAACTCCATTGCTCTGGGCCCAAGGTGGGGCAGAGCAACATGGCAGAAGGGCATGATGGAGGAAGGCCAGAAAGCAGGGAGAGGCAAGTAGGGACAGCCAGGGGAACCAGATGCAATTCCCAAAGGCATGCCCCCAGAGACCTACTTTCCCAAACCATGCCCCACCTGCCTACAGCTACCACCCAGTACAAACAGTCCTTTCAAATTATCAATCCATCAAATGGATAAATCCACTGATTAGGTTACAAATTTCATAATCTGATCATTTCTCCTCCTACATTAACACGTGAGCGTTTGAGGAATACCTCATTTCCAAACCGTAACATACAGAGTCAGAGTGGGTCAGAGTTGGGGTTCAAAAAGTAGTAGCTATTGTTTCCATTTTCACATTATTGTTAACACAGTTTAGCAAATGGTATTCCATCCATGCACAGTGGCTACTGCTGGCAGGTCTTGATGACAGACAGTTACACCTGTGCCAGCTTTGCCAAGGCCACCTTTGATGCCATATCCAAGACCCACAGCTCTGACATCTGGAAAGGAACTGTTCCCGAGGTCTCCCTATCAGGAACACACTGACCTCGGCCAGAATCTCCAGGGGTGGCCACCACGTGATGTCTTTATACCAGAAAACTCAGTGAATTCAACCTGAAGGCAAACCCACAAACAAGAGATGCACACACTCTGTACAGGAAGTTTCTAGGAAGTCTTGCTCCTAGTGCCCGGCAAGAGGCAAGTGCTCAGTAGATGCTGGCCCTTGTTCATCTTCCCATTTTATGGATTGTGAGACAGGCTTGGAAGATGTTAAGGATGAACAGTAAGGAACTGAACTGAACTTGAACCTGAGATCGCCAGACTCTAAGATCCGTGTGTGTAGGTCTGCTTGTAAACATGTTGACACTAGGCTAAAAGATGACTCTTCCCTTATCTTCTCATTCAGAAGAGGGATGTGATGTTAAATCTGGGGAAGTAAATGAGTTTCCTGGGGACATGGAGCTTGGGAAGAATTCTGAGCTACGTGGGCAAGAGACACCTGTCTTTTCTGGCAATTCCCTCTCCTCCCCTCTGCCCCCTCTCTTTTCTCCTCTGTCTCTCCTGCCTCCTCTGGAGCAAAAGATCTGTCCTGCTCATTGGCCAGGTCTTGCTGCCGAGGACAGGGAGGGTGGATGGCCTGTTCTCAGGCCTGACTGCCCCCTCCCCAGGGATAGGGCCTAGAGCCCCCTCTCCTGAGAGATGCACGCCAGTTGCTCCTGTTCCCATTTCTGAAGACCATCTAAAAACCAGCTTGTCTTCATGGAGCTTCGGGGACCCCACCTGGGGCCCGTGGAGAAGCCTTGGGCATGAAGGTAAGAGGCAGGACCTAGAGCTCTGGGCTGTCGAGGAAGAAGCCACTGAGGAGGAGCTCCTGAGACAGGATGGCAGAGGGGAAGCCCAAGACCTCCGGGCTGCCACACATCCAGCTGCCCACAACAAGCTTCCATCTATACCAGCTCTGGGGACTGGTGGACCTGAGACGAATGCAAGGTCTGCTCATTGTTCATCCCTGAGCCTCAGTCCCCTCATCCATAAAATGGGCATGACAACACTGGCGGATGGTAGTGGTGAGGTCAGGGCCCACCCACCAAGCACTCAGCCACACCTGGGGGCTCAAGAAGTAGTAGCTTTTGTTCTCATTTATACCATTATTGTTAATACAGTTTAGCTAATGAATACTGTACAAATCTGTTCTTGGGGAGGCATCCTTTCCTCTGCTCTAGGGGACCTGAGCACCTTGAAAACAGTGTGGGGGAGGAATAGTCGGGGCACACTCTGTCCTCTTTCCCACCCAGTCTTCTCCTATACATTTTTTTCCTCCCATACACTTTTGAGCACCTAGCGTGTGCTGGGAACTCGCCAGACACCTGGATTGACATGTTTCTATTGCAACTAACATTGACTGATCACCTGCCACGTGCCAGGGCTGGTGCTGAAGCAGGATATCCAGAGACGAGCAAGACAATCTCCCTCCCCTCAAGAAGGTCAGCCTGATGAGGACAGGGACAGAGCGTGGAAAGGGCTTCAACTCATTCCATTTATTTGAAGCAAGAATCAGTGAGCATCTACTATGTTCCAAGCACCATGCTGGGTGCTGTGGGTAAGATGAGGCCCTGCCTCAAGGGGCTCAGTGTCCACAGGGAAACAGAGAGATCAACCAGCATAGTGATCACTTCATAACACTCCCATCATTTCATGGTAGTGTCCTCATGGTAGCAACTCAAGGAGCTGGGCTGCTAAGAAATGGGGGGGGGGGGTCATGGAAAGCTTCTAAGTGGGGTAACCCTTCCACTGAGGTTCTGAGTGTGGGCAGATGTTGGGGATTCCTGGAGGAGAGCCATGTTTAAGGGAGGCTTCCAGAGCTCTTGCTGCTGACAGGAGCATCTACGCTCCCTGAAGCGCTGTTGAGGGGCAATGGTGAAGAAAAGTCTGGAGGGTGGGCCACCTGAGCTGGGTCTTGAAGCATGAGTAGGAGTTCAGGCAGGAGAGGCGGCAGAGATAAGCTGGGGTGAATCCAGGCAGGCTCCTTGGATACTAATAAGTTTGGAGGACTTGCTCCTAGGAAATGGGGACAATGAATGGTCTTAGGGATAAGGTCAGATAATAGTTTGAGAAAGCTAATCCACTAGGAGAATGGGTGAGGAGGGTTGGAGAGCAGTGACATTGATATATATATATATATATATATATATATATATATATATATATAAAATAAAGAAAGAAATATGGCTTTGAACCTACTCCTACTTACCTTATAAGCTGGGGAGAGAAATCCTCCTAAATGTCCAGTGCACAACTTTCCGACAGCCATGGAATATAGCCATACATGCAACAGGGCAGGGCACCTACTATCATCCATCATCTCCAGACATAAGGCCACCAGGAAGTGCACTTATTAGGGACAAACCTGTGCTGCGCCAAAATATAGCATCCTGGCCCCTCCCAGAGCTGGAAAAGGAGGCAGCATCAGGAAACTCAGAGGCTCTTGGACCCCCAGATGTTCAAAGGAGAGACCGGAGCCCCTCTGTACCTCGCTACCCTCACATGGCCTCTGTCTTCAGCTGGGCACTCCGAGAAGCAGACCCGGAAGTGAGGATGTAAGGACAAAAAATAAAATAGTTTGTTTTTTATTGGGGGGTGGTGGTGGTGACCCCAGGACGCACTAGTCTCCTGCTGATGGACAGTGAGACAGGCGAGGAAGGAAGGCAACACCAGGGGCTCCGAGCAGGAGAGCCCCTGGGAACCTGGCAACATCTGGGAGACAGCAGCATACACCTCTGAGCCATCTGATCCAAGAGGCAGGAGCTGGGGTATTTGTCCTTCTACTTCTGTCCATCGTGACTTACAAATGCTCCTAGGGGTGCTTGCCCTGCACTGGCAGGACACACAAAAGAGTTCCTCCCACTCAGAGAAAACCCCTAGTAGAGAGAAGGTGGCCTTTTCAGTGCTTATCGAAACAGTGCTTATCACAATTGTAATCTACATGACTCAACGCCATAATTACCCATCTAATGTCTCCCTCCTGAATTAGAACATAATCTCTCTGAAGGTAAGGATGGCATTGCCTCTATACCCCCAGAACCTAGCACAGTGTACACATGGCAGGTTTTCAATACATATTTGCTGAATAAATGTAATTAGGACGTTGATAAATTTATGGAAAAGGGACCAATTCTGTCTGAATACTCTCTTTTCTTTCTCTCCCCTCTTCCCCTCTCTATCCGGATGTAGTAGATTTTACAAATTATTGTCCACTTTTTTTTTTTTTTGGTCTTCTTATAGAGAGCTATGGTTTAAATATGGTTTGTCCCCTCCAAAACTCATGTTGAAATTAAATTCCCACTATGAGATATTAAGAAGTGGGACCAGGTGGGACCTTCTAAAGGTGATAAAGGCTTTGCCCTCATAAACAGATTAAACCATTCATATAATTACTGGATTAGTGGGTTAATGGGTTAATGGAGTCTCTGCAGTGAGCCTGCTATTAAAACCATTTTGGCTAGGTGTATTGAGAACTCCCTATCTCTTGCCATGTAATGATCTGAGACACCAGGACTCTGCCAGCAAGAAGGTCATCACCAGATGCAGGCCCTCAACCTTGGACCAGAATCATGAGCCAAAATAAAACTCTTTTCCTTAAAATATATCCAGTCGTTGCTATTGTGTTATTAGCAACAGAAAGCCAATAAAGTCATACAAGGCCCAATATTTAACTGTGCCCATGGCTGTCTGGATTAAAGGGTACTTTCCCAGGCTCCCTCACAAGTGAGAGCCCATGTGACTAAGTTCTGACCAACAGACATGGAACTGATGATTGCTTCTTCCAGGGTATCTCTTTATGGGTAGAGGGTACCCATCTCCTTCCCTTTCCTCTTTCCTGCTGGCTGGAATTTGGGTACCACGGTTAGAGCTGAAGCAGCTACTTTAGTTCATTAGGTAGAAGACTCGAACCAGAGAACAGTGGAAGCTAGAAGATCTGGCAACACTAATGATGAGAGAGCAGCCACTCCAAACCCGGGTTCAACCTCCAGTCCTGCTTTGCATAAACTTATATATATATATATATATATATATATATATATATATATATATATATATATATATATATATATATGTTATTTGGGGTGGAGTTTTCTCTCCCTTGGAGCTGAACAATTTAATTCTAATACCCAAAAGGTGCCTGTTAGACTGACTTCTGGGTAGAGGAAAGTACAGCTATCCTCACAAATTCCCTTTCTTCTCGGTATGGTGCAGACACGCCCCGTGACAGGTCCAGGGCTGGGCGCTGCCACAACCGTGGTTCCAAACAGTGGCATCAATGTTCTTTGACGAGGAGATCCTCCTTTCCCATCTCCATTTCTCAAGAGTGTTTGGGAAGATAAGCCAGTCCTCTAAGCATGCCCTCCTCACTTACATGCTGTAAGAGGGACCCCCAGAAGCTATGCCAGCTCTGCTGCCCTGTACTGTGTTTAGGGGCAGGGGAAGAAACAAATGCAGGTGAAATGCAGAGTCCCCACAAAGCAGGGAGACAAGAGACCCCACCTACACTGGGGTTATAAGGGCATACACGGGTCTTTCCTCCTAGGCACCGCAGCACTGGGGATATACTTTCTAGAAGAAATTTGACAGGCGGTGTGACCTTGGACTAGTCCCCTCCGCTCCCGACCTTGGTTTCCTTTGGGGTCCCCTCAATATGCGTGTGGCGGGCGGCGGCTCTCCTTAGCCGGGGAGCCTGGAGGTGCGGGGTGCGAGGGTGGGAGGCGGCCGCGCTGGTCGCTGAACGCCGGCCAAGCGCACCGCGGGCGCTCGGAGCTGGCGGCCCGGCGCCTGTGCTGCCTAAACCCGAGGGCGCCCTCCGGGAGCGCAGCGCCGGGGACTTGCGGGCCCCGACGCGGGCTGCGGGGCGACCAGGGCCCGGGCAGCGGGGCGGAAGCCCGCGGACCCCGCCCGACCCCTCCCGCGGGCGGGGCGGCCCCGCGCCGGCTCCTCCCCCGGCGCCCGCCCCGGCTCAGTCGCGGCGCGCGGTTCCGCAGGTGGCAGCGATGGCCCAGTCCTGAGCGCCCCGCCATGGCCGGCGCCCCCAGCCCGCTGCGCCTGGCGCTCCTGCTGCTCGGGGCGGTGGGCAGGGCTGGCCCCCGCCCCCAGGTGAGCCCCGGGGACCCCGGGGGGAGGGGGAAGGGCCTGAGGACGCGGGGACCCCGCAGGGGCCCCGGACTTGAGCGAAACTCCCTCACCGCAGGCGGGGAGCCGAAAGCCTCCGGGGGGACTAGGGACTGGAGAGTTACGTGGCCCAGGTGTAGTCTGGACAGGGGACAATTCCCCCCACGCTGGCGAGGCGCCCACTTCCTCGCCGCCAGGGCCCCTCTGCCCAGCGGCCGCCCTGCGCTGACTTCTGCGCCGCATCCTTGTCCTTCCCAAAGCACTTTCCCAACTCCTTCTCCTCCTCAGCCGGTGCCCGCGGCCCTGTCACAGCCCAGTTCTTACTGCTGACCACCCCCACCCCCATGCACCGGACCCCCGGCCTGCGGTGCGTCCCCATCCTCCAGTCAAAAACCGTGACCGGGTTTCCGGAGGGCTGAGAAGGCCAGGTATGGAGACCCAGCTTGTTCCCTCTGGCATTGGACCCCTAGAACAGCCTTTGACTCATAGCCTGGGACCCTGCCGTGGTAACTTGTCCTTCCTCATGACCTCCCAGATGGGACTTCAGTGCCACCCCCTCCCCTGGCCCCTGCAGCAAACACACAAGGCTCAGTGATCCTCCAGAAACACTCAGTGCCCCCCAGCACACATACTCTGCGGACACCCATTCTGATCCCCCTGATTGACAGCCTGTGCCAGATTGCATACTGGGACCACAGAAACACCCTGGCCTCATTGACGCTACAGGAGAGCAGGCCACAGGTGGACCCTTGTAGCCCCCTCTCTGGCTCTCCCTACCCTCTCTGCTCTCTCTGCCCCAGACCCCTGCCCGAGGAGGTGTTAGCTGCCTTTGGAGAGGACGGTTGTCCAAAGATGCTGGGACGAGCTTAAGCAGAGAGGAGGCACAGGCTTGGGTAGCCTGCCTTGTGACAGAGATCACTGCCCTCTCATCACCTCTCACTCTTACCCCCAGACCTAAAGAACTGAGATCTTTGGGAGTGGACCCGTATAGGCCTTGAAATTTGTCCCAGAAAAGGAGAAAGGCAGATGGGGGGGGAGGGGTTGCCCTAATGAGAGCAGACGCCACTGCTGAGAATCCAGATGTGGACAGATATGCCTCTCAGCTAGGGTGCCAGCACCTTTTCAGACCCTAAATCCTTTTCCAGACTCATTCTCTCCCCCTCCCTATTTCCAAGAGCCAATTACCACCCCTGCTCCCAGGGAAAGCCCTCTCTTATTCCATGGTGCCTTCCTCGGGGCTTCCCAGCCAGGCTATGGCTTTCCAGGTGAAGTCGGGATCTTTCCAGGCCAGGACTGCAGACTCACTTCCTGCTCTCTCTCATCTTTACCTCCTCTTATGAGCTGGGAGGGCATGGGATGGGAGGCTCTGCTTCCTGGTCCCATCCTGCTGCAGGCCAAGTTTGCAGATCTGGTTTGGATGAGAAAAAGAGAGCAAAGGAAAGAGAAAGCGTCTATGGACTGTCTCCTTGCCAGCCCCTTTCTGCAGAGGCATTGGGCTCCCTGAACCTGCCCTTTCCTCTGATTCCCCCTCACTCCTCAGCCCTGGGCCATAACAGGACTGGGGTAGCAGAGAAGGACGGGAGGCACCAGGCACTGAGCCGAGAGGGTGGGGCTTTGGGGGATGTTCTCGTTGTGGGCAACGGAGATGTGAGCGACAGGCGACTTTGAGGTTAGACTGCAGTAATTGTGACAAAACCTCATACACGCACATAAAACTCTAAAAAAAGTGAACTTTGCATTTTGTTTTCTGTCTAGGAGGTCAGCAAGGCTAGAGTTACTCCCTTATGTTACTGATGGAGGGACAAAAACTCAGAAAAAGAGGGTTCCCTGTATAGGGTGGCCCTGCAGTTTAGGAGCAGAGAAGGAAAAAGGGGGTGGGGCCTGGTCCCCTCCTCCTAGGGGCAGGACTGTGGGGAGAATTAAGTGAGCCACTGTCATGTCTGCTGAGGCTGGAGGCCACTTCCTTACAGGTAGAGGGCAGCTGAGTCCACTTCTGATAAAGGTGACCTAGGTCACTCCTTCACTGTTGCTGGGCCTTCCCCACTCCCCTCCCCTGTTTCTTACCTACCCAAGACCTTCCTCAGAGGACTGGTCTCTGGGGAGACGGGCATGCCTTTCACACCCAAATTAAAACCAGATGGAACTGGGCTCAAATATGAGGTCTGTTACTAGCTGGTGATCTTGGGTAGGATACTGGACCATCCGAACCTCAGTGTCCTCATCTGTAAGTAGGAATGACAAGCTCTATCACATAGGGTCAGTGAGAGGATTGAGGTATTAGCACCCTGAAATGGCCACTTTAGTCACCTGGGAGTATTGTTCTGTTTGTCTTCTGGAACCTGGAAGTGTTCCCAGAGCTAAGAATAGGACCTGGAGAGGGGTCTCTGCACTCTAATGAAGGGCAGATGGGGTCCAGAGCTGTGCCTTGGTCAGTGTGGGCTTTGCCTTGAGCTAGGCTTCCTCCCGGATATAGACCCAGTGTGGGGGTCAGGCTGCAGCAACCCAGAAACCACCTCCTGCCTCCGGTGCCTTCCTCTAAGGAAAAGCAGGCCCCTCCTTCCCTGTAGCCTGTGGGGCCAATTCCTGCGTGTGCGTCTGCACCTACATGTGTGTCAGACACAGAGAGAGGTACAGGATAGAGGTGGCTACAGAGAGACAGATGGGGGAGAAGGGTGCAGGCTGTATGAACCCCCATTTCTCTGGGTATCTGTACATGACCCTGTGTGCGACCATCTGCCTGGGTGGGAGTCACTGTGTGTGCAGCAGCGTCTCAGCATGTAATTGGTGCCCCACAGTGGGTGCTGGTGGCCCTTGTTTGATACTTTGTCTGTGGGAGGGTCTCTGAGTGTGTGTGACATCCTGGCAAGTCAATGGGTCTCTGCTGATATGTGTCCCTGTGTCTGGGGGAGCGGGGGAGTGTGTACTTGTGGCAGTGTCTGTGTGTGCGACAGTGTGGATCAAGTGTATTAGTCCAGAGGCATGGTGTGTGTGTGTGTGTGTGTGTGTGTGTGTGTGTGTGCGTGTGTGTTGGGGTAGTGTCTCAGCATGTGAGTGTGCCCAGCAGTCTGTGTGTGATTGTATGTGTGGAGGGAACAACCCCATTTCAGGGTCTCAGCATCAGGCAAGTCCTTGAGGGTGTGTGTGATAATGCGTGTGACTGTTTATCTGTGTGAGGGTTCCTGAGCTTGTGAGAAGGTGTGTGCTGTTCGCCTCTCCCTGCTGTTCAGATGTCTAAATTCCTTAAAGAAAAAAAAAATGGGGACAAATCACTGCTGGGCAGTGATGGAAGGCATGATTTTGGGCTCTGGGAGGTGGCAGATCCGAAGGACAGGGTCCTGGAGGAGAGGCCAGGGAACCTGAAGGGCCTGACCTACTTGGAAGCTTCCAGAAGTTTGTCTGGAGCCCTCTCTGCTCCTTCTGAGAGGCCCTCCCTCCCTCCTATCTCCCACCTCCATGGCCCAGAGAAGCTGCATTCTCTCTCTCTCTCTCCTTCTCCTCAACCCAAACAATTTCCAGAAAGGGAAAGAACCTGGTTCACGTGTTCACACACAGAAGTAGGAGGCCCTTTTTCTATTGCAGCCAGGTTTAGAGAGGAGGACCTTCCTGGGCCTGGGGAAGCCTGTCACCTGAGGGTTCTACCCCTCCCACGTCCTTCCTTCTGCTCTTCCTTCAAATGCTGCCCACTGGCTCTGGGCTTGACAACTCCCACAGGTTTTCATCTATTTGTATTCAGTAACTCTGAATGGGATAAAACGCCACTTTCCAGGTCAGGAAACAGAGGCCCCAAAAGATAAAATGTGCCACACATTAGTGGACAGAGCTGGGATATGAACCAAGGACTTGTGACACTTCCTGTGCTCATTCCCACAGACCATACCATTCCCTCCTGACAGTTCCTTTCCTGTCTCCTGCTTCCTCCCCAAACTCCTGAGCCTGAGGGATGCCCCTCCTTATTGTCACCTCCAACCCTCTCATCCCCCTCAGATTCCAAGAAGCCTGGAGGTCATGATTCTAAGGGCACCTGCTCTTACTCTGGCCCCTTAGGTCCCCACTGCTGTCCTGTCCTCCTGCTGGTGCTGCGAGGAGCAAGGACACCTGCCACCCTGTCCTCCCCACCCTCCAAACGTCTCCAAAGTTGGAGCAGGGACCAGGAGGGAAGGGGAGGAGATGTGGCAGGACCTACTCCCTCCCCTACGGGGCAGGGAGCCCCCGCCTTCCCTGCTTCACTGAACCACCAGCCACGTTTGCAGCTGGAAGATGTCACTAATTAAGCAGAATAACTGGTCTTGGGGCATGAAAATATATTAGTTTCCTCCTCCTGGGAGTTTGCTGATTCTAGAAGGAAAGGAGGAATGAGGCCCCCAAACCCAGGAAGCCAGACCTGCCTGTTCCACTCTGCCGTTTCCCCTGAACCGCAGAAATCCTGAGGACATGCCATTGACTGGGCCTCCTCCATGTGCCCGGGCCACCCAAGGCATTCACTGGGTCCTCAGGAGGATCCTGTGGGGACAGCAGCTGTTGTCATTCCGCGTTGCACTTGTGGAAGCTGAAGCTGAACTTGCACGAGGTCACGAGGTCACGGACCGAATTTATGGGGCGCCACAACCAGATCAGGCCCACATCTGAGCCCACAGCTAGGACCGTTCCCCTTCCACTGTGTCACCTGGGCACCTGGGCCTGTAGCCCTTGTTGGCCCAGCCTCACTTACCTGGTCTTGTCCCAGCTCAGAGCCTTGTACCTGTCCCACCCCGGCTGAGCGCTAACCCACAGCTTTCCCTGCTCACCAGAGCTCCGATGTTCCCACCGTGTCCCTGCCACCCTCCTTGCTAACAGCCACCCCAGCCTCCCTTCAGTGTACCCCCACCTCCAGTATTCAGACCACCCCAACCAACCCTCCAAGCACTACTAGCACTCAGTCATGTCACTTGTCCTGCAAAGCATTTGACCCGGCCCCCAGGCAGCCCCTGGGCTCTCCACAGCCAGGCTCTATGGGCCATCTTTGTATCCTCCACAACCTCCCCCCGCCACTGCTTAAAACCTGGCCCACCCAGGGCTTCCCAGGAACAGCTGTGGAGGAGGCCAGAACTCTCCGTAGTTGGTGCCGAGTATGTGTGGGGCAGGGGTGGAATGGGGGCTGGAAGGCCTTCGGAGATCCTGAGCAGGCACCGGGAAAGAACAGGACACCCCGATTGTCAGGGAGCCCCACAATGGAGGGGGAGACACATCCCGTCCTCAGGGATCCCCAGTCTGAGAGCCATGTAGCCTCTTCCTCAGAGACCCCTAGACTGAAGGGATGCAGCCTGTCCTCAGGGAGCCCCAGTCTGAGGGGAAGCAGCCCTGTCCCAGGGAGCCCCAGTCTGAGGGGATGCAGCCCTGTCCTCAGGGAGCCCCAGTCTGAGGGGATGCAGCCCTGTGCTCAGGGAGCCCCAGTCTGAGGGGTTGCAGCCCTGTGCTCAGGGACCCCCAGTTTGAGGGCCAGGTGTGGCCAGGTCCTCAGGGAGCCCCAGTCTGTAGATGATTTTACATCCATACTTTGCTCAGAATAGGTGAGAAGGTCGCCTCTGTTGGAGCTCCTGGGCGTGGGTGGCCAGGCTCCCTCGCCTGCTGTCCTGCTGGAAGGTGCTGGGTTCTGCCGGCCTCCCTCTCACTCCCTGCCTGGACACACCTCTGCCTTTCCCAGCAGCGACCTTGCTTCCTGCTGTTTTCCTAGTGGAAACCCAAGGGGCGTTCTCCCATCTCTCCACCACAGCAGCAGCTGCTGCTGCGTTCAGGGCCAGGAGCAATAGGGAGAGGGAAGTGGAAAAGGAAGTGGAGAGGTGGCTTTATCCACTGGACTGATCCTCAGGAAAACCTTGCCACCCCTTGGCTGAAATCACGATAAAAAGCATGCCACCATGTTTACTGTTGGTATACTTCATTTCTTTTCCTTCTCTCACCCCCAACAAATCTTTACCCTCAGAAGAGCCCTGTTCTCCGGTGCAGGCCCCCACTCCCCACAATCTCAGCTCACTCACTGCAGGATGTTACTGGGGCTCAGAGCAACCCTGACCCCTCTCTGGGGCTTTCCATGAGGCTAGGGAAGCGCACGTTGGCACCTGTGACTTTTGGAGAGGTGTCTTCAAACCACAGCTCGCTCACACCAGGGCAGGATTACCCTGGAGCCAGGTCTGGTGTGTGCTTTGGGGTGCTGCGAGTCAGAGACACAAGCTCTGGAATGCTTTAATTTCAGCACACGTGTACAATCTCTGTGATTTCAAAAAGTGAAATTTTGTTTTAAATTATGTATAGACCCTAAATTTTATACAAGGGGCTCTCGGGTCATTTTGGCAACTACAGCCTCACAATAAGGAGTATTTATAATCTTTAAGTCTGTTCAAGAAAAAAAAAATGAAAATGATAAAGTACCCCAAACCAAAGGCAGTGCATGCGCGCGCGCACACACACACACACACACCCCCCACTACCACCACCACTACCAACAACAACAATACAAACGTGCAGAAGGGCCGTGCCTGGGGGAATGGGGCTGTTTGGTTGGGGCTGTGTGTTCCTTTATCTGGAAATTGGGATTCATATCCCCCACTCACAAGGAGGGCCCCTCCCATCACAGGTGTGACTTCAGTGTTCTGGAACCTTCTTGACCCCTGCCACCATTCCCCTCAGGATGTCTCCTCCTGGTGGATAGAGCTGGGCTGACTAATGGATCTCTGTCGTGTTGGAGGGTAGCACTGGTGGGTCTGTAGCCCTCCTAGGTCAGTGGTTGGGTTTTGTAGGAGGACTACTACTGGTGGACGTTCTGACTCTGCCTGTAGCACCAAGTGTTGCTGCACCCTGCACCCTCAGTACTCCAGCATCCAGCATAGTCCCTGAGCTGGGGAGCTCCAGGCCTTAGCCTTAGCTCTGCTTCCTGAGGTGCTGGGTGCGCTTGATGGAGTCCCTCTCCAACTCTGTGCCCTCCTCTAGATAGATCAAAGTGCAGGAAGCTGCAGGCAGGCTGAGGAGGCATGGGGAAGTGGGAGGCCCAAGCAGTAAGGTAGCCCTGGCCCTCAGGCCAGGGCACGATGACGTGAACAAGTCACACATGCTCTGCTCCCCCTTCACCCACCCATCCCCTGGAAGTGCCCGCCACATTCGCCGCAGGCTCTCCGCGGCCCCGGGAAGGGTGCAGATGCAGAAGGCTCCGCTGCTCTCCCCCGTGCAGAGGGGCCATTGCCTGGTGAGGTTTGGGGCCCTAAGATCCCTGGAGATCAAAACACCAGGAGGGTTGGGTGAGAAGGCAGAAGAGGGGCTGACGGGACCCACAGGGTCCCCATCTCTGCCTTTTCCCCTCCAGGGCGCCACTGTGTCCCTCTCCGAGACAGTGCAGAAATGGCGCGAGTACCGCCGCCAGTGCCAGCGCTTCTTGACCGAGGCCCCGCCCCCGGCCACAGGTGAGTCCCGGGGGCCTCATCCTCAGCGCTCTCCCCCGACCAGCGCTCAGAAAGTGCTGATGGAGCCCAAGTTCACGGCTGGGTGTCATTTGCTTCTTTGGGATGTCACAGCTGCCCTGTGCCCCCAGCCCTTTGTCAAGCTGTCCCCTCACCTGAAATGCCTCTATGCCCCTGTCCCCCTACCCAGAGCTACAGGTTCTTCCAGCTCCAGCACTCCTCCCCCAGGAATCTCTGTTGTCTTTACCCAGTTGCCTGAGCCTGGCTTTGGGGGGCTGTCTGAGCCGTTTTATGCACCCCCTCCACCTCCAGCTGGAGCCTCTCAGAGCGGGGACCTGGCCTTTCCATTTTGTATCCTCCTCGGCCCTACTGGCTTGTGCATAGACTGAAAGTCCAACAAGCACATTTAGAAGAATAAATATTACCTGGAGTTTCTAAGGTGGTTTAAAGAGCACAGTATTACAGCCACATGGGCCCAGGTTCAAATCCTGACCATGATTATCACACGGTGACCTGAGAAAGGTTTTCTCCGCCTCGTAAGCTACACTTTCTCTCTGCTCTGTGACGGATAATCTAAAGTAGGCCTATAGGGGTTGTTTACTGAGCACTTACTATGTCCATGTATGTACATAACACAGTCTTCTTCCCCACAAGGCCCTACTGGGTAGGGGACACCCCCACTTTATAGAGAAGGAAACAAGGACCAAGTAACTTGCTCAAGCAGCTTGTTCCTGTTGTGTGGGAAAAGTGCTTGGCACACAGTAAGCACTCAGCAGAGGTTAGTGGAGTGTGGCCTCCATGCTGGGGAGCAGTGGGGAAGCTCCCTGGGACAACACGGGCAAGACTCTAAGATCATCCCCTCTGCCTGCAGGTCTGTTCTGCAACCGGACCTTTGATGACTATGCTTGCTGGCCAGACGGGTCACCAGGCTCCTTTGTGAACGTCAGCTGCCCCTGGTACCTGCCTTGGGCCAGCAGTGGTGAGTCTTTCCCCTCCCCTGCATCCAGGAGGCCAGGGGGGGCACTCTCCTCTGAGATGCAGCCCTAGCATGTCTTTAGGCCTCCTAGTAAGTGGTCTTCCTGCCTCTCCAGAGCTGGGGCAGGGGGTGGGGTGGTCTGCAGTGGCTGGTATCAGGGTGGCCTTAACTGCAGCCTGAGGCCTGTGCTAGCAAGTGTGGAGTCTGACTTAAGACAAAAATGTGACCCCGCAATCTAGTAGTCAGGGGCAGGGCCCAGTGGGCACAGATCTCGGAGGGTGGGGGAGATTCCCAGATGTCGTTGCTCGGCCGCAAGTGTGTGTGTGTGTGCGCGCGCGCATATGTGTGTCTGTAGGTGGCTCATACCTGGTCAGGGCACCTATCCACTTCCTGACTCTTCAGGGGCTCACGGGGAGCAGTGGTCAGGGTGTTGGTGGGTGGCCCCTCAGGCCTTCCCCAGCTCACTCCTGCCTGCAGGGGAGCTTCTGAACTGGGAAAGGTGCAGCTGGGTAGGTGGGAGGGTCACTGGGTGCAGAGACCTGCAGAGGCTGCTGGGGACACTTGTCTAGAGGGGTAATTAATATGCCCCCTCCTCTACCCGCTATCTCAGCCTGCTGAGGCACCATGGGGATGCAGGAGTCGAGTTGGTCTCCATGACAGCAGAAGAGGCCCTTCTTATCATAAAAATGATGGCTGGTATTTATTGAGTACCTACTCTGTGCCAAGTCCTGTGCTAAAACAGGGACATTTATTTAACCTTTACAGCCACCCTGTGGTTATGCTTGTCTAGATGAGGAAGTTTAAGTCACATGTTCCACAGGAGGGGGTAAATAGCAGAGCCTAGGTTGGATCTAGTCCCTGCCCTTACCCTTGTGTCCTGGAAGGCCTGAGCCCAAACACACACTGGTCACAAGTAAGAGTGAGCGAGAAGTGGAGCAGTGGAGTGCCAGGGACTTCCTGGAGGAGGTGGCCTGGCAGGCCTGATGTAAGCTTCACCTCAGCACAAGAGACTGTGAGATCAGAGGAAAGCTGGGCGGTCTCCTAAGAAGGCTGCACCCGCTCCCTGAGGTGCATAGAGGTACGCAGAGGAGACAGGGCCGGGAAAGAGGCAGGCACCCGGGGGCACCTGGAGTGGGTCAGTGGCCCTCCACATGGTCCCCTTCACCGTGGCCACTTGTCGACACTTTACCTACATGAGCTTCTTCTGTCCTCTCTGAGGCAGAACTCTGGTCACCCTCTCATTTTCAGATGAGGAAGCAGAGACACAGAGATGCTAAGTGGCTTTCCCAAGCCCACACAGCTAGGGAGCAGCATGCCCAGGAATCAGTCCTGGAGGCTGGTTTAGAGTCGCTGTGTTCAACTGCTGCACCAGGTTTTCACTGGGGACGTCTGCTGTCTGGGCACACCCCCAGGGAGGGCAGTGAGCTTCCCACCCTCTTCCTATGAGCCCTGCAGTCCGCTGGCTCTGCCTGTAGATGGCCTGACTAGCTGTGTGGGCAGAGCAGGTTCCCAGACCGCTGTGCCTGGGTTTGCTTGCTCTGGAGGTGGGATAGAGCCGCGCGGCGTAGCTGTGGGGAGCACTGCAGGTCCTTGAGAAAAAACATGGCTATTAATTTTTCTCACCCGCCCCACATACCTTCCTGACCTCCCACATTGCACACACGTTCCTTGTCTCCCGAAGATTTGGGACTGCTGCTTGGCCAGCCTCAGCCGGGCCTGTAGACCCCAGGGAGCCAGGCGCGGGACAAGGCCCATCACTCAGCACTAAGCGCCCCCAGCTCTGCCTGCTGCTCGCGGCTCCATCCATCACCTTTAATTTTATTTGAGCAGGAAATAGGTCCTGGTGGTGCCCGTTTATGAGCGAACACGGTTTTATTGCTTTCTCCATGAAGATAACGGCCTGTGCACAGGCCCCCTGCCAGCCTCCTCCCCCGCCCCGTCGCCAGGCTAATTTACTCCCTTTTTTGACACTCGGAATCACCAGCTCTGCCTCCTCTCCTTGAGTTAGGGACCCGCAGAGACACGCACCAGGCTCCCACAACCTAACTGCTGTCTCTGGCCTGGTGCCCCCGCAAGGATGCTGGCGCTGGAGGCTGCCTGACCCCCATCTGGGCAGGTGGGAGTGGGAAGGGGCAGTCCTGGGGCTTTCCTGGGTTGTCCCAGGCAGCCAGTGAAGACACTTCACAGTGTGAGCCGGGGTTGGGGAGAAGGAAGACGTTGTCTAGGCAGGGCCTGGCAGAAAGCACGCCCCGCAGGGAACTGAGAGTGAGTTTAATGGCAGGGTCCTTACACGGGCTGGGCAGGGCTAAGGGCACATAAGAAGCACCCCGAACTAAAACAGTGGAGAGCTTTAGCTGCCCTAGACCTGAGCAGCAAGGGGCAGGAGTGGGGCTGGGTCCTCATGATAGCTGGGCTAAGATGGGAAGGCCACCAGCAGGGGAGAAGCCACTGCCAGAACTTCAGAACCAAGCAGGGAGGGACTGCTGTCCTTCTTCTGTCAGCGCCCCCCATGGCCAAACTCAGCAGAGGGCCAGGAGCCTGGTGACACTGGCCCAGGGGTGAGCCCTCTGGGCAGGGAGCAGGGCAGAGGAGTGGGCGATTTGAGGAAGAATTCGATTCCAGACCATGAGCAAAGCCCTGAGCTGTGCCTTTGAGAGGATCCCAGGGTGCCCTGAGACCTTCCGGGCTGTGTGAGTGTGTTCTGGCGAGGAGGGGCGGCTTTCACCATGAGGCCGAAGGGGCCAGCCCCGCCGCCCAGGCAGTGGTGCTGAGGGAGGTGGAGCCATCTTCGGCCTGGGGTATGGCGTAGGGAAGGCTCCCAGGGACAGGGGACATCCTGGCCAGGTCTGGCAGAATAGGTGAGAAAAGGAGAAGGAGGGCCCTCCACAGAGGGAGGACATTCAGGCAGCACTGTGGACAAGGGCCGGGCCTCAGAGCTGCACAATGTCCCAGGGAAGCCCGCCCAGTCTTGAATTCTGACCCTTTCTGGATTGAGAGCCCCGGGGACTCAGGATGGTGCAGAGAGGGCGGAGCAGGAGGGGAAGGAGGGCGTTGGGGGGAAGTGCCACGTGCTTCAGAGAACCCGTTGCTGCCCCAGGGCCCTGCCACAGCCTCCTTCACCCACAAATCATTCCAGCCTCATTAGCTGCCCCTCTCCTGATTTCTACCTGTTTGTTAGCTTAGTTCTAATTATATGAGAGTCATAAAATGCTTTTAAAATAGCCTATCATTCACAGTTCTTAGAAACTCTGGCAGGTGCCTCCCCTGAGTAATGTCGAGCCCAGGAGCTTTTACGGCAGGCTGTGGTTGCCAAGGGGAGACTGAGGCACGAGCTGGGCCCCAGAGGTGCCCTGGCTGAGGTGGCCTCAGTGAAGGGCTGAGTGGCAGCAGGGTCTCCACTGTGACCTAGTGTTGAAGGCACCAGGCACTCCACCTGCTATATCTCCTTTGGAAAGTCATTTTGCTTCCCATCTTACAGATGAGGAAACTGAGGGCCCAGGATGGTGCAGTGACCCACCCAAGGGCCCACAGCTGGTTGAGGTCAGAAGCAGGATTTTAACTTGTGTCCATGGAGTTGGGAACCTGGGCTCCTTCTCCTGAGCCCTGATGCTCCTTGCTACCTTTCCCACCAGTCTGGAGAGGACCTGTTCTTTGCCCCTCTGAGTCTCAACATCCCCATCTGTACAATGGACCCAGTGGCCCTTGATGGCTGCCTCTGTTGCCAGGGTGCGGGAACTAATGGATTCACGAGCCGCTCTCCATAGCTCTGTGTGCCCGCATCCTCATGGAAGGGTGGCCGTTAGCTCGATAACAGACACTACCGCAGCAGTTTCTGGGAGGGGAAGTGTTTAATTGGGGATTTTATTCCAGACCAGGGTCTGACTTAATGAAATATTGCTGAGCCTCCTGGCATGCGGCTGCCTGGTTGCCTCCTTGTGTTGACAGGACGGAGCCAAGCCCCTGGCTGTGGTTGACCAGCTCCTCCCAGGCCAGATAAAGTTAGGCTGATAAGCAGGGCCATGACCAAACCCAGCCCACCTCCAGCCAGGATGGGTGCCTGGAGACCACTGGCTCAGCCAGGAACCAGCCCTGGCTTTTAATATTTGATGCTAATGAAGAATAACTGGCAGATGCACTTGAATGGACTGAGCATCTCAGGGACGTGGTGGTCCCTAACTCTGTGCACACCCCACCTCCCCAGCCCCCCAGCTGGCCCTGAACAGGGCACAGAAGAGTGCAGGCTCCCCTGGGGCCGCAATGGGCCGAGACCGGTTGGCACATGATTGACGTTGTTGACTCTTAGCAGCAAGTCTGGCTGCTAACTTTTGCCCTCTGAAGGTAGAGAGCTGGAATCCTGACTCTGCTACTTCTAGCTGCCTGATCTCAAGCAAGTCCCTTGACTTCTCGGAAGCTCTGTTTCTTCATGTGTAATTGACTCTGCCTACCTGCACAGGTGTCAGGCATGCAGCAGGTGTTCAAAAACTGATTCTGTGAAGGCCCAGCCTGCAGAACAGGCTCTGACACCTGCTCACTGCCCCTGGAGTCAGCTCAGGTCCCCGTTACTGCTCTTAGAGGTATCTACAGCCAAGGCATCCCGCAGCAGATAAAAGAGGCATTTGGGGGCCTGAGAGGAGCCCTTCAAGTTGCCTCCCCTTCTCTGCCTTTGCACGTGCCTGATTTTGTTCGTGAATGCATTAAAGGGGTCTCCCGGTGCTCGCCCCCTGCTGTTCCCAGCGCCAGAAGTTCCACCATTAGATTTCAGATTCTCATTTCTCTCCCAGGTGAAGTCTCTTTTAAATGAGATGGATATCACTATCCTAAATGCATGATTAAAGATCTGAATGGTACTTATATACTTTGTATACAAGCAGTTGTATGTAAAAAGATGATATACTTGTGCATTATGAATAAGTAAATAAATAATCTAAAAAAAAATGCAGGTTCTGCTGGGGAGGTAGCTCTGTGGTAGCACGCTTGCCAAGCATGTGAGAGGTCCTGGTTCAATCCCCAACACTGCAAAAAAAATCAACAAATAAATAAAACGCGGGTCTTTCCTGAAGGAGTAATGCTACAAGTCGAGGACGCCCAGCTGGGTAATGGGGGTGAGTGTCAGGGAAGGAAGGACAAGGTCCAGTCACCAGGCCCTACCGGTATATGACCTGGACCTGTGATAAAGGTCTCCTTGCCATGTGACAACAATCTTAGGCTCTGTAAAATAAAGCCCCTGTATTAGAAGGCTGCCCTCCAGGCCCCTGAGGGACACTCCTCCGCACACACAAGTTCACGAACCTCTTTTTACTGCTGATTTTTCCACCCGAGCACTGACCAGCCACTCGTCACCCAGGACCTCTGGTGGCTTCTCCATTCTCTCTCCTCTCTCTCTCTCTCTCTCTCTCTCTCTCTCTCTCTCTCTCTCTCTCTCTCTCTCTCCCTCGCTCTCTCTGCACCTGCCTCACAGAGCTCGGGAAGCTGATCTGTGTCTTTTAGAATTTAAGATCTTTTAAAATGTGTTCCCAGACAGCTTCCCCCTGGATCGCTGTGCCAACTCCTCTGTCCCTCCCTTACCTGTGCCCTGGCCTGGTGCCAGACTCAGGTTCCCCTGCAGGAAGGCAAGGAATGAGGTGTCTCCTCCTAGACACAAGTAAGCACTCTCCCCACACCACATCCAACCTGGGGCCACAAGCCTGTCTCCCTGGGTGGGGAGGCGGTGACCTGTGGGGCTTGATGGGGATGCCCAGGTGGGATGGGAATGGCCACAGATGACGTCCCTCTCCTAGCTCTGCTAGGCCTCTCTTATCTCTGCTGGTTTGTATTGGTGGTACTCCTTTCTAAGGAGTTTTTTTTTTTTTCTTATGAGAGTCTTGATTCCCTGACCAAGGGACTGTGCCTCGCCCCCAGACTAGGAGGTACCTGAGGGCAGGGGCGAGGTCATTCCCCTCTCTCTGAGTAGGAGGTCTCCAAGGACTATTTCAATCTCCAAATATAACTAGGGGTTACTTGAAGTAGAAGTTTGATCTTCCAATTGAAGGGTGAATTTCCAAGGGCAAAGTCCATCTGCACCTGGAGACTATGAGTTCCCTTTAGATGAGGTGGCCTTTGAAGGGAAGTCTGTCTCCTGGATCAGATTGGGACTTCCTAAGGGTAAAGGTGTGCCGCGCCCTCCACTGGGCATCATTGGGACATCTGCCTCAGACTGGGTCTCCCCGAGAACTGGGCTGTATCTCCCCTCAGAGAATAGAGCTATGTCTTCTTAGACTGGGTCTCCTCGAGGACAGGCAAGGGCCTTCCCTCAGACTGGGGTTCTCTGAGGACAGAGCCTTGTCTCCCCTCAGACTGGGGCACCCTGAGGAAGGGGCTGCTTCTCTCTCTCAGGAGTTCAGAGCCTCGGGGTCTTCAGTTTTCTTAGGATCTGACATCCCCAGAGAGTGGGAGAGGGACCTGGGGCCAAGTCAGAAAATCAGAAATCACAGAGGGTGACTGTGGCAGGGCCACCTCTGCTGGGCACCAGATGGAAACGTAGTGTGATTTAATGCTGGGGCTGGGACGTGGATCTGGACTGGGCTGATCGCATCTCAGAGAGATGGGTTCATCCCACTGCATCCTGGTCGCCAAGAGGAAAAGCTGAGGGTGGGGCTGGATGACCGTCACCTTAGTGACCTGCTGTCCCATCCCTGGGCCATTATGGTTTATGGGATGGGTTGAAGGTAGGGGTGTGTGTGTGTGTGTGTGTGTGTGTGTGTGTGTGTGTGTGTAGCAGGTCTGAGCACATGACTGTCTCACAAGTGGAGCAGGGATGACCTTCAGGATGGGGAAGGACAAGGGCCGGCTAGCCCTGGACAGGCTGCGGGTCTCCAGGCGGAGGCTCAGCCGCCCTCTCCTCTCCCAGTGCCGCAGGGCCACGTGTACCGGTTCTGCACGGCGGAGGGCCTCTGGCTGCACAGGGACAACTCCAGCCAGCCCTGGAGGGACCTGTCGGAGTGTGAGGAGTCCAAGCGAGGGGAGAAAGTGAGTTGGGGGGAGTTCTGAGCCCACCACCAAGCAGGGGCCTGCCCGTGCTCATCTCTCGCATCCCCTACGCACCTCCTGGGACCTTGGCACTTCCCAGGGCCTCTAAGGCCGTCTCCCTAGGTTATTCTTTTTCTGGGTTCTGGGATCCCCAGTGGGGCCTGCCTTGGGGCCCTCCATCTGTCCTCGTCCCCCTGGAAAGAAGCAGGGGTCAGCGGATGGCACCGCCCTCACTGGTGTCCCCGTGTGCTCGCAGGGCTCCCCGGAGGAGCAGCTCCTGTCCCTTTACGTCATCTACACAGTGGGCTACGCGCTGTCCTTCTCCGCCCTGGTCATCGCCTCCGCCATCCTCCTCAGCTTCAGGTAGGGGCTGGGACCCCGGGGAGGGGGCTGCTCATGCTCGCTGCCCCAGGTGGAGGAGGGGAACGCCAAACCAAAGCAGCCGTGCAGTGAGCCCTGGTCTCCGGGACTCCCTGGAGAACATGAGGCCGGAAACACAGGACAGCACTGTGCCCTCACTCTGACCTCTGCTGTGTGACTATGTCCACGTGTACTGCAAAAATGACCCCCCAACACCTTAGCAGGGGTGGAAAATTCTGGGGATCTGATGTAACTTCAATAATCAATAATTCAGTATGATTTTAGGAACAATCTTGGTGATCACACAGTCTGCTCTATGTCAGTAGAAAAGTTCTTCCTTAGGTCTAACCTAGATGAGACATTCCTCTCAGACTAGGAGCCGGGGAGCAGGTTCCTCCCATTCCCTCTGGTTACATCAGGGGAGCCGGGTTCAGGGACAGGAAGACTTCTGAGAGCAGGGACAACTCTGAGAACAGGGACTTCAGGACACCAGCCAGCAGGAAAGGAGATGTGGTATTCCTCCTTTTGCCCCCAAGTCACCTGGCACAGTGCCAAGCACACAGTCAGTGCTCAATAAATGCATTCACTGGATGAATATTCTCCTCTTTTATTATGAAGCCTCTCAGAGATTCAAAAGTACAGTGATGAATGCAACCAGCCTTCAAATAGAGTCACACTCCCTGGTGACTGTGTGATCAGCCCCTGGCCACCCCCGCCAGAGGAAGCCACTACCTCTTAAAGGTCCCTCTCATTTCCTCATCCTTGTACCATGTTTCTAAGTATCTATAAAAATACACAGCATGGCATTGTGTATTTTTAATAGCACATTGTGCATATTCTTCTGCATTTTTGGGGTCCAACATTATGTTGTTGTGAGATTCACATTGATCCAGGTAGTTCTATATCATTAATTTTAACACTCATTCTCTATTCCATTGTTGTAGCCTGGCTTATTTGTCTGGTATCAATTTAATGGATAATTTTTTTTTCTGAATTACAAACCTTGCTATGATGGGTGTTGTCACCTATGACCCATCCTGTGTCTCCCTAGGGCATATATCTAGGGGTCCAATGGCCCAGTCAAATACCACCTGCTTTTGCAAATTTACTAGGTGGTAGTAAGTTGCTCTTCAAAGTGGTCATTACCAATTTGCCCTCTCACCAGCAATAAAAGACATTCCTTTGCTTAACATCCTCTCCAATATTTTAATATTTTTAGAAATTAAGTGTTGCTACTCTGAAGTGTGTGAAATATCTCATTATGATTTAATTTGCATTTAATTTTTAATTTGATTCCTAGAGAGATCAGGCATTTTTCATGGTTTATTCTATGATTTGATTGTTCATATCCTTTGCTGAATTTTTATTTGTCTTTTTGGCTTTTTCTTGTTTATTTCAGGCACTCATTATTCTAGATACTAATCCAGATATACCCTCTCTGAGTCTCTGACCTGTTTCTTCACTCACTCTATGGTGCCATTTATGCACAGAAGTTCTACATTTTAATGGAATGAAATTATTCTATTAATTATTTCCTATTGATAAAAAATATTTAACAATAAATGTTATCAATTGATAAAAAATTTATTCTTTTCCAAAGACTAAATTTACTTTATGCTTTTCTGTAAGAAATCGTACCCCATCCTAGAGTCACAAAAGACAATCACCTATATTTTCTTCTAAAAGTCATAGAGTTTTGCTCTTTCCCTGTGGTTCTCTCATCCACCTGGAACTTATTTTTGGGTATGGTGAAAATCAGGGACTTAATTCCACTTTTCCATACATATATGTAATTGATTGTCTCAGTACCATTTACTGGTAACCCATGCTTTCCCTCTTGGTTTGCAATGCCTACTTTACCATACAAGAAGTATCTATATATTTGCAAGTTGGTTTCTGTCATTTATATTTTTTTCTATTGGTCTGTTTATCTGCCCTGTCCCCAAACCATAGTGCCTTATCTCCTAAAGATTTATTAGAGCTGGGCACAATGGCACATGCCTATAATCCCAGAGGCTTGGGAGACTAAGGCAGGAGGACAGCAAGCTCAAAGCCAGCCTCAATAATTTAGCAAGTCCCTAAAGACCCTGTCTCAAAATAAAATAAAAAATAAAAAGGGCTGGGGATGTGGCTCAGTGGTTAAGCACCCTTGGTGTTGAATTCCTGGTACAAAAAAAAAAAAAAAAAAAAAAAAAAAGATTTATTAGAACTCCTAATTCTATTATAACAGGGACCCAACTTAGTGGTTCTTTAGGAGTTCTGGACTATTCCTGGACCCCTGCTCTTAAAAATTTTTTTTTAAATCATGGATTGAACTTAGGGGCACTTAACCACTGAGCCACATCTCCAACCCTTTATAATATTTTATTTTGAAACAGAGTCTTGCTGAGTTGCTTAGGGCCTTGATAAGTTGCTGAGGCTAGCTTTGAACCTGTGATTCTCCTGCCTCAGCCTCCTGAGTCACTGGGATTATAAGCACATGTCACTGTGCCCAGCTTCTTTAAAAGTTTTTAAGGTTCCATAAAAAAGAAGTTAGTGTTTTTATTACAGCTGCACTGAATTTATTGATTAATGTGGGAATAAGTAATCGAATCCTTCAGGACAGCGTCTCCTTAAGTTTGGAATAGCTAGGTGTTTTCCATTAATTTAAGGTTTCCTTAATGATTTGAAGTAAATTTTGTGCTGTTCTCCATAATGATCTTGCCCACCTTCTTGTTAGACTTACTTCTAGGTAGTCAATTAAAATATCACAAATGAATTACTCTTTATATTCACTTTTTAAGTGTTTGCTGCTGGCATGTGTAAAAGTATATATCAGCAACCTTACTGAATCCTCTCACTTGTTCTAATAATTATCTGTACACTGTCTTGGATTCTCATGAATATGTCATTCGCAAATAATGACCATTTTGTTTACTTCTAATTCTTGCCCATTTTTTTCTCTTTCCTTATTTTAGCGGCTAAGATCTATGGTATGTGTTGAATAGAGGTGATGATAGTGCAGGTCCTTATCTTGTTCCTGATCTTAAAGTAAATATTTCCAAAGTTTCTCAGTTAAAAATAATGTTTTCGGGCTGGGGTTGTGGCTCAGTGGTAGAGCGCTTGCCTAGTATGTGTGAGGCACTGGGTTCAAGTCTCAGCACCATATACAAATAAATTAACAAACAAAAAGGTCCATCAACAATTTTTTAAATATTAAAAAAAAACAATAATGTTTTTTCTGGTTGGGTAGATAGATAGCCTTTTTCACCTTAAGAAATGCCCTCATAGTTTCAGTTGGCTATACCTTTTTACATAAAGGATATTGACCTTGTGTCCAATGCCTTCTGAACTCCCACTGTGCGCCTAGCCCTGCTCTGCCTCAGGGAGCAGGCCAGAGGCCTTTAGCACAGGGACCTTGCCATGAAGAAGCCACGTCCCCACTGGGGAGACTGATCCTCACACGTAAATCTTTGGCGTATGTGTGACTGTATGAACGAAGAGGCTGCAGTGTGACAGGTAGAATTGTGGCAGGAGGAGGGGACAGTGCCTGCCAGCCGAGGCTTTGTGGAGGGGCAGGACTTGAGTTGGACCAGAAGGGTTTTCCAGGTTATGGGGAAGAAGGGCCTTCGAAGAGGAGGGAAAGGGCTGGAAACTTGCCCGGTGGTGTGGCCAGAGCAGGACTGTTGGCCATCTTGCCAGGGAAGGGCCCTGCTTTCTCCCTCAGACACCTGCACTGCACCCGGAACTATATCCACCTGAACCTGTTCGCATCCTTCATCCTGCGAGCACTGTCCGTCTTCATCAAGGACGCGGCCCTCAAGTGGATGTACAGCACGGCCGCCCAGCAGCACCAGTGGGACGGGCTCCTCTCCTACCAGGTGTGTGCTCTGACCAGGAGGCGCCTGGGGGTGGGGCGGGTGGTGGCGAAGCCTGCTTCTCCCACTCCTCTTAGCCCTGGGACCGGGAAGGCAAGAGCTGCCCAGCCTTGGCCCTCAGGGAGCCCCAGTCCCAGGGGAGAGGCAGTCCCCTTTGGGACCTTGCAGTGTGATGAGAGAGGAGTCTCATCAGAGACTCCGGTCGAAGGGTGAAGACCCTGTCCCCGGGAGTTCTCAGTCTGACCAAAGGGAGTGGTCTGTGAGGACAGATCTGAGTTTGGATCCCACCCCTGCCCCTGGGAGCTGTGTGATCAACCCTCTGAGGCTGTTTCTCTCCTGCATGGGGATGATACCGCGGCGCTTCCTTCCACTGGGAGAGGGAGGGTTCACTGAGTTAAGGCTGGCCGGTGCTTGGCACTAGCCCCAGCCAGAGGACGTGAGCTCCCTCACCCTGCACTGACCACGGCAGGCGAGCGTCTGGGGCAGGACAGGGAAGGGTAGCAACGGCCTGTGGCCTGCGGGAGGCAGGGCTGCCGTCCTCACGGACCCTCCCCCTCCCCAGGACTCCCTGGGCTGCCGCCTGGTGTTCCTGCTCATGCAGTACTGCGTGGCAGCCAACTACTACTGGCTGCTGGTGGAGGGCGTGTACCTGTACACACTGCTGGCCTTCTCCGTGTTCTCCGAGCAGCGCATCTTCAGGGTCTACCTGAGCATAGGCTGGGGTAAGGCCCACCGCCATGCCATTCACCTCACCAGACCCCCGCCCCAGACCTGCCGCCTCTCCCAACTGTGCTCAGAACACACGGCCAGGCTCGGGGCAGGGCCCACTGATGAGTCCTGGGCACGGGACCTCTTGCTTAGGGGATCACTGAGGCACCGCGGGGGGTTACGGGTCCCCACCCCACGACATGCCTGTTGTGTAACTGTCCTCCCATAATGGAAGTCTCCAACCCCCCTGGCCAAATACCACCTCCTGCCACAACCACACAGCCACGGAGGCCGTGGCACTGTCCAAAACCCCTGCTTCTGAGGTCCTGTGGGGAAGGACCCCACACCAGGCCAGGGCAGCCCTAGGCTCTGAGGGCAATGGTGGGTCCTGGGCCTGGAGGGTGAGGGGTCAGGAGGGTGGGGCCTGGGGACTTCTGTCTCCATGATGAAGAGGCGAGGTCCGAGGAGAGCCCGGGAGCAGGTGGACCACAGATGTGCTGGAGCCCAGCCGGAAATGTTCTAGCCAAAAAAGTTTGCCAAGAATCATCGTGTCTTTTTTTTTTGCTGGAACATTTCTGGTTGTGCTTCTGCCTCTCACCATGCAGGATTGTGATGAGGGGCCGGGCTGGGGTTCAGTGGGGGGCTGGGAGCTCTGCACCACCAGGAAAGCCCGTGACATCCCTTCCTGGAGGAGCCCGCAGGCACCACCTGGGACGGAGCCCAGGGTGGGCCCTGACCCCTGACCCCAAATCTGTGTGGACTCTGTCATTTGGTGTCCTTGCACCTCACCACCTCCCCCGCTCGATGGTCCATTTGCCTTCATTCACCTCCCCTGGGGAACTTTGGCCAGTGCTGCCCAGGACCCCAGGGACTTCCCAGCTCTGCTCCGCAGAGGCCTCCCCCCTTCTCCCATGCTGGTCCTGCCTCTGAGCTTGGCAAGTCTGTTCTGGGTCCAGGAATGTCCAGGAGTGCCCTCCCAGGGGCTGCCAGCCCTGTCTTCTGGAAGCTGCCTCAGGCTGCAGGGCCTCAGGGCTCTGACCTCCCCAGCCCTCAGCCTCCCTGCCCCGTCCTCACACCGCATTCATTTTTTGCTTGTGTGCCTTGGCTCCATTGTAGAAGAGAAGCTCCAGAGAGGTTTTAGTGTGACCAGTGTCGTACAGAGAGGACAGGGCCTTAGAAGAAGAGCAGGCACAGTAGTCCAGGTCTCCCCACTCCTGGGATGCCTGCATGGGGTCCTGGCTGGTGCCGCAGCTCTTCAGTGCCCTGCAGGCCCCTCAGCAGGATCAGGCCTCTGTCCAGGGGTCAGGTAGGCCTGACTTCCCAGTGCAGACCCCTGCCCCGGCCCTCCACCCCTCCGCCTCCCCCCTGCACCTAGGAGGCCATTCCTCCCCTCCCAGCCTTCTTCATCCTGCCCAGCAGTCTATCAGGCAGGGGCAGCTGAAGAGCCCTGCAGCTCCCTGGGGTCGGGGAGAAGGCAGGCCATTGAGGGCTGCTCAGGGAAGGCTGTCCTCAGGGTGGGGGACGATGTCTGTCCATTCTGGGAAATAGCATCAGTGCTGTTAGTGCCTGTCACCATAGCGACCTGAAGGCAGGACCAATCAAAGGGACGGCATGGTGTGCAGCAGAGCAGGGAGGTTGGTTGGGCTGGTGGGGATACACCAGTGCCCTGGAGGTCTCTGAGTGGGAGGTGGGGGAAGGGGTCTCTTTCCTGCCACCTCACATCCTAGCTCAGGGCTCAGGGTCCGTGGAGAACGAGGGCAGGACCAGGGAGATGCCCTCCCCAACCAGAACGTCTTTTACTTGAGGATTTGGAGTGGGGAGAGGCAGAGGGAGGCAAAGCCAGAGGAGCAGAGAGAGAGAGAGAGGGAGGGAGAGGGAGAGAGAGAGCAGGATTCACGGAGACTTCAGGGCTCTGTTGTGATGCTAGGAGGCCCGGCCCAAATTAGGATGCTCGGGAACAACTTTAGTCTTCATGTACAAGCAGAATTAGAACTAGGACTCCAGTGCAGTTGGGCCGAACCCCCAAAAGACGTATCAACTTCCGCCAAGGTCCACGAGCGGTTGGGTACCGACACTGCAGGGGAGGGAAGGCGAGTGAGGGATGAGGGGACCATCCCTGCTCAGAGCCGGTTCTCTGTGTCTTGACCTGACCTTTCTGTCCCCCAGTGTACCTCGGTTTCTAAATGGGCGAGTGATGTGGCCAGCCAGGACAGGGCGGTGTTTGCGTGGGGCAGGGTTGTGCTCTTGCTTTTGGGCGCTGGTAATGGGGGCATGAAGCTCGCCAGGTCTGGCTGAGAACATGAGTGAGCGCCCCATCCTGGAGCAGGGTCTCAGAGAGAAGGGACAGCCGGTGGCTGGAGGTGCCCAACGGGACGTTTCTCCCTGTGTGTTTGACTCAGGGAGTGGCCTGTTCTGGCCTGGAGAGCTTCCCTCCCCTCCCTGATGCGTGGACTCATTCACTCGTTGGTTCTGTTCTTACTTCTTCACGGCAGGGCCCACACTATGTTCTGGGGCTGTTAGAAGTCCTCCCCTTCCTGTCCAGTCTCGGTCTATTTCTATGCCGTTGTGGATACGGAGGGTCTGGTCTGTGTGAATGCAAAGGGCCAGGAGGAGAGGCCCGGTGAGGAGTGCTTGCCATCCTCCCTGTCCCGCGGCATCAGGCACAGCGGCCCCGGGTGCGCCAGCTGCTTAGTGACTGCTGCTGTGTGGACACCAGCAAGCTGAGGGTGTTGATGATGCGGTGGCTCTGAGGTGGCTCTGCCCCGTAAAGGTGCTCCTGCAAGAGACCCCTCAAAGCCACACATGCACATGCAAGGACCCCACCCCACCACACACACCTCCATGTCCTCACCCCTCGCCATCTCAGATGCCCACACGTCCAACTCGAGAGCTGCGTTGGGAGAGACAGGCATGGACAGAGTGGTGCAGAAAGTCTGGGGGGTGATTGGAGTGGGCGTGGGATTGCAGCCCTGGATTCTGGTCCCACTGTGTGCTGTTTTTCTGAGCTCCTGATCCATTTTTTTGTCCGTCACCTAAGAGTGGATGATCCAATTTTTAGTTAACCAAGGCAGATTGAGCTCTCAGGGTGAGTGAGGCCTAGGCTCTACCTTTACAGAACTAGAAACCAATCGTATTAGTTATCCACTGGTATGTAACAATGGATGCATACCAATGACTCCAAAGCTTAGCTGCTTAAAGCAACAAGCATTTATTATCTCGCAGTTTCTAGGCTCAGGAATCTAGGTTCGACATACCTGGGCACCCCTGACTGAGATTGTTTAAGCTGCAGGTCCTCATTGCTGTCATCTCAGAGTTTAACTAGGGGTAGAGAACCTACTTCTAAGCTCACTCGGGAGGCTGTGGCAGGAAGCTGCCATTCCTTTTGGAGTGCCCTTGTGGATGACAACTGGTTTCTGCACAGTAAATGATGAGAAGGAGAGAGCCCGACAAGCTGCAGGGTTTTTCATGACCTAATCTCAAAAGTGACACACTGTCACTTCTGCCATATGTTCCTGGTCACACAAAACCATCCTGATACAGTGGGGATTAGACAAGGCTATGAATACCATGAGGTAAGAATCACTGGGTGACAGCCAAGAGGCTGCCCGCCACCCCAGGCGTCTCAGCTGTATTAGCTTTGCATGACTGTGATGGAATACCTGAGATAATTAGCTTACAAAGAGGAAAGGGTTATGTGGCTCATATTTCTGGAGTTTCCAGTCCAGGAGTAGACAGAGCCATTGCTTTGGGCCTCTGGTAGGGGTCCGGGATGGCAATGGAAGGACACACGTGGCTGAGCAAGCTGCTCACCTCCTGGCCAGGAAGTAAAAGGGAGAGGCTAGGCAGGCAGGGGTCCCCAACCCCCCCCCCAGTGACCTAAGGACTTCCTCCAAGGCCCCACCTCGTATGGGTTCCGCCACTTCCCACTGGCACCACCCTGGGAACCTTTGGGGAGTGCTTGCCCATGCCACGCGCTCAGCCAGGCGGAGGGTCTCGTTGCCGTTGTGGCCGTGTTGAAGCTGCAGGACAGTCGGTGGGCAAGCTGGTGTCCAGCACAGGGCTCCTGTCCCTCCTCTAGGCTTCTGCCCTGAGCACATGACGGGCATAGGAACGGGAAACTGAAGGGACTTCCAGTGCCTGAAGGAGGACCCTGAGTGGGCGCGTGGGATGGACCGAGTAGGACAAGAGCATCAGAGTGCCTGTTCCCTGTCCGTCCAGCACGTCCTCCACTGCCCAGCCCTGTCCCTCCGCTACGTGGGTGTCTGTGTCCCAGTGTCTCTGCCAGGACCCTGGGAGCAAGTCCTGGCAGTGTGCCTGCTGCGTGGGAGGCCTGGACTGGAGGCCCTCTCTAAGGAAGGCCATCAGCGTGGGGCGCCTGCTGCGCCTCGGTTCTCCTGTGCACCCAGACCAGCCTAGCACCTGGCTTGGGGCCAGACAAGGCCTGGGCGAGGAGAGGCTCCTGGCATGCATGGCCGTGGCTGTGGCCGGCCAGCCCTCTCCCCTCTCTCTCCCCGTCTCTCCTCTCAGGCGTTCCCCTGCTGTTTGTCATCCCCTGGGGCATCGTCAAGTACCTCTATGAGGACGAGGGGTGAGTGTCCTGGGCCGAGGGTGTGGGTGTGCTAAGATCCCCATCCTTGAAGCCCACTGGATTCCTTGGGCCCTGGGGCTATGGGAGGATAGACAGAGGGACCAGGAGCTAACATTTGAATGCAATTCTCTAATCCCTGCTCCGTGCCCCTGCCCGTGGTTGGCGTGATAACAAATGGTGCGGTCCGGGGGTACATGGTGCCTTCCTGCAGGACTTTTTGTAGTATCTGCGAGTGAACGTCTCTGTTATTTTGTGTATGATGCTGGGCACACACAGGATTGTGTTCGTAGGGCCATGAATATGTGTTTGGGATTCTGAGTATCTCCCTTTGTGTGACCATGTATTTGGGACTGTGTGTGTGTGGGTGTGACTGTGTGGCCACAGGCATTTGTGGCCCCTGAGTCCAGCTGGATGCATCATGCCCCTCCACCTCCCCCAGCTGCTGGACCAGGAACTCCAACATGAACTACTGGCTCATTATCCGACTGCCCATCCTTTTTGCCATTGGGGTGAGTGATGGTGTGTACAGGGGTGGGCGTGGGAGCTGTGGTGGGCTGGAGCCCGGGCGAGGATGCCAGGAGGGTCCCCAGCCACCTGCCCGCCTGCTCTGCAGGTGAACTTCTTCATCTTTGTCCGGGTCATCTGCATCGTGGTGTCCAAACTGAAGGCCAATCTCATGTGCAAGACTGACATCAAATGCAGGTGACCGAACCAAGCTGGCTTTGCTGGGGCCCCTCAGCCCTCATTTCTAGCGATACTGGGATGCTTAGTTAGGAGCGCAAAGTTAGGGTTAGGAACCACTTCTCCCACCCAGGCCTGACCTGGGATCCCCAAACTTTCCCCACCTTGTCCTTGGGCAGCCCCTGGGCTTTGCAGGGGGTTGGGAGGGTGGGTCTTGACCAGTGTTCCTCTCCCCAACGCAGCCCCCCCACCCCAGGTAGTGGAAGTGACCATGACCCAGGTGCCAGGTCCTGGCAGGAAGAGGGGAGGGCACAGAGGGGGAAAGAATTGGTGTGCAAGGTCCAGAATAACTCCGGAGGTCTCCCCCTCCCCCAGACTTGCCAAGTCCACACTGACGCTCATCCCCCTGCTGGGGACCCACGAGGTCATCTTTGCCTTTGTGATGGACGAACATGCCCGGGGAACCCTGCGCTTCATCAAGCTGTTCACAGAGCTGTCCTTCACCTCTTTCCAGGTGACGCTCAGCTGGGAACTCCCAGAATGGGGAGGGACAGACATAGCCTGCATCATGCAGGTGGGAAAAAACGAGCAGGCCAAGGTCTGGGGCTGACCCCTGCCCAGAGTCACATGGTCAGATCAGAGCCAGAGCCAGTATCCCCAGCTGTCCTGACCCGCTGGCCAGTCTTCTCTGTAAGCACATGGGACAAGAATCCTCAGGCTGGACGCGGTGGCGCATGCCTGTAATCCCAGCAGCTTGGGAGGCTGAGGCAGGAGGATCGCGAGTTCAAAGCCAGCCTCAGCAAAAGCAAGGTGCTAAGCAACTCAGTGAGACCCTGTCTCTAATAAAATACAACAAAGGCCAGGGGGTGTGGCTCAGTGGTTGAGTGCCCCTAGGTTCAATCCCCAGTACCAAAAAAAAAAAAAAAAAAAAAAAAAAAAAAAAATCCTTCTCAGCTGTGATCCTGGGCACCCAGCCTGGCCCTCACAAGTGCCATCTTCTGAGTGGTGGGCACCCTACCAGGTGCTTCACACGTGGGGCATTTAATACTCCCAGTATGCAGGATTATCCCCATTTGGCAGAGAAGGAGACTGAGGCTCATAAGTACTCAAATAAGACTTACAGAGTCACCTGGTTCCAAAAGAAGAAGTAGCCCTCTCTGCTAGCTTTAGAAGCTGCAGCAGTGGTATTAAAATGTTACTGGCCTCAGCCCTCTAGAGTGTCATAGGATGCCTACAAGCCCATGGGCCCACACGTGTGCATTTACATGCATGTGCATTTACATACAAGTGGAACACGGTTCTAGAGCACTGGATCTCCTGAGTGGGCTGGGCTGGGGAGATTCGCCCTGCTCAGAGGTGGTGTGCTTCCCTGGATCCGGCCTCCTCTGGAGAAAGGGCATTAGCACTTTTGCGGGTCTCATCCACGAGCCCCTTGTTCCCCCAAAAAGGGAGAGGAAGGAACCTTCGTCAGTCCCTGGGTCTGCCTGGGCTGCCTGATTTGGAGAGGGGGATGTCAGGGCAGAAGCCTCAGGGCACTTCTGACCGGGCCTGCCTGAAAGAGCACCTCCCGCCCGTCTCTCTGCTGACCTGCCTCTCATTTCCAGGGGCTGATGGTGGCCATCTTATACTGCTTTGTCAACAGTGAGGTAAGGGCTGAGGAGGGATGGGGGGTCCCCCTGGGCTGGTCTGGCATTGTGTGATGGGAACTCCCTTCAGCCTTTTCAGGGGAAACCCTCCACTCACCCCCCAGAGTGGAGGAGGCCTCTGGCCCATATTCAGTTCTGTGCTTGGCTCACCTGTGCACTTCTCTGGCGTCCCTCCCCCTACCCCCGCTTCCTTCCTTAGTATGAGAGCTTGGGGAGGATCCAGTGCCATGTAGGGGGTCCTGAGTGAATTACTGGGGTGGGGACTACCCTCTGTTCCAAGGTGATTCAACACACACATGCTTAAGCCACATACTTGGGCTTTAGTAATCACTATCTCATTTAATTGCCACCCCTCTGCCCCCCCCCCAAAAAAAAGCCTGCCAAAATTCTGATTTCAACATTCCCAGTTTCCACACCTGAGAACATTGAGGCGAGAGCGTGCAGGTAAACTGCCTCAGGTTTGGCCTGGAAATCGTGGCACAGCCAGGATTCAAGTTAATTCTGACTTAAAGAAGAAAGCTTCCTGTTCTTCCTGTACACAGGCCAGAGCTCCGATGCTCCCTGGGAAAGGGGAGGCTTTCTTCAGCACCCCATGGAGTGGGAGAAGAGGTTCTTGCTGACCCACGCCTGCAAAACCACAGCCCTCCCTCCCTTCTTCTTGAAGGTGGTCAGCTCCTGGGAGCAGGGGTGTGTCTGTGGGCACCTGGGAAAGGCCTCTTCTGCCAAGGTTCCTGGGTTTTGTCAGAGCAGAGCAGGAGTGCCCCCAAAGCCATCAAACTGGGTATAAAAAATGCCACAGCACCTCCCCCTACCAATTCCATCCAGAGAGGAAATCACCCTGGGGGGCCGGGGGTGAGGACTCTCCACATGTGGTCTGGGAGGAAATGTGGACTTTGTTAACTCCTGGGCCATTGAGGCCCAGGTGAGGGTTTACATCTATGGGGCTCAGGAGACCCAGGGACGATGGGCCTCAAAGACCTGGAGCTCTCCATGTGACTTCTGTGTCACTGTGTCACTTCAGGATCCCAGAGCTCAGAGATCTTAGTGCATTAATACAGACTTGTCTTTAGCTACCAGTGTGGGGGATGTGCAGGGGACAGTAGATATTTCAGGGAACTGTGGCATGACTCAAAGAAGCAATGTGAGATAGCAGGAAAGATGCAAGGATGTGGGCCCCATCTCTTAATGAGCTGTGTGACTTTGTCTGAACTTCCTCATCTACAAAATAGGGTCAGTGATGCCTACCTCTGAGATTCCTTGGGGATTAGGTATATAAAGTCTGGAAAAGACAGGAAGAGGGGAGACAAGAATAAGGCCTTCCATCAAGGCCAGGCACCCAAGGGCCACCCCAGCTCCTCACAGTTGCTAGCTGGCATGAAGAAGTGTGCGGCTCACCTCCTGGATGCTCAGTAGCGGGGAGCCAGTCTATCATTCCAGTGCTCAGTGATCCCTGGAGACTGGGCCCTAGGACATTTCAGAGGACACTGCAGAGAAAATGAGACTGGCTGAAAGGGAGGGGAAGGGGGCATCTCCTGTCCCTGTGGCCTCCTCCAGCTTCCCCTGAACTGGCCTCCTAAGGGCCTGCAGTGCGTGGCCTTCCCATCTCTAAATGCAGGGAAGCCAGTGTTTTCTAAGTGCTTACTGCAGAGACGGTGCTCAGGGCAGCCAATCCTGCGCAGCAGGTGTCATCCCCATTTTTCAGGTGAGATGAGGAGCCCCAGTTCAACAGCTAGCAGGTGGAAGGGCCAGGGGGCTGGGGGTGGGGGTCCCACTAATGCTCAGGGAAGGGGGAGCTGGGGACGTGGAGGCAGCTCCAGGCGAGGGCTGGGTCATAGATGGAATTCTGGCTGCTCCTGTGGGCAGGACCCAGAGGCCCCGGGTTCTGTTTGGAGGGTGGTCCAGGGAAGGAGGGAGAGGAGGACAGCGGGGACCCATCTAGAGGCCCTGTCTGCAGGACACAGCCTGCTTCTCGCCCACAGCCCCGTCCTCACGAGGTCACACATCCCCGCTCTGCCCTCAGGAGCTGACGCAAACGTTGGCACCTCGGGGGTGCTCTCAGCCAGAGTGATGGGTCCTGGCCTTCGTGTTTCAGCCTGACAGTGAGAAGGGACAAGGACAGGGCAGCACGCATCCCTGTGTGGGATGAGGAGCAGAGCCTGTGAGGAGACACTGAGCTTCCCTACTGCCACCTTGTCACCTTCTCAGTCCCAAGTCCCACCTCTCCACCTCTTTCCCCAAAGCCACTCTGCAGCAGCATGCCCACTGACACCCTGTCCCCACGCACAAGTGCTCAGCTTCCCCGCCACCACTGTGGTCTCTCCTGGGCCCCCAGCTCAGCCCCGTCTCCCCACTCTACCTCAGTTCCCTCCCTCCTCACCCACCATCCACCGCTGGCCCTGCTTTGTAAGGAGGGCAGGGTGGTCACACATCCCTGCTCTGCCCTTGGAAAGAACTTGACCCTGAGTCCCCAGGGTTGCACCTCTTTGGCAGGCCTGGCTGCAGGCCCCGCTGGCCTCTCCCCTCGGGCTCTGTCACTCAGAGGCCTGGAGAGCCCGCCTCCTTCCGGTTCCTTTAAACCCACCCCGAGACTCCTCGTGCCCTGGGTCTTCCAGGCAGGAGGACAGACACATCCCCATCACTGGGCCACAAAAGACACACGTGGTTGAAGAGCTGTTCTCCAGACCCAGGGTTGCCATGGCAATGCCAGGTACTCATGACCTGAGGAGAAAAGATGGCTTGAGCGCTGGTCCCATGTGACTCTCAAGGCCTGTACCAACTACTGCTGGGCAAGAGTGGGGACAGGGAAGGGCCTGAAGATGGTTTGTCTGGAGGTCATGTCTGAGAGCCAAAGTGAGGTAACTCGGTCCTGGTCCTGACTCTGTACTACCAAACCGTGTGACCCAAGGCAAGTCACCTTGCCTGCCTTGCCTCGAATCCCCAAGTGTAAATGGAAGTGAATGAGCTTTTCTGATTCACCCCAGATCCTGAGCCAGGCACAGTGCTTGGCCAGAGAGGGTGCTGGGAATATGTTCCCTGCACTTCAGAGCTCAGAGGAGGTAGAATCAAACTGTGTAGGAGGAAGTGCTGGGGCAGGTGTCCAGGATTGCTGTCTCTGTTATTTCTTCTTCATAACTGAGTAACAGAAGGCACCTGATGACAGATGCCCATTTATTCACACGAGTTCCTGTGGCTCATTTAAAGCACAGGGAGTGGGCACCTGCAGTCTCCTGGGCACTGTGCTCGCTGCAGAGACGCTGGGATGAGGAAGACTTGGTCCCGCCCTCGAAGCGCTGCCTGAGAAGTGGGGAAGAGACAAGGCCTGGGAGAAGCAGGGCCTCCAGAGCTGCGGCAGGCAGGAGGCCAAGGGTGAGGAGCCAGGCATTGGGGCCAGGCTGGATCTAGGCTCAAGTCCTGCCCAAGACCCTGGGGAACACTGAAACACTCTGCACTCCATTTCCTCACCTTTACGTGGGGAATGAGAACAGGAGCTACTGTGCAAGGGTGATGTGAAAGTTAACCGAGATAATCTATGGAAAATGCTGGGCATATAGATGATGGTCACCGTGGAGGATAAAAAAAAGTGCTAAGGGCCAGGCATGGTGGCACATGCCTATAATACCAGCGGCTCAGGAGGCTGAGGCAGGAGGATTGTGAGTTCAAAGCCAGCCTCAGCAACTTAGCGAGGCCCTAGTAACTCAGTGAGACCCTGTCTCTAAATAAAATTCAAATAAGGGCTGGGGATGAGGCTGAGTGGTTGAGTGCCCCTGGGTTCAATCCCTGCTCCAAAAAGAGAGAGGGAAAGAAAGAGAGGGCAGGGGAGGAAGTGCTGAGGGAGATGGGGAGAAGGAGACATGGCATGCTGGTACTGTTAAGTCCTGCTGGTGTCCCTGTGACCTCTTCAGTCTCTGAGGTGGCTTCCCATGGGTGTGCCTCAGTTCACCATGTTTCTCCCCCACTTTCCTCAGAGGAAGGCTGTGAGGTAGGACTGGCCTTCTTGTAGCTGCACAAAGGGAGGCCACCATTGGTCTCAGGTGGGACCCAAGCTCCGTGGGCAGGGAGCTGGTGCAGAGCAGGGCAGCCCTCCTTCCCTCCCCCGCCCAGGCCTGGGTTCTGGGTCGCTGCCTGGGATACCAGTGCATCTGGCAGGCAGGCTCTGGGCGATCTCAGCTCTCCTCTGCACAGGAAAAGTTCTTTTAAGGGATGGCATGCGGCCACGCCAGGCGTCATGCAGGGCTTAGCTAGATGAATGACAAAGGAGGGGGAGAAGAGGGTTGTTTGCACTGGGGCTGGTGAGGGGATTGGCAGAGAGCCCCTTACCCACAGCTTCTGGCAGCCAGCCTTCCTGGGGCCTTGGGATTGAGAGGAGCCTGGGTTCCAGACGCTCACGTGTAGGAAGATGGGGTGCAAAGGCAGAGACCTCAAAGCAGCTCTGGAAAGTAAGCTTATGGGACCACCACCCAGAACAGCAGTCCAGACCCGTCAGGACTAGCTGTGCACGTTCTCTGGGAACCACAGTTGTGGGGCCATGATGGGGCCATAGCATTGCCACAAGCCCTTGAGGGGTTGGAGCTCTGCCGTGTTACTGCCCCCAACAATCAATGTGGTTCCCAAACATCAGCCCTCTTAAGAAGATCATTCTTATGGGGAGGCCACGGCCCAGCACAATGGCGATTTTGGTTGACTGAGCTCACCTGGGCTGGCTGCACCCCCAGACTCACCACAGTTTCCCTGCACGGGATTGGTCCCCAGCTTGCCTCCGCCTCCTTGTTTCCTTTGCTTCTTCCTCCTGGGAGGTGTGGCGGCTGGGTCAGAGCCCTCAGGGAGCTTAGAGGGTCTGCTGTAGACACCTTGAGGGTCAGGGGTGCACCGTCCTCCTTCATCCCCCCTCAGTCATCCATGCTGCAATGGGAGAGCATGTCCTGAAGTCAGACTCCCTCCTCTCCACTTCTCTCGCCCATCTCCTGTCTTCCTGCAGTTCTCCCTCCCTCGCATTCTCTTTCGTTAAATAATATCGTGATGGATTGTAAAAGGTACTTAGCCGAATTGTGGAGTTCAGAGATGGAAAAGACCAATTAGGTCATCAAGCCCATCTCTCTCCTGAAGAGCGGCAGAAAAGAGGAGACAACAATAAACAATTTTATTGGGATATTAATTTAGGCGCCCGGAGGCCTTGACTTGTGTCTCTTAATATAATGCAGTGGATTTTTTCCCTTCCCTGCTAATGTAATAACGGGGCTATTTTGTGGACAGTCGGTTTGTTTGATGGCTTTTGTTCCCCTCCTTTTCCCGAGGAAGGTCCAGATGGAGTTTCGGAAGAGCTGGGAGCGCTGGCGGCTCGAGCATTTGCATATCCAAAGGGACAGCAGCATGAAGCCCCTCAAGTGTCCCACCAGCAGCCTGAGCAGCGGGGCCACGGTGGGCAGCAGTGTGTATGCAGCCACCTGCCAGGCCTCCTGCAGCTGAGACCGAGCACCACCCTTCCTGTAGTCCGTGCTGCTGGCTGCATCATCACAGGTGGGAGAGACCCTCCCAGGGACAGGGGAGGGGACACATGCACACGTACCTCCCTGCTTTCCCTCCCCAAACCCATCAGACAGGCAAATGGGCATTGCCTCCTGGGACCATGGACACATTTTCTCCGAGGAGAAGCAGCCCGCTAATTTGATCACCGTGGCAGGAGGAGAGGAAAAACGATCGCTGGGCAAATGAGGAGGATTTCTTCCTGTTAAAGCCACAAGGCCCTTGGGGTTCCCCCAGACAGAGCAGCAAATCAACCCCAGACTCAAACTCAAGGTCAATGGCTTATTAGTGGGATTGGGGCTTGCAAGGGGAGCTGGTTCTGAAAGATGCCACTGTAACCTCAGCCAAACACAGAACGCGGTCATGTGAGCTAGCTCCACTCACGTCCACTTGGGGTCGCCCCCTCATCTGCCGCCTCATTAAGGGAAGCTCTGTGCACCCTGGTTGCTTGTCTCCCTTGTCTGTCCCTTCATCTCACCACCCAGTTTCTCCCTGGCTTTGTTTGGGCCACCAGCAGCAGCTGGAAGTGACTGAGGGGTGTTGAGAATAAGCACCTAGAAGATGCCTGAAGACTCCTGTTGCGGGGCCCCCTTCTCCTCTGGGTATTTGAGTTGCTTGATGCCTGCTTCTGCTGTGCCCTGGGAACCAGGTGGCTTACCACCAAGCAGCCTTGCCCTGGGGTATGAGCTCCCCATTCTGTTCAATAGATGTTCAAGGATCTTCTGGGGTTCATCTAGGGACACTTAAAGAATGTCCTACTATGAGTATAATGACCTGCCACTGCCAGGAATCCAGAGGGCTGAGAGATGTATTTCTCCCACATCCCTGCCTCTCCATGGAAATGGTTTTTTTTCCTTTCTTTTTTCTTTTTTTCTTTTTCTTTTTCTTGGTACCGGGGATTGAACTCAGGGGCACTCAACCACTAGGCCACACCCACAGCCCTTTTTTGTACTTTATTAGAGACAGGGTCTCACTGAGTTGCTAAGACCATTGCTGAGGCTGGCTTTGAACTCGTGATCCTCCAGCCTCAGCCTCCCAAGTGCTGGGATTACAGGCGTGCACCACCACACCCGGCAGAAATGGTTTTTTTTTTTAATCTGTGACCAGACTCTGTATCTTGATTGGGAGTTTGGGCACACCCTCTAACTTTAGGGGTGTGACCAAGAAGAGACTCTTTTAGGGAAACTAAGGTCCCCATTGTTACCATGGAAAGGCAGCCTCCCCTCTGCCTTTCAAATTCTCCCACTTGAGAGCTTGTATATACTTTAGGTATTTTTCTTTAATTGCTGTGAATAGACTGTATGTGCCAATGTGCAGTTCTGATTTTTCCCTCCCAATGGAAATGAGAACTACATCATGGTTGCTGTGATGATGTCTGGGGGGAGTGGGGTAGTAATTGATTTGACTCCCCCACACTTTGAGCTAATTAATGTTCACCTGCCTCCAGCCTCATCCCATAAATATGACCAGCAAAAGGCTGTGCTGAGAAAGCAGACCTCTAGAAGCACTGCAGAGACCCAGACAAAAAGGGGGAGAGCCATCCTAGGGAGGTGGGCAATGGCTATATGGAAGCAAAGGAAGTTTCCAGAGCAGGAGAGAACTCCTGGGAGTCTGGGCCCCTGCAAGGGCAGAGGGAAGGCTTTGGATGGATTCCCTTGTGAGGGAATCTTCTTCTTCCTCCTGTTTAAATGGTGGGGCACCCTCCCCAACGCTTACACCAGACACATTCTTCTGTGACCCTCAGAGAGGCATGTGACATGCAGGGGAAATAATGGGACATAAAACACATCAAGCAGAAAATTTCTTATACTTCAGCTTCAGTGAAGTGTTGTGTCAATGTTAATAGGGAAGTGGAACCTCAGGCTAAAGAAAGGAGCCGTGCAGACAGACCACATCCTGGACCCAGACAACGGGGTAGGGGAGGGCTTTCTGCTCCCCCAGAACCAGGGCAGACTTCCATGGGCACCCCAACTTGCCTTCTCTTTGGGAGCAGCAGGGAGATGAGCGGCAGTGGGGCTGGTGTGGGCTACAGCTCTCGTGCAGGTATTTCAGCTTGGGATAAACTGGATGATTTTTGAGAATCATTATTACACAGCGGCAAAGAAAAAAATTGATAAAATCTGCCTGAAATACGTTGTTGAGGGGAGAGATTGTGTGTGTGTGTGGGGGGGAGGCTTAGTTAAGGAAGCTCAGACAACTTGATTTAAACTGTAAGTGGAGTTCTTTCCCCGCAGGACCTGGTGATTCCTGGCTTCAGGAGGCTTATCACACCCCCACACCCCAAGGCTTTTAAGGGCGAGGAAGTTTTTTTTCCCCCCACAAATACATATTAGGTACCAAACTGCAGCAAAATTTTCCTTGTTCCAAGACCCCCGGTAGTATTTTCTGAATATTCATTTGAATGGCACTGCACTCCTTCTGAGCCATTCCCAAACTTTTCTATGCTAAATATAGCTCCAACAGGTCTGGGAACCATCGAATGCAATGTACTCTGAAATTCCGCGGGTTGTTTACATGCCTGATGCCCTAGTCTAAGTCTGGCACTTGCTGAGAACTCTCCTGCCTGCCTCTGTCCTGGGGGGACTATTGCTGACCAGCGGGGGGGCGTGGCCGCTGGCTTTGAGCGGCGCAGCCCTCCAGGTCTGGCGGCTGCTGTGAATGGTGGCCGGCTTCAGCACTCTGGCCAGCTCCCACAAACATGGGAGGGGCTTATGTCCCTCCACAACTCTTGACCATTTCAGTCTTTGAGCAGCTAAATCACGACCTGCACAGCCGATTACACTGCAAAGTTGCCTTCTTTTTAAAAATGACTCTGGGTTTCAGGCATGGCTTTGATGGCCCCGTGCACCTCACCCTGAACACCACATTGATGGGATTCTGGGAGATTCAGGATAGGAACGATGTAGAGGATCCCTCCTGGTGGGATCTCTAGAAGTGAGGAGTGGGGCTTGTGGAGGTGACCAGAGTGCCCGCTGCTTAGCCCAGTGAGGCCTCTGGGAAGGAAGGACTGGTGCCAAATACAAATGGCCTTTCAACATCTACTAAGTAAAAGCAGTGTTATCTGGAATTTCTGCTGAGGAGGAGACAGCAGCTAAGGTAGAACAGGTCGAATGGTGACAGTGTCATCCCCTCGGTGACTCACTGGTGAGAGGAGGGGCAGGGTGTGCTTTAAGGATTCTACACCTTACCCCATTCATCCTTGTCTTAAAATGAAGGAATGTGTAGAAACAGCACGTGAGCTCTTCGGGTAGCAAATCCAGCACCCTTAATGCGCTTTTTTTTTTTTTTTTTTTTTCCTGATGCATCTGTGCGTGTTTGGAAAGTTGTATTTATGGTCACACTGAGTGTACTAAAATTTAACCTAAAAAAGGACTCAACCCTCCCCTTTGCCTCCATAATACCCCCTGATTTCAGAGAAGACCAGCAAACTGGGCAATTGTAGCCTAGCAAAGATGGCATGATACCACCAAGGGCAGAGTCAGTTCCCCTCCATGCCCCAAAAGCTTGGTTGCCTTCATCAGTGCTGGCCATATTTCAGCAGCTCACAGTAGGAGACCTCCCCTCCCTTCTCACTCCCCTGCCTCTCTTCCACCAGGAAAGAGCATTGTGTGTGTGTGTGTGTGTGTGTGTGTGTGTGTGTGTGTGTGCGCATGTGTTCGTCCTGAATCCAGAATCATGGCCCCCACTGTGAAGGTCAGGGGGCTGCACAGCCCAGGGCGAGGATGGCTGGGAGTCTAAGTGGTAGATGCTTCCTCTCCATGCGCAGACAGGGCTCCCATTATTGCTAATGCCTGCGACGTGCTCAGGGAAGGTAAAATATATTCCAAAGGTTTATTTTCCCTCTGCTGAATTGATTCTAATCTACAGTGCTGACCCTGCTTTTGGATCTTAGGAGGGAAACTATAAAAAAAAATCATCAAATAAAATATGTAGGCTTACTCTGCTAAGACAGTTATATGAATAGCATGCTTAAATATTCAACAGAAAACAAATTAGTAACAATTTTTTTTTAATTCCTTTTTGTGGCTGGAGTGAATTCCCTTGGGACAGAAAATGGCCCAGTGTGGGAAACTTCTGCAGACATCACCATGTCACTCCACTGTGACCTGCTGGCCCAAACCTGCTCTCTGCTCCTGCAAGCGATGTTAAACAGTACAATTTCAAACACTTTACTTAATGCCACAGTAGGTCTACAGTATCTGTAACTGTTTCTGCTCTGTCAATGGATATAGACCGGCAGGAAGCAGACAAACATAATTGTTTTCCAATAACTTCCCAACTTGCTTGTGCTTGGCCTGTATCTGAATTGCTTAGAGAGCAGAGATCTCTCTCCTCCCCTGTGGCCATGTTAGCCACTGTTTGGGGGACCTTGCCCAGCAGTGGCTGTGTTTTCCCCCAGTGCATCCAACCTTGCTCACTGCATTCCTCCCCCACCTTCTGCTGCCTTAGGAAGAGGTGACCTGCTGGCCATACTGCCAACGCCATTCTCTCAGCTGTGACCAATTTAAGGGTGCAGCTGAGAGTGAGGCGCTGTCAGGGCTCAGAATTACATGCCACATTCTACGCTCTGGGACCAGGAGGGGCACTGCAGCCAGTGGCCTGGATCTTGACTTACGCCAAGGAGATGCAGCCTTCCCCAGGGGGCTTGTCAAACCATCAGTAATTAGTCAACATGGACGATCTTGCATGACTATTATTGTGTCAAAGCAATCCAGGCAAAGAAAACACGGACAAATGAGAATGTGTGAGAAAGGAGCTCCCACCATAGTTCAGACCAAGTAACAATTTCTGATCTTGGCCTCTTTGCCTGGGAGCCACTGGAGCCATTGAGGAAAAGGCCAGCTTTGCCTTAGGTGGGGCTTGAACTTGCCAAATGGATCACATTTTACTTTCAAACTTGCAGTTGTCCTAAAGCCCCTCCCACTAAGAATAATCAGCACATCCTTAAAGCAGATACACTTCCATATCCCATTAGTTTGGGAGGTTTGTAGCACAGATCTATTTTTTAAACAAACGCCTGGAGAGAGGTGAGCCAGGCTCTCATGAGGGACAGAGCTAAATCTCTATCTCCCGCGTTCATGGGGGATGTTTGTTCTTCATGAATGTTTAAACAAGATCATTTTCATGCAATTTCTTAATGCATAAATTCGTGTAAAATATGGCCCGCATCGGTAGGTAGCACACGTGTGTGGTGTATGATTCCTTGTACAGAGTTGAATGGATGCAGGCTCTTTCCTAATTTGCCTTGTAAGTCAAATAAAAGCCTGTCACTATTGTGTGTCTCTTGCCCTTCCTTTGGGAGAGGAGGTTTTCTGCAGTGTCAACCCAGGTGACTCATGGTGCAGTGGGAAAACACAAAAGATGCCGATTCCAGCCCGGGGGGTTGAGGGGAGGGGACCAACCCTTGTTCATTTTTCATATTGTGCTTTTCATCTTCAAAGCACTTACCAAGTACTAATTTATCCACTGCAGCCTTTATACAGAGACTGCAATGTCATTTAATTAGAGAAGTTGGGTGGTCGAGTGGCTTAGACAATGACTGATGGCCAAATGGATGTGTATTCTAATTCCACTCATTCATTTGATCTCCCCTGTCTAAATGAACTCCGTCCATTAAATCCATTTTTTAAAAAATGTCATAAAAGCACAAGCTTTGTTTGCAAAGCAGCCCCAGAATGTGAATGGAGCTGCTGTTTAGAGAGTCATCTTCAGGAAAATAAACTTTTCTCCAATTTAAATAATCACTCACTCCAGGGAGTTGAAGCTCACTGTAATAGGGGAGCAGAGGAATCGCAGATTCTCCCTAATTCTTCTACTATTTTGGTTACTCCTGTCTGAAGATGAATGTACATATCCCAAGGTGTCCTTAACCACGACCCCCCTTTTTCAGACAAGTTGTGGTCATTGTCTGAAATGACCTAAGAAGTCCTAAGAAGTCTTACTCTGAGAGCAAGTTACACAATCAGCCAGCTCCTGATACCTGTGGGCAACATACCTGCATTTTGATTTCTCTGCACCAATCTATTTTTCAAGTTCATTCGCTCTCCAATTGACATTCTCACCTTTGTGTGTGCTTCCTCTGCTGCTCTGCATGAGCAAATGGAGGCTTCTCTCCCTTACCTCCCAGGAAAACACCTGCCCCAAGCCAAGTAATGGCCACTCCATTTCTAGGGAAGTATCCACCAGGCAGAAGGACACCCTCACCTTCTGAGGTTGTGCTTTGATTTGGTAGGGCTTCCGGCCAGCCTAAAGAAAGGGCACAGGGAGCCAGTTGCCCTGCTGTGCTGAGGCCCAGCTCCAAAGGGACCAGTGAGAATTCTTGGCTGCCAGACCCTTGTCACGTGCGAGATAAAGCACAGTCCAGTGACTGCTGCCCCACGGATGGGATGACGGCTCCACACAGAATGGATGAAGGTGCTTGATTGTGCCATGTGCAGCAGCACCCCGAGGGCAGAGACCCTGTTGTGGTTTGAATATGTCCCCCCCAAAAAGTCCTGTGTTAATGCAGGAAAAGTCAGAGATAAAATGATTTGATTATGAGAGCCATAACCTAATCAGGTCATCTTAGTTTGAATGGACTGACTGGGTGGTAGCTGCGGGCAGGTGGGGCACTGTTGGAGGAGGTGGGTCCTTGGGGGTGTGCCCTGGAAGGGCGCATCCTCCCTGGGGCCCTCTCTCCCCTTCCCCTGTCTCTGCTTCCTTGCTGCCGTGAATGGAGCAGCATCCTCAGACGTTCTGCCCCCGTGTCCTGCCTCACCTCAGGCCCAGAGCAATGGAGTCGGCCATCTATGGACTGAGACCTCTGAAACTATGAGCCCCAAATAAACGTTCTCTTCTCTAAGTTGGTCTTGTGGAGCATTTTGTTCACAGTGATGAAAAAGTTGATTAAAACAGCCCTCTCCCCGTCTCTACCTTCTCAGAGCTGTATGCCATGATCTTGGACCATTCAGGGTTTTTCGGTCTGTCTCTCCTTTCCTTTGTCCTTCCTTCCTGCCCTGTCTCCCTCCTTCCCTACCTATTCTCCCCAATACACACGTAGAAAGAGAAAGACTGAGACCAGTGGGGTCTCCCTTGTCAGAAATAGTGGGCAGGGTGGGGAGGCAAGCCGGCAGCACGCCTGGACCAGGTGACCAGCGGGGCCGGCTGGTGGAGAAGATGAGAAAACAGACCCAACACTGCGGAGTCAACGATGGAAGAGGAACTGAGTGCCCCGAAGCTGGGAAGGGTGGGCGGGCAGGGATGATGAAGAGGCCAGAGCTCAGGAGATAAAGGGAAAACAGCAGACTGTTTAAATGTGAAAAAAGAGCTGCAGGAAAAGAGGACATTTCAGAGGTAGAAAAAGAGAATGACAAGTGGCAAGTGACTGTCAGCCAGGTGAGGAGCACTGCCGACGGCCAATGTTATTAACTCCTCCTTCCACAAATTTGAGCTCTTCCCCTGTAGAGTTCTCTAATCCCAAGCATGATGGATTTTTTTCCTTTGGTACAAAGGCTTATTTTAACTAACATAGTGATACCAGAAAGAGAGCAAGACCCACAGCTAGGGTAAATCCAAGGAAACTTTTACCTTTTTCCCCAGTGCACCAGGCGCCAGTATCAGAATGAATTACGGTGCCCCCCCCCCACCCTCCTTGTGTAGGGCCCATAGACCTCAGAATTTATCTGTGGTCCAACTTCCAACAAGAATACAATCAGCAGCTGAGAATTACAAACTCAGAGGGAGCAGTCCCTCGCCAAGAGATGGATTACTTGGGGCTAAAGGTAACACCCAGGGAGGATTGGCAGGCAGTTTTGTTTTGTGCTTTTTTTTTTTTTCTTTTTTTCTTAACTTTCCGAATCTCCAGGGTAAATAAACAAGGACTTGAGACAGTAAAAGATGTTTACAGATGTCTTTTCGATTCCAATGACCTAAGGTGGCATTAGAAGAAACACACTCGGGACTTGGGAACATGACTACACAAATTTAACAGCTCCGATGAAAAGGCCATGATTTCCTCTTAGGTCAAATTTTTAATGATCTACGACCATTATGTATGATTCTGGCTAGAGAGGCAGGTGTTTTGCCACCAGATTTTTGCCCTTTAGAAAGTTTTAGGACCTTCAAAATTCTTAGGTAATTGAATTCCGTTTTAATGACCCCCCCCCCACACACACACCAATTAGATGCCACTTGACAATGAAACCACCCTCCAGCTTTTTCTTCTTCCAGTCCTGGCGTGGGAAGTGGAGACTAGAAAACCAAAGCACCATGGCAAAGCTAGCTTATCTCATTCAGGTCAAGCTAAACCAATGTCCTTGTGACAATGCTGTTTCGAAAGTTACCGTAACAAATACAGATGAAAAGATACCTACAGGCAGTCATAAAAAATACATGCTACAATAAACTTGTGTTGAAATATTCTCGCCTACCAAGAAAAACATCTGTAACATCGATGCGACATGAGGTTTTTACAAAAACATTTGTCTCCTAGAACTCGGTCAAGATCATGAAGCCTGCCAACCGAAGCATGGTGGTGCCACAGTCCAGAAAAGGTGCCACATCCACCAAGTCTCAGCATCAGCCGCATGGCCACTCCCTCACACCCCCTGTCCTGGCCCTGAACTCGGCCTCTTCTTGGAGGCAGGCAGGAGAGGCCCTGGCCTCTCAAGCGTCATTGCTGAAGCAGTGTCAAGCCTCTCATGAGAAACCCAACAGCTCTTGAGATGGTCTGCATTTGTGGCACACAGCCCCTCAGGCATGCCTGGCTGCCCAGGCCCCAGTAATGCCCCCAAATGGGAGTCACCTCCACAATGACAGTGGGGCTCACACACCCGCTGCGTCAGCCACCCCATGGAGAATGGAACTCTTGGCTATGCTCAGGGTGGCACCTTGAGGTAGGTTTCTTCAGACTGCCTCATCAAAACCCCATGTGAACTTCAGAATCTGACCTCTGTCCTTGGGGCTGGATCCCCACCAGCTGCCATGAGTTACCTATCTGACCATTCTCCTCAAGAAAGGTCTCTCCCACTCCCCCTACTCACCCCAAGGCCAGCCTTTTCTAAAGCCATGAGGCTTTTGCTGCTGCTTTCAGAAAACAAGCAGATTGTGCAGAAATTCCCCTCTTTCCAGAAATAAGTCTGAAAATTACACAAGGGGGTGAAACCTGGTGTAATGCATGAGAAGAGCCAGAAGAGTCAAAGACATTATTTTCCATTAATGATCTAGAGTAAGAAATTCTCTCCTACCACCCTGTGCCACTTCACAATGTTTGGCACTGATGAACTCGGTGTGCATCTCAGGGGAAAATAGTTTCAGAAGGAATATGATTAAAACCAAGTATATAACACAGCCACTCAGTTAAGAAAAGATGCAGCAGGTGGTGTGTAATGGATATTTGTTCTGGCAGTATGCATATAATGTTAATATTTAAAGGAGTTTTAAGGTGGTCCAAATAAATGCAATGGTCCCCAGAGATGGTCCACTGTAAATGAACTGCTACATGTATAAAAACCACTTTGCCATTTGTGTACGATGTGTCAAAATGCATAGTTCTACTATCATGTATAACTAATTAGAACAAATTAAAGAAGTTTTTGAAATTAAAAAACTATACTAGGGCTGGGGTTGTGGCTCAGTGATAGAGCGCTTGCCTAGCATGTGTAAGGCACTGGATTCGATTCTCAGCACCACATATAAATAAATAAAGTTAGGTTCATTGGCAATTGGTTATTATTTGTGAAACAGCTAAATGAAGTATTTACTGTTAGAAATAATGAGGTGCCACAAGAAATCAGACAAGTGCTGGAAATCGGGTGGCCAAGACAAAACTTTACCTCTCCCAGAAGGGTGTGCATCTGGAACCTGGCTGACAAGTGCACCTGGGTGGGCAGTCCCCTGGTTTATATACCTAAGGCAGCACTGCCCTTCACCCTGACTGGAGGACTCAAGGATACAATCTACACGATTGGCTAATTTTAGAATTGGGGCAGGCAAAAAGGAAGGGCTACTATAATTGGGTCCAATTAAGGCTGAATACTATATTTTGAAAATGGACCACCAAACTTTCTATTTCCCCCATTACCAAGGAAGAGAGGAGAAGGACGTGGAGACGTGGAGGAAGGTTGCTATTTTATTTATTTATTTATTTGTATCTTCAGGTTTTTACTTTTAACTTCTTTGCAAATACAAAATGCAAACCCTCACGAGTGAGAGCTGTGGAGCTGGTGATGTTCAGAATATGCCTTTGTCTTAATATATTTTTCACCCCTATAACACGCACCTTAAACACAGGAAGTCCTCGGTGCTTCTGGATTTTGCCATTCCCTCCAGCCACATTAGTGATATTGCATAGAAGAGCTAACAGTCAGTGATTTAATCCAGGTGTGATGGTTAAATGTTTCATGTAACTTATTGAATACCTGTATCCAAAAATTTGCTGGCAACATAGTACACTGTAGGGTCCCAGTTGCCTTCCCTGGTATTCACGTGGCTGGCTGGGCAATGTGGCTCACTGCTGGGATCCAGTGTCACCAAAGACTATTGTACCACTAGCCCAGGAAAAGATCAAAATTCAAAATGTAGCTTCTACTGAATGCCATTGTAAAGTCAAAAAATCACAAATTAAACCATCATTATGTTGGATCTCTCTACACTATAAAATAATGCTTGATCCCTACTTCACTATTTTTTTTTTTTTTTTTTTTTTTTTTTGGTAACAGGGATTGAATTTAGGGGCACTCGACCACTGGGCCTCATCCCCAGCCCTTTTTTGTATTTTTATTTAGAGACAGGGTCTCACTGAGTTGGTAAGTGCCTTGCCATTGCTGAGGCTGGCTTTGAACTCACAATCCTCCTGCCTCAGCCTCTCAAGTGCTGGGATTACAGGTGTGCACCACCATGCCCAGCCCTCCTTCACTCTTCAGAGCAAAATTTCAACAAGCTTTAGATTCAAACATAGACACTAAAAGCACATGGTCATAGAATAAATAACTACTCTGGTCTAGCACAATTCATTGCTCATTTTCAAGATTAAAATAGATAATGGTAATGTCATACATTTTTTAATCAAATTCAAATATCTAATTTTTAAATGTATCATACAACTAAGAAGTTCAATTGGCTGAACTCTCACATCTGAAAGGTTGGTATTTTAGACTGGAAGGTCAGGGAGGACCTCTCTGATGGAATGATCTCTGAGAGACTAAAGTGGAATAAGGGAGCAGACCATCTAGGGGAAGTAAGTTCCCAGCAAAGGGAAAAATTAGTACAAAGACCCTAAAGCAGAAACTTATTAAATGTCTTAGAATAGGGGCCAGCAAACTGTGGCCCTGTGCTTGGAGTTATAAATAAAGCTTTATTGGTACACCCATTTGTTTACATGTTGTCTATGGCTGTTTTTGGTCCTGAATGGCAAGGTGGAGTCATAACAGAGACAGCATGATCAACAAAACCTTTTTCCCTTTGATTCTTTATGGAAAGTTTGTCAAATCCCTGTTTAAGATGAACATCAAGTAGGGTGGCACAAATGTAACTGGAAAAGGTAGGCAGGGGCCAGATCCCTTAGGGCCTGGTAGGATAAAACTATCTAACCAACCAACCACCAAATAAAAGGCATGTTCCCAAGATGTTAAGAGAACAAATATATTTATAATAAGTTGGGACTCAAAGGTTTCTTTTCACTGACTGGTTTCAGGGTACCTGTCTGATCTTTGCTTGATTTCTGGTCCTTGAGGTTGTCGGCTTTTTTCTCATGTGACAGGGATGTGCATATCTGAGAGGCTCCCAGGGACATAACCACAATAGGCTCAAGAAAATGAGGAGATCTACACATGAGGAGATCTACACATGAGGACAGCCTTCCAGCTGCAGTCATAAAATTATAAAGTGCACAGTCATAAATAATAATTATTTGCTACAAATTACTAGATGCAAACATTATATTTTAAGATATGCCACATGATACAATGAAACTGCTCCTACCAATTGTCTTCTCTAATATATTTTTCATTTAAATAAAAAGCCCGCGGTAGAAACAAAGGCAGGAGGATCGCCAGTTCAAAGCCAGCCTCAAATGACCTTGCAACTCAGTGAGACCCTGTCTCTAAATAAAATACAAAAAAGGGCGCGGATGGCGCACCCCTGCCTGGTAATCCCTAGAAACAGCAAAGACTTTGGGAGGCACTTTGAGGCTGAGGCAGGAGGATCACGAGTTCAAAGCCAGCCTCAGCAATGGTGAGGCACTTAGCAACTCAGTGAGACCCTGTCTCCAAATAAAATGCAAAAAAGGGCTGGGGATATGGCCCAGTGGTTGAGTGCCCCTGAGTTCAATCCCCAGTACCACAAAAAATAAAAAGACCTTGCTACTTAACGTGTGGTCCAACGACCAGCAGCATCAGCCTCACCTGGGAGTATGCTGCGAAAGCAGACTCTCAAGCCCTCGGCCAGGTCTACCAAAGAGAATCCGCATTTTGACAAGACCCCTGGGGTGCTGGTTGTTAAAGTTTGACTCCATTATTCTAATAGAAATTGGTTTCTAATTACTCTTTTCCAAGCACTGGAAATGTAGAGTTTTAAATTTCAAAGTGGTTTTGGCCTACTTTATACTATTCATACTAGTGAAAACTGGATACAACTTAAATGTTTAATAATAGGGGATTGGCTAAATAAATGCTGGTACATTTATCCACTAAGAATAATTACATAGCTGTCAAAATCACTATTGTAGGGGTTGGGGATACAGTTCAGTTGGTAGAGTGATTGTTTAACATGCACAAGGCCCTGGGTTCAATCTCCAGCAGAAAGAAAGAAAAAATCACTACTGTAGAATACCATAAGAATATATTCAGTTGATCATTAAGTGAAAAAAATCAGTTATAGAGAGGACTAAAACTAAAGTGAGTAGAGATATGAGTAAAGAATAGAATGTGGATGTTACAAAACTTACTAATGTTAGTAAGATATAACTAACACAATGAGGAAAGGATGGGGGTATAAGGCAGTGTGCACGTGTTGATTTCATCGTCTTTAATGGTCACAAATATATAAGGCTGATAAATCAAGTGATAGGTTGTAATTGTATTTAAAGATATAATTAATCAATTTATAAATAGAATTGAGTGTTGAGGGATGGAGAGAAGAAGGTGAAGGTAGAAACATACATTTACTACTTTCAATTTTTATAGGATGTTAATAAATGCTGCCTAAAAGTAGGAAGGATTAATATTTAAAGTTTAAAAGACAACTTTGGAACAGAAATTTAAACTTTCTACATTATCAAAAGGACATGCATGGACTGGGGCTGGGGCTCAATGGAGTGCTTGCCTAGCATGTGTGAAGCACTGGGTTCCATCCTTAGCACCACATAAACATAAACAAATGAAATAAAAGCATGCTGTCCATCTACAACTGCAAAAATAATTTAATAAAAAAAGGACATACGGGGTTGGGGTTGTGGCTCAGTGGTGGAGCACTCACCTAGCACGTGTACGACGCGGGTTCGATCCTCAGCACCATGTAAAAATAAAGGCATTGTGTATAACCAAAACAAATAAATAAATATTAAAAAAAAAACTTGAAAAAAAAAGGATATACAGGGCTGCTGTGGCTCAGCGGTAGAGCACTCACCTAGCATGTGCGCCACCTGGGTTTGATCCTCAGCACCACATAAAAATGAAGGCATCTTGTACAACTAACTAAATAAATAACTTTTTTTAAAAAAAAGGACACACAAAAAACAGACAAAACCAAAACAAAACAAAAAACCAACCCAGACCATATTATAAAAGAAGTATAAAGAGAAAACATAATATAAAATATGATGAGCTTAAACAAACCTTTAATATGTGAGTTAAAGACATATATTAAAACAAAATATTCTCATAATGGATTAGAAAACAAAACCCAACTATTTCTATCTACAAGCAGCATTCTCAATTAAAAAAAAAAACAACTAAGGCTGAAACAGAAGTATGGACAGAGACATACTAGGAAAATGTAAACAGAAAGCAAGCAGGGCTCCCAATTTTAACATCAGTAAAGGATGAATTCAGGGAAAAATGCAATAAAGAAAACAAACAGGGCTTTTTATAATGATAAAGAAGATAATCTAAAAGGAAGGTCTAAAAATATGCTTCTTATATATTCCAAAATTTTTAAATGCTCAAAAGAAAATAATATGATCAGCTTATGAAAATCATTGGTAAAATATAAATGAGAAAATTAACAAATGGAATCTGTCAGCACACTGGAAAATAAAACATTGCAATTGCTGGGCGTGGTGGCGCACAACTGTAATCCCAGTACTTGAGAGGCTGAGGCAGGAGGATCGTGAGTTCAAAGCCAGCCTTAGCAATGGCAAGGCACTTACCAACACAGTGAGACCCTATCTCTAAAAAAATACAAAAAAGGGCTGGGGATGTGGCTCAGTGGTCGAGTGCCTCTGAGTTCAATCCCTGGTACCAAAAAAAAAAAAAAAAAAAAAAAAAAGGTGGGGGGAGTAACTAATTTTATATGATTTTATATCTGTATTTATTTTTGGCAGTGCTGGGGATCAAACCTAGGACCTCATGCATTCTAAGTGTGAGTTCTACCACTGAGCTACACCCCCATCCCTCATTATTTGAAATGAAGTAATTACCTATATGGAAAATCAACTGAAAGACCATTAATAAGAGAGTTCAGTAAAGGACAGAACAAAATCTCCTCCCCCCACACACACACACATCAACAACCAATTGGAAGAAATAATAGAAGAAAAGACCTATCTTACATTAATAGCAAAAAAAAAAAAAAAAAAAAAAAAAAAAACAGGAATAAACAGGAAACAGTAAGATCGATATTAAGAAAACTTGAAAATGCAATTGAGGGGCAATAAAAAGGCTTAAACAAATGTCAGACAGATCTCACTCTTGAATAGTAAAATAAGAATTTCAAGAAGTTTCTTCTCATTAATTTATTCACAAATTTAATGTGAGAACAATAGAAATACCGAAAGAAATTTTGGAGACCTGGTCAGGCTAATTCTAAAGTTCATATAGAAAAAATAAACATGTGAGAAGGAGTTTTAAAAAAGAAAATGGAACAGTAATAAAGAGGGTTCTAGCCCAAATTAAAAAAATTTTTAAATATATATATATATATATTATAAAACCACAATTTAAAAAATATTAGCTACTAGAATGTGAAAAGACTGACAGATCTATATCTATCTATATCTGTCTATACATATATCTATCTATATCTACCTATCTATCTATATAACAGACCAGAAATTCCAAAATAGATACAAATACAAAAAAAAAATGTAGTATATGATTCAGATGGCTTTGAAATTAGCAGGAAAGAAACGGTTTTTTCAATAAAATATGCCAAGATACCTGAACAAATACAGCTGGATCCCTACCTGTAACCTATTCCAAAATAAATACTAGGTAGATTAAAAACCTAAATATAGAAGAAAATGAAAGCCTTGGCAAACATGGGAATTTTTTCTTTTTGCCATATGACATAAACCCAGAAGTTGTAAAGTAAAATACATAAATTTGACAACAAATATTTCCACCTAGAAACAAAAACATAAACAAATCCAAAACAAGAAAAAGTATTTGAGGGGCTGGGATTGTGGCTCAGCGGTACAGCGCTCACCTAGCACGTGCGCGGCCCGGGTTCGATCCTCAGCACCACATACAAATAAACGCATTGTGTACAACTAAAGCAAATAAATTAATTTAAAAAAAAAAAAGAAAAAGAAAAAGTATTTGAAACTCTTAAAGAGCCAATTTCCTTCATTGATAAAGCATTCCTAAAAGAAATGCAAAAACTTCCAGCAACTCAATGGAAATTGGCAAAGGATGAAAAGATTCGTGGATAAACACAAGTGACCTTTGCATTTATAGAAATATGTTCACCCATAATAAGGAAATTTAAGTTCGAACTGTGAGGGGTCATTTCTCACCTATCTGTTTGGCAAAGCACAGACCATTGGAGAGCCCCTGGCTGGTGAGCAGAGGAGGAAGCTGGCCCTCTCAGATGCAGCTGGTTGGGATGTAAAGGGACTTACTTCTACGCAGGGCAATACCTATCAATGTTTTAAGCCACATATCCTTTGACAGTGAATATGATTCTAAAAATCATCCCAGAGATATATCCACATGCCCGGAAACGACACAGGTGCAAGGATATTCATTGCCTGTTGCTTGCAACGCCAAAAGATTAGAAACCACCTCAATGTCCATCTAAATAGGGGTTGGTTTAAATTATAACCTATCCCCACAGAAGTATACTCTGTAGATGCGACAAGGAAAGCAGTAGCTCTGTTTGTGCTGTTAGGGGATAATGACTAAGAAATACAGTTAGATGAAGGAAAGGGTGGGGGAGCTAGCTGAGCAGTGGTATCACCTGAAGTCCCAGCTACTCGGGTAGCTGAGGCAGGAGGATCCCTTGAGCCCACAGTTGGAGGCCAGCCTGGGCAAGTTAGTAAGACCCCATCTCCAAAAGCAAAAGCAAAAGGTGCCCAGTATTCCTTTCTGGAGTTGCCTTTCACAGATTCCTTTTATTTTTCCTTAACATCCAAGTTGTCAGATTCGTCATTTTTCTCAAAGCATGATATTCTCCTTCTTATCAACTTTCTCCCAAGCAGTTTCCTCTGACCCTCAAAAATGCCACCTCCTTGTCCCCATCTTCTTTTCTGGGGAATAGCTGGTCCCCTTAGAACTCAACACAAGGTCACTGCCTCCCTGCTGGTAGCCACCCCATCCCCCAACCCTGTGAGTGGTTTGTGTCCCTTGCTGAAGCTCCTGCCTCCTTCAGATGTCATATTCTCACAGCACTGGCACACAGCACAGATTAAAGGGACAGGCGAAAGGTGCAAGAGGCAGTTCCAGAAAGGAACACTGGGTGCCTCTGGCTTTTATGTATTGTTTATTTATTTTTGAGTCAGAGTCTAGCGGCTGTAGCTGTCTGGTCGCTCCTTGCCTGCCCACTTGACCATGAGCTGCTTGGGAAAAGGACGCTGGACTTCATGGGCTCGGCAAGCTCAGAGTCCAGCAGGAGGCCAGGCAGAGATGGGTGCTCTGAGAGTGGAGGGGGGATGGGGGAAGAATGACAGACTACACCCCCAAGACAGCTGGGGGTCTTTGAAAAATGAAAATTGGATTATGCTATTTCTTTACATAAAAACTTTAAATGCACATAAGTAAAACCCAAACTCCTAATAAGAAAAAAAGGAAAAAGAGAGGAAGGGGGTAGAATCATGATGGGGTGCTATAATTTTTTTAGCTTGAAGATGAAATGACAGACATGAAGGGTGGGAGGGAGGCTCTCACTACACACCCCAGGTACCTCTTTTCTTTTCTTTTTTTTTTTTTTTTTAACTTTTTTAGTTGTAGTTGGTACAATATTTTTATTTACTTACTTTTGTGTGGGGCTGAGGATTGAACCCAGTACCTCACACATGCTAGGCAAGTGCTCTACCACTGAGCTACAGCCCCAGCACCCCCAGGTACCTCTTGATTCTGAAACATATACATGTAAGTACAATACTTTATCCTTTTACATATTTCTAGAATGTTCTAAAATGAGCATGTGCTTCCTTTGTAAATACTGTTTTTAAGAAAAACGTCAAAATTAAAGCACCTTTGATTATAGTCTTTGCAGTTAGATCTTTGCTGCTTTAAAGTTATCTGTTTCTTTTTCTCTTGCTTTGGTATTGAAATGAACAATCAGAAAAATGACAAACTTGTTGCCCCCTTTTAAAATACACAGCCGTATTTCTTTCTTTGTTTGGATCTAATAATCACTAAATTGGTTTCCTATTTTAACATTTATGAATTGTCTGGGCCTTTTAGTCTTTAGAGTGCTGGAGATGACACCAGAGAGGTCATTAGGATGCAGATTCCCAGGGTTGTAGCCCACAGATTCTGAGTCAGCAGATCTGGGGAGGGTCCTGAAATCTGCATTTTAAACATGTACAATAGGAGATTCCCCAGCAGGGGAGAGGGGCGGGAAGGGGACTGATTGCTTTTTGAAACATCCATCCATGACTTATTAAGAAAACTCTAGGGGGGGGGGGGGCGGTACTGGGAATTGAACTCAGGGGCACTCAACCACTGAGCCACATCCCCAGCCCTATTTTGTATTTTATTTAGATACAGGGTCTCATTGAGTTGCTCAGCGCCTCGCTTTTTGCCGAGGCTGGCTTTGAACTCATGATCCTCCTGCCTCAGCCTCCCTAGCTTCTGGGATTACAGGCATGAGCCACTGCGCCCAGCAGGAAACTGTATTTTTAAGTGAGAATCATACATAGTACAGTAGCTCCCCCCACACACACTAAATTGTGTTTTTGCTTGCTGTGGTTTTAGTTACTCATGTGGTCAATACAGAACCAAAAATATTAAATAGAAAAGTCCAAATAAACAATTCATAAGCATTAAATAGCTTTCATAACAGTATATTGTTATAATTATTCTATTATTAGTTATTGTTAATCTCTTACTGTGCCTAACTTGTAATTAAACTTTATCATAAGTATGTATGGATAGGGAGAAACACTGTATATATAAGGCTCAGCACTGTCTGCAGTTTCAGGCATCCACTGGGGGTCTTGGGATGTATTCCCTGAGGATAAAGGGAGAGTAATGCATAGACTTTGGCACTGAAAGTGCTCTCTCCCTCTGCTGACCTCCCCCGCCACAAACTGTTTTCAATTTTCTAAGCTTCTGCATGGCAGACACCTCATAATGTGGTTCTTCATGCACTCACCTTGTCTTCTCTCTCAGCTTTTTGAGAATGAGATCCAAGCCTTTATCTAGCCCAAAGTTGCAAAATGAAAGTATGTATCAGAGAAACTAGAGCATTTAGTTCAAACATTACTTTCTTTGGTTTAGGGGCCAATTTTTCGCTTCCAGCAATGGAAGTTCCTACTCATCCCCACCCCCCGGCTCCCTCAAAGCTCAGTCAAGCCACTACAGTAGTGCCTCTCCACTGCTAAGTCTAGGGAGGGGCTGTTTTATTTTAAAATATGTACATAAATTACTTGTGGTAGCTTTCTATGCCTTTCCCAGGACCTCTGGTGAGCCCTTTCCTCTGTGAATCTCAAAGTGAAAGGAGCGCCTGGAAAAGCAGCACAAGTGGTTCAGATAAACATCCCAGTAGGTTTTCCACATTACATAAATTATCAAGTGTGATGCGAAGGGCCCCACGGGGTAGAGCAGCGGCTCTATGCCTCCCCCTGGTGGCGAGATGTTCCACCGCATCCCCACTCCACCCCTGCATGCAGCCGGTTCTTAGTAACCCAGGCTTTGCAAGGGCTTCTTTGCTGTCCCCAGGAGCACCAAGACCAGTGCACCTAAAAATATTTGCTGGTGTAAGTGGCAGGAACCCAAACCACATAGTTCAAGTTTTCCTTTCTTCTGCCCAGCTGAAAATCACTGGTTTGTCTGATTGGGTAACTTCCTCATTTTTTATAGCACAATCAAAAGGCAAATGTGGAAGACCTCTTATGCTCAAAGTATAATCCTAAGTCCTCACTGGTAAAACTCCAAGGCTTTTGGAAAGGCCATTGAATCTACCAACAGACACATTCATCCCTGCCCTGAAGTGGACCCTCAGAATGGGTTAGGGCTACTGGAGTGTGGCCCAGAGTTATAGTTCAAATGACTGAGCCTGAAGGACAGAGAGGGCTAAGAGAGGACTGAGTGATATCCACCAGTCTGGAAGACAGTCACACAGAGCTTCAGGTGCTCCAAGCTCACTTGGAGTAAGAAGAAATAACCTGGGGTGGCAAAACTTCTTTCAGTAAAGAATTCTCTGAGGAGTGGACCAATCTTGTAACTAGATTCTTTAGGGGTCATTAGAAACAAATTGTCTTTATTCAGAAATAAATGTGTCCCTCCCAAGATGGAGAGGGTCAGGGACAAACTGGATGTCATTTTGGAGTCCCCTTCAGAGGTTCCTTTAATAGTCCCTATGAAAAGATGGGATACTGTAAGCAAAAGCCAAAGCCAATTTACTTGTGAGACTTGGACAGAAGCGACCTCGCTGGTACCTACAGGTATCACAGGGACAGAATACACCTCTTTCCCTGATGACAGAGCAGCCTTTAATGGAAACCTCTCTCAGGGCTAATGGTCAGGCCCTGAGTGGAAAGTCTGAAATAAACAGGCCCAAATTCAGGAAATCAAGACAGTACCTAAAGCTTAATGGTCTGATAAGAACAGCAAATACACACTGTCCTTTCTTCTCCTCCCTGCTGGGCACGTGACTGGCTTATACTCCACTCTGCCATGTCAAGTGTGACCTCTGGGAAGAGGTGAGTAAAGAGGGGTGATTGTAAGAGCCCTAATAAGGAGATAGCTAAGATGGCGGCTAGCTGAGAGCCATAAGAGGTGTTTCAGTATTTTCACCTGATATTCATGCATTTATCTAAGAATCTTTCTATGCCCGTGAACACTATGTGACGCACCTGTAAGTTTGAGCTGTTGACACATGTGTATACTTGTTAAGGCAAAAAGCATTTAACTGGGTGAGGTTGGCTAGAGAGGGTGGTTGGAGTTGGAGAGGTTGTTGGAGCTGGAGAGAGAAGTTAGAAGAAGCAAGAATAAAGAGCTATTCATTTTCCAGTCTGCTTCCAAATTCTTTCCTGCAGTATCCTTGCTGCAGGCGGCGGCGATAGCTGCAGGCGGCAACAGGTGATGAGTTGTTCATGGAGAATTCCATGAAAGACAGGTTTAGGGGAAACTAGGCTCTACCTCATTAGAAGCAGCCACACATTCAAAGAATGCTACTGAGGCTCCTCATAAATTGCATGCTGAAGAGAAGTCTCTACCTTACTGTGATTATTATAGGGATCCAAAGCTCTCTAATTCAGAATCACAGGCATTGTGTTTTAGGGGAAAACCTGAATTATACATTTAAAAATAAAAATTAGTTATTTCCTATGACGATTCTTATTGCCCTGGGCATTGCAATAAAACTTTGATTAGGGAGATTTCTCCCTTGGAATGGGCTTTTTAGAAACAGAGGCCCAGCTACTCGGAATGCTAAAACAGGAGGATTGCAAGTTCAAGGTCAGTCTCAGTAACTTAGTGAGACACTGTATCAAAATAAAAAATAAGGCCGGGCATGGTGGCACATCCTGTAATCCCAGCTATTCAGAGGCTGAGGCAGGAGAATCCCAAAGCCAGCCTCAGCAATTTAGCAAGGCCCTAAGCAACTTAGTGAGACCCTGTCTCAAAAAAACAAAAACAAAGAAAAGGCTGGGGATGTAGCTCAGTGATTAAGTGCCCCTGGGTCTGTCCCTGATACCAAAAATATAAAAAATAAATAAATAAATAAATAAAAAATAAAGGGCTGAGGGTGACTCTGGTAAAGTACTTAACTAGCATGCATAAAGCTTTAGGTTAAATCCCCAGTACCAACAAAACAAAACAAGAAAGAAGGGGGTGGGTAGGTGAAGTAAAATATCTGGGGAATTCAGAAAGCCTTATGAAATAAATCAGAAAACAAAATCATATCTCAAATAGAATAAAAACTTTCACGTTGCGTAGGGATTTATCTGTTTCCCATTCTTTCCACATGCCCAGTTCAGACAGAATTCCCAGGAGAAAAGATTTCTCTGTCAGCTAGGAGGGTCCTCCTGCTCACTTGGATGACTCTGAGGTCAGATTCTGGTGGCAAAGGGTGGGAGGACAAGTGGCGCCCAGCAGAGAATGTTCAGCCAGGGTTGAAACACCAAGTCACCGGGTCACAGGACGGAGTGCACTCCCCTCCGCACTCCACCAGAACTGAGACTCCCCTCACTCTTTCAGTGTTACCACCAGCTTTATTTTGTCCCCTGACCCCTCCCAGCTGGACTGTGAGCTCAGACAACTGGCAACGTGTCCGCTTTTTCATCATCATATCCCAAGTGACTGGTGGGGAGCTGGCATTGAATAAATGAAAGATAAATTTAAACTAAGAATCTGCTTTAATAAGTAAATCAGGCAAGAAAGAACAAAAAAATTAACAGGCCTCTATTAACAATGTTTCATGAATGTTAAAGTGAGTTTCATAACATAAAAATTAACAGCTGAAGTCTGAAATGAAAACTTACCAAGATTTAAATGACTCAGTAATTTCTTAAATCTTAAATTTGGACACAACTATTGTTTAAAACTAGAGTCCTTCAACTCATCGGTATGAAAGTATTTGATGGTTTGTGCTGCCCAATTTCAATGAACCCAACTTGAACTAGAACAGGAAGGAACACTGAACTCAGGCCTGAATGATGCTCTCCAATGCAATTTCTCATTGGTGCCCACAAGTGAAGGACTTTAAAGACCTCAGAAAATAAGATACAATCCAAGCAGCCACTACTCTACATCAGCCCTGCCCTTTGTACACACTCAAGAGTTATCTTGCTGAATTTATCATTAATAACCACTTATCAATTCCCTGATACTAACTTTGTGAAATGCCTCTCCATGCCTGTCACTTAGAACTTTGTCTCTTCTTCTTTTACTAAAGGGGAAGGATAGTAGAAGAATTGAAGATGGTGAGGAGCAATGAATGGGACCTGTTTCTGAAAAGGAGATGTTTTAAAGACATTTTACATTTCAATATCATTAATGACCAAAAAAAAGCAAGACTTAAAGCAGAAAGTAAAATAGAAACAAAAACAAAAACAACCCCAAAATTTGAAGGAAAAAAAAAGCTATAAGTATTGTCTTAAAGAGAATATTTAACATACAGTCCTGCTGTACCTAATCATTATTTCAAATAGCTCAATACCTCAAAAAGACAATCTCCTGATACTTTCCTAGTGCTCAAAGTCATCTCTCAAATGATGAGACAAACAGATCTCTTTTTGAGAAACTTTTATAAACTGCATCAGCCCTGATGGGCATGTCTTTTAGAGAATTTCATCAAAGAGAAGTTCAAAGATAAAACTGCAGCAGCAGATCAGGGGAACATTCAGCCACAGAGCCAACCCGCAAGCTGTCCTTAGTCCTGTGCATCTGAACTCAAGTCCACGCTCCAGGGACAGGAGGGCTGGCCTCGGGCTGGCTGCGTGACAGTGGCGCTGGGTCCTATCTACCCGCCAGGGGTCTAAACTGCAACTCGCGTTCCAACTGCTCTGCTGTCAGGGTGCCCTGGATGGCTTCGCAGCCTGGGTTGAACACAGAGTAGGCACTCTTCTCTCCCTTCTTCCTGTCCTCAGGGGCTCGGGTCCCTACATACATCCAGTAGAATAAGGACAGGACAAAATAAGCCAGGCCAAATTCCAGCTCCACAAACAGTCCCAGGAGGACCAACCAGAGAAGAATCTTCAAGAAGGTGACGTTGGTCAGGAGAGACTGGTGCCAGTGCCACTGTGGAGGAATGGCTGTGCTCCGAGAGGGCTGGGCGGTGCTGCTCCCAGGCTGAGCTGCTTCCTAGGAGACACAAGCAAACACAAGTCAGAATAAAAGGGTAATGGAGCTGAGAGGATCAAAACTCATCTAGAAAGGCAGTCCTTGTAGCTCTGGGAAGGCTGCTGGCTCATTGATTTCTATTTTCTTGCCCTGTTCTCTAAACAAGCATTGCCCGAGAATGCATAGGCTCTGCTTCAGCACCACCAAAACCAATCAGCACTTAGCGAGATGTGACCCAATACAAACCTTATGGCACTAGATAGAGACCCATTCATGGGAGTTATTTCCTCAGATTAGTCTGCTGCTAACAAAAGCTAATTTGTGTCCCAAACAAAACCTGTCCAGTAATTGATAATGCAACAGCCATGAAATCTGCCTTCCACACAGTCAATGTACATTTGATGACTTGATTAGATAAAATATTATGAGTGATATGATTCTGAAGTGGACACTGCACAAACAAAAACAGGAAGGCAAAAATCCCTTTCACATATTTAAAAAAAACAACAACTCAGTCTTACGGCCATCACCAGACCCTCTTACCATTCCACACCATAACCATCCTCCAGGTCCTGTCACTCATCCCAAGGCCCGAGTAGCATCTCCTGAGCAGACTCTGTCTCCTGTCTCTTCCCACCTCAAACAGCAGATACACAATTGCTAAGTTAATTTTCTAAAAGACCTGCCACCCTCCTATTCACAAAAGTTCAATCTATTTCCATTACTTACAGGTTAAAATTCAAACCCCCGTAGCTGGAAGCCAAAGGCCTCCACATATTCCACAGACAGAAATGCCAGTACATAGCCCCCTGTGCAGTGTGCTAATGAAAGACCCACACGTGTAGGTAGCTGTAGGAAGCTTCCTCTCCACTCCATTATTTTTTTAATGTTTTTGGGCAAGACCCACAATAAGGAATACATTTTTAAAAATATTTACTTTTTTAGTTATAGGTGGATACAATATCTTTATTTTATTTTTATGTGGTGCTGAGGATCAAACCCAGTGCCTCACACATGCTAGGCAAGTGCTCTACCACTAAACCACAACCCCAGCCCCCAGGAATACATTTTATACTCTAGCACAACACACATACATGCAGCAGAAACGAAGTTTCACAAGTCAACACTTACCCTCCCTGAGAAACTCCTATTTCCTATTCTATCCTATTCTTAAACAACTTTTAGTGAGGGACAACAGCCTCTATACTGATTTCACCATCCACTAATGGGCCACAACTTGCAGCTTGAAAAGCAACAGCCTAAAAACTGCCTGTACAATACAACGCCCATTCTATGGCTCCGCGCATGATCCTCTATTCCAACTCAACTGGTCTTATTGCCAAAGACGTTCTGCAGCCTGGAATCACCTCCAGCAACTCTCCTTTCCCCAGCTCTTCTCCTTCCTCCCAGGCCAGCACAGTTAGTGAACTGGGCATTCCGTGACCTCTCAGGCCATCAGGAAGGTGCCCCTTTGCCTCCCAATGCGCTTACTGGCTCTTTCTCCACAAGTACCAAATCTTCAGCATTTAACTGTATGTGAATTTAGGCCACATGCGTCCCCTCAGTTCATACATACCACACGGGCCATGAACTGTCATGTCCTTTAGTGTCTCCAGAGCCAAATATAGCACCTCCCACACAGATTCTCAACACAGAGCAGGTCTTCCAGTTTTTAGAACTACCTCTTCAGTTATATCCCCTGTTGTTCTTCACCTGAATATTTAAAAGGGGACCCAAAATATCAGTTTCCATAAAAACTACTGGTCTCTGATTTACAGTGCTAAAAACTCCATTTTGTTAAAACTTTCTTTTTTAGCATCAACATTGTAATTATTATCTTCAACTGGATTAGAAAGTCTGAATGGAGAGGACCTGATCATATATATCATCAACAACATGCCCTTACTCTAACATTTATTAAAGAAAGAAATGTCCCTTTCAGATTTGACCAGTGTGCACAATAGTTCTTGCCCAAGAGGAGGAATGTTGGGGAGGACAGGTTTGGCTTGTCTGAGAAGAGGACAGACAGGTGTGAAGAGGCGGGCTGGGGGTGGGTTGTGAGATGATGGAGGAGGCTAGGCAGGCCACAATAAAGATTCTGGAAATGGGAAGCCACTGAAGGTCTTCGAAGGGAACTAACACAATCCAATTTATAACTACATTGCTGCCATGTAGAGAATACACTGCAAGGGATTCAAAGTCTACAGGGGAAGTGTTAGCTGCTTATGTAGAGGCCCAGCAAGAGAGGACCAGGCACTGATCAGGGCAGCAACAGAAGTCAAAGAGAAATGATGGACTGATGGATACAGAATACATATTAAATGTATATGAACTGAAATTCACAGTAAGTTGAATTTATTTTAATATTCAGGAAGCATAACAAAAATGCCACCATTTACTGAGTACCTCCAAAATGCCTGCTCTCCCATGATCTAGAAGGCAAGCATTATTATTCCCAATTTACTTGTATGGAAACAATGAGAGGTAAAAGCAATTTCACTAACATCATACAGACAATGATAGGCAAGGGTAAGGTCTGCCTGGGATGTTAGAATGGTCCCCTCCAAAGCCCTTTTGTTTAATTAGGGGCCTTTATGGGGGATGGTAGGGGAAAGGTTACAGAGCTGGAGGGAGGTACAGTGGTGATGGTAAACAAATTAACAGTGGGAACAAACAAGGGAGAGGAGGGACATGGCGATTCTTCTGCTTCACTTGGAGGTTGTCTAGTGCTTTTTCACCTTATGCTATAAGAGCCATGTGCAGAAGTGTCAGTGGTGGTCACATCACACGTGGGTACAGTTCAGGGATGGCATTTCTATTCCTCCAGTGCCCAGCTGCTTCCCACCTCAGGGCCTCTGCATCACCTGGCAGGCTGCCTTTTCTACAAACCTCAGTTTAGTGTCACCACACGTGCCCGTAGCCTTGTTCCCAGGTCTCTGCAAACGTGGCTCCTTCTGCTCACCTACTCAGTAAAGCTCTCCCTATTCACCCAACATATAACATCACTCTCAATTCCCACCATAGTACCCTGCATTTATTTTTTCCTTTCATAGCATTTATGGTCTAGTTTTGTCCTCCTTCCCCTGCTGCCCCAAACTGACATGCAAGTCAGGACTGTGTGTCTTAGTCACACTGTCTCCCAGGATTGAGGACAGAAGCTGGGCATATGACAGGACTTAATAAAGGGAAATGAGGGAAAGAGAGAAATTCAAGATGACTCCAAAATTTTGGGGGTGGTGCAAGGTAGTGTTTGGCCAGGTGGCTCTAGAGAAGACATTTGAGCCGTGGGACAGTCTGAGCCAAGCTGGCAGTGAAGTGCTGCCCACCAGTGTGGGAACTGGTCCCCAGAGCTGGGCAGTGCCTACAGAGGATGGCGCTGAGGAAGGAGGCAGGAGGATTCTGTGGGATGATTAAAAAAGAAAAAAGAAAAAAAAAGATACACACATTTTTGTCCTAATGTGGTAGAAGCTTTCACAAAATTAAATACTGAGGGGCTTGCTTTTTCCCAAGCAAAATTTGGGGCAAGGAAGATGAAAAATGTGAATATTTCCTTATCAATGACTACTGAGAAGAAGCAATTATAAAAAGAAAGCTGATGGGCCACAGTGTGCCATCAAAATTATTAGGTAGAGATGGATTGTAATTTAAAAAAAAAAATTTAATGAGAATTTTTACACCAGAGCAAAACCAGGAATGATAACAGTCAATGAAAATGAGCCTAAGGCTAAGTCCCTTCTGAAAATCAAAGCAATGAATTGGAGCCAACCAGAGGTCCAGCATTTCCTCTTATCCTTTTGTCAGGCCATCAGCTTTTGGGCTTTTAATAATGGAAGCTTATCCAAGTTCAGCTTCTCTGTGTTCAACTCAATGATCTCATAGTCATTTAGAAATGAGACTTATAGTCTAAAGCTCATTGTGTGGGTTAGACATTGTTTTTTAACTACAGGGGGAACAAAGAGTAGGGGAAACGGATTCTAAAATCTTGAGCAATTGTTCCCATGAGTTCTAATGAACCATAGTTATCCAAAGACAATTGAGACAAACTGCAGGAAAGGAAATGGAATGTTGAACCCTGCTGCCCTCTTTTTCTACAAGTAAGTGGAAACCATACATACTGTGGAGAATAACACCCAAACAAAATTGAGTAACAAGTTCTTCCTGATTAAAAAAAAAAAAAAAAAAAAAAAAAAAAAAAAAACAGAAAACTCCTTAAGCTAGTTATTGTGCAATAATAGATGTATTTAAGGGAAATAATTTTAAAATGAACAAGGTATACTGCTCCAATACATTTTGACATTTAAAAGGTATTCTTTGGTTCTTAAGAGGAACAAAGGCCTTGTCACAAATTGTTGCAAAGCACCATTATCCCCTGGCATGCTTTGTCTTGGGGATCCCCCCCCCATACATTTCAGTCTCCCAGGCAGCCACCCTGCCATTGTACTCATGAGGGAAAATTAAGTGAAGATCCAAATTAAAAGTCATCTGTAAAAATAAGAGATTACCAGAAGAATTAAATTAAGGATGAAAAGGCTATCATACTATTTTTTTTTTTTTTTTTTGGTGGTGCTGGGGACTGAACCCAGGGTCTTGTGCATGCAAGGCAGGCACTCTACCAACTGAGCTATATCCCCAGCCCATGGCTATCATACTAATCCAAAATTTTTTTTTGCCCTGAACATTCATTATTGAAATTGAATAAGCTTTTCTAGTCCAAAGGTGATGTGTTAACACATGCCACCAATGGCAGTTAGAGTTACCACACTTTTGCAAGTTTTGTATTCAAACCCCATTTCTAAAGTACATGCTGTCTGGGCCAGCAAGTGCCCCAGGCATGAATAAAATGAAGCCTTAATTACTGCCACTTTTGATTACTATTCAATTAGACCTTTTACTCTCTATTAGCAGTGGACTGAGGCCCCTCTTGGTTGTGGAGAGGTTTTCCAAAGCCACAGTGTAACTGAGAAAACATAAATAGAAACCTTCAGCTTCCATTAGTTTTAGATGACTTTAAAGTCACTAATTCTGGAGATCAGGCAAGTGAACAATATAAGTGTCCCAACAGTTAGCCTGTAGATGACTTCTCTGATTGAAGCCACCTAGGGGTTAAAGCAGTTGTCTTTGGCCATCTTCCCCTGTTCTCTTAGGAAAGATGCCTTTTGTATCCTAATGATTACCTACAAGGTTAGTTATTCTTGGGGAAGGGAACTGAAAAGACCCGAGTAGCAAAACTTCCTAACAGTAACTTTTCTCTAGGTTTACAGAATCCAGAACATCTGATGGTCTTCGGATAACATTAAATATGCATCAAGGATTTGCTAATCTTGCTCTTTAAAATCAATGTTTAACTTTCAGGAAAATAACGTGTTTATCTAAAAACTTTAGAGACGAATGTCGATTGTTATCTCAAGGATATTGTGGCAGAAGAGAAAAGAAAGCAGGCCCTAGATGAGGAAGACCCCGCTAGGCAGTAGCCTTCATGCCCACTGCCCCTTGCTCCTCCTCTCCGCCCCTATAAAAGCCCTTTGCGTCCCTGAGTTTCCTAAGACGTTGTTTTTGTCGGTGACAGTCTCCCATCTTCTTTGGTTTGCTGGCTTTCCAAATAAATGTTTTTCCTTGCCCAACAACCTGTCCTAAGTCACTTGCTTGCCTCTTTTGAGTTGCGTATAAATACAAATCTGGATTCGGTTACAAGGGGTCTGCAATTGTAGACCCTAGCTTCCTGCCAGGACTCGGGAGCCACATGGGATGCGGGCTGGCTGGAAAGGTCAGAGCCACGCGTCGGTGCTGACTCTGGAGAGGGGGCCGGAAACGGGAGGTCCCGCCCCCAGCTGCAGGGAGGCGAGCAGCTGCCCCAGCAGCGAGGCGGCTCGACTTCCCGGGGAGGGCGGGGCCTGCGGCCGCCACGCGTGGGCGGGTCCCCCGGGGGCGGGGCCTCGGGCGGAGTTTGCAGGGGGCCACGTCGGCGCTCCTGAGGCCAGGTCCGCGGACAAGGCCTCGCTCCGCTCACCTGAGCGGGGCTGGGCGGGGCTCGGGCGCTCGCGGGCCTCGGTTTCCATACCAGGACCAGGAACCGTCTTAGCCAGCTTGGGACTGCCCTTGGAGTCGCAGCAACTTCCTCCTTCTCTCCTGAGGTTTGTGCGTTCCGGCTCGAAGTGCTGGATTGGGCAGCCAGCCCGGCCCGTTTGCGAGCCTCTCGGAACTCCGCTAACCGCTGTTCCATGACGCGCGCCGCGCTCGGGGAGCGCGCGCCCGCCGGCCCGCGCGCGGGGTCCTTCCCCGCGCAGCCCAGCGCTGCACCGTCGTGCGCCTGCGTCGGCGGTTGCCCGGTGCGCATGCGCGGTGGTGCGTCCTGGCCACAAACTTCCGAAGATTTGTGACGTCCAGCGGGCCTGAAGCAGTCCTCTGTTGGAACGCACGCGGATGCAGTGTGGACCCAGAACTGTCCCACTGTTCCTCGCTCTTGCCCCGGTTCCTTGGAAGAAAGCTCTGTTTTGCTCATTCTCACATGAGGTCTCTGGTCCCAACACATCCGTCCTCCAGTAATGTGGAGCTCTCATGCTGGCCACGACGATGAACACCACAGTGAGAAGGTGACCCAGGCACAGAGAGCCCCTGACCTCTGGGAGGTTCCTAATATCGGAACGACAAGATGCATCCTACCTTTTCCTTTTATCAGGGTATTCCAGTCATGAAATTTGGAGAGTGGTTTTCTCAGTGCTCACAAAGCAGGCTGTGCAAAACTATCATCGCTCTTGCCACACTAGAAACGATCTGTTGATGTGCCCAGATAGGTCAGCAACTTAAACAAATGAGAAACAAACAACCAAGTTTGGAGTGCAACTTAAAATATACAAATCCGAAGCGTAGGTTTAATAGCTTTCTTCTCACGTGTGAACTCTGTTCTGATGTGTGCACCTGTATAACCGCCACCAGATAAAAGAACAGGTCTAGTACCCTGGGAGCTCTTTGTGCCTCCTCTCAGTACTCACCTGGAACACCATCCAGGTCAGATTTTTGTAGTTCTAAGCATCTGTAGTGAAGTAACACATAATTGAGATCCAAATGTTTATTGAATCTTGATGAATTTGAGTCAAGAAACTAGACAAACTAAATGAAGTGTTTCATTCATCTAACAAATAAATGTTTACCTAGAGCTATGTATTGAGTATTGTACCAGGCAGTAGGAGTGCTGGGGTTAATGAAACAAAGACCTCTGTTTTATTAGAGCTTCCATTCTAAGTGGAAAGACAGACAATAAACACACAGTTATATATTTAATGTGACACCAGGTGCTGATTAGTGCTATGAAGAAAGGCAAAGTAAGGAATGGAAGTGGGAGAGCTATTTAGAGCCAATGACCAGGGAAGACCTCTCTGAAGGGGAGCATGCTGTTTGAGCAGAGACCTACCTGAAATGAGTGAATGAGGCATAAAACTGCCTGGACAAGAGTGTTTGAGTCAGAGGAAATAGCAGGTACAGAGGTCTGAGGCCTCAGCTGCTGTGCCTGACCTGCTCACAGAATATCAAGGAGGCTGGTGTGACTAGAACAGAGGGAGGGAGAGAATGGTAGAAAGTAAAGATTTGCTGATAGCCAGGAGCCAATCACATCAATTCTTATAAACCAGGGTCAAGTCTTTGTATTGTATTCTAAACATGATGGGAAGCAATTGGAGAGTTTTTGAACAGGAAATGGCAGATGTATGGGAAAGTCAGGGCTGGAGATGGCATTGGGTGCTGGAGGTGGGGCCCTGGGAGAAAGCTGGAGGAGAAGGAAACCAATTAGGAGCAAATATGGTAGGATAAGAGAGAGTGGCAGCTTGAGCTAGTAGAGACAGAAGTGGTGAGAATTGGTCAGATTCTGAATTTTTGAGGATTGGAGCCAAAAAAAGTGCATGGATTGTTTGGATATGGAGTGTGAGAAAAAGAGGAATCAAGGATGACAGATTTCTTGCACGTCCACACACTGTCACAAAAAAATTATAAGAAATACAGTTTTAAGATATTAATTTTATTTGCAATTCTAGAATTGGGCAACACCTCATTTCAAATTTGTGTTGCACCCCAATAAAAACAAGATGCTCTAATAAACTGAGCAGAGGTGGTTGACTTTATAGACATAAAAAGGCTGAGTAAAGCAAATTAGTTGTTTCAAAATTTTCTTGTAAAAACAGAGAGGAATTCTTACTGTACCAGCTAAAATTTTCTTGTTTGGGAATTTGACTATTATTTCTCTGATTTCCTGGAAGTTCAAATAAACAACTTAGTTGTGACTTAGTAGCGTGGAACTTCAGCACGAGTAACTTCATTTTGGTTTAGTCTTTTGAGCTTAGTGCAGGAACTCAGTCCAAATCAATGGCCTCCTGTAAATTTTACTTAACACTTCCATACAGGCTAACGTCCCAGGCAACCAGGTTAATGATTCTGGGGCCCTCTGCCAAAAGCGAGGGAGACTAGGGGGAGAGGATTATGGAATAAACATTGAAAGTTCTGTTTGGACATGCCAAAATTTTGAGATGCCTGTTGGAAAACCAAATGTAGGCAGATGGATAGTGAAAGCTCAAAGTCAGGAAGGAGTCAGGGTTAGAGACACTGGGAGTGATCAGCATGTGTGTGGTATTTAAGCTGTGACTGAGATCAACTAGAGAGCATTATGGATAAAAGAGAAGATACTTGAAGACTGAGCAGAGTGGATTAGAGATGGTCTGTAAGACAGAAAAGAATGGGTTTTGGGGGCCTGGGGTTGTGGCTCAGCAGTAGAGCACTTGCCTAGCATGTGCACGGTGCTGGGTTTGATCCTCAGCACCACATAAAAATAAATAAATAAAATAAAGGTATTGTGTCCTACTACAACCTATATATATATATATTTTAAATAGGCTTTTTATGTACCACATGTTGTCATTGAGAAACCACAGGAAATTTCTTGCCCATTTTGGCGTAAGGAGTAGATGTGCTTCTCCTGAAAGACGAGATCCTTTCATTCATTGTGTATCTCACTTGATGATGACACTGAGACCTTGGAGTCGTATGTGTGGCCCACATCTAACAAACAGGCATATCGTATTAAGATGTGATTTGTGGACTCTTGCAAATACGGAGTTAGTTACAAAGGTATGGCAGGATGGGGGGAACCAGCAAGCTATGTTCACAGAAAATGTTACCAGCTTGCAGGTAGAGGACAGGGTGGTTGTTAGAACCCTATTATGGTTTGGATACAAAGTATCCCCTAAAAGCCCCTGTGTTAATGCAGGAGCTGAAATGATTAGACTATGAAAGCTATAACCTAGTAAGTGGGTTAATCCATTTGTTGGGTTAATGATCTGAATGTATTACTGGGTGGTAACTTTAGGTAGGCCAGCATAGCTGGAAGAAGTGGGGCTTGGGCATTGTTTATTTGTCCCTGGCTCCTCCCCCCACTATGTGCTGAGCAGCTCTCCTCTGCCGCACCCTTCCACCATGATGTTCTGCTTCACCTTGGGCTTGAAGCAGTGGAGTCAGCTGACCATGGACTGAGAACTCTGAAACCATGAGCCACAGTAAACTTTTCTTCCTCTAAATTGTTTTGGTCAGTATTTTTGTCACAGTGATGAAAAACTGACTAATACAAACCCAGGAAGGCCTGTAGCTCTAGGTGAAGCCAGGAGCCAGAGGTACCCAGGGACTGCCCAGCCAAGTCCTGATGTGAGTCCTGCTCTGTCGTGCTTTGCTACCCTTATTTCCCTTTTGATTTGTTTTCTTATTTATTTATTTTTAAATATTTATTTATTTGCTTTAGTTGTACACAATGCAGTGCATTTATGTTTATATGGTGCTGAGGATCAAACCCGGGCCACGCACATGCTAGGTGAACACTCTACTGCTCAGCCACAACCCCAGCCCTGTTTTCTTATTTATTATGAATTTATTTTGTCTTGGTACTTTGTAAACCCTTTAAGTCCTTTTTGGAAGGTATTAAAAGAATGGAAGAAAGAAAAGATGAAAGAGATGATCATGAAGAATAACTCCTGCCAAAACAACTTCATTTCCTCTTTGGATAGGAGTGTAAGACTAGCAAATACAAGAAAGGTCCCAAGAATGTACTCAATGTGTGAGTTTAATGATTTCTTTTCCCCTTGGGAAAATTGGGGTGGGTGAGAATTGCTACTAGCATCTAGTCATAGAAGCCACGGCACTGACAAACATCCAGAAGTGCACACTACGGGCCCCAGCAACAAAGGCTTATCTGGCCCAAAATAGGAAGGTCGAGAAACCCTGCCACAGAGGAGGCAGAAGCTGCAGGGCCACTTGAGATGTAGGCTTAAAACTCACGATACCATTTTCACTTCACCTGCTAGTCACCGCATCATAAATCCAGACCAGATTCAAGGAATTGAGAAAGAGATTCCACTTTCTGGTGGGAGGAACTACAAATATTTTATATCCATTGATTATCTACCACAAAAGCAGGTGCTTTGGAGTGTGACATGGGAGGTTGAATCTAAATAATTTTTCATTCTGAAATACTTAAAACATACAAAATTATATATGATAGATAATGTATAAGTGCATGTATGTCATATTTGTAATTATAAATAACATGGTTTGGAGTCTTTGGCCCCAGTTTTGTACTCCTGTATCTGTACCATAAAAGGTAAAGTATACACAATAAGAGGGGGAACTAGGGAAGAATAGAGGTACTTTGGAATTAGACAGAGGGGAGTGAAGGGAGGGGAGGGGATATGGGGGTAGGAAGGACAGTGGAATGAATCAGACATTATTACCCTGTGTGCATATATGATCACATGACTGGTATGATTCTATACCATGCACAACCAGAAGAATGAGAAGTTATACTCCATTTATGTATGATGTGTGAAAATGCATTCTACTGTCATGTGTAACTGATTAGAACAAAATTTTAAAAAGGAGAAGTATACTTCCCCACTCCTTGACTTGAAACTGAACCATGACGTTTGCTTTGGCCAAGTGGGAATGGTGGAAGAAATTGTGTAAGCAGGGACTGTGTTTATTTTGGGTGTAAGTACATCCTCTTAATACTCTTCATTGCCATGAAATGAACTGGCAACATCTAGCCAGCTGGTCCAGGAACCTTGAGAGACATCTGGATCCTGCTCACCTACCTGACCCACAGACTTGCCATTTAAAGCTGAGCTGCCCAGCTGAGCCCAACCTGAAAGAGCTGTCTCCCGGTTTACCCTAAGATGTATGAAAAGTAGATGTTTATTTTATATCACTGAAATTTTGTGGTTATTTGTTACACAGCAAAAGCTAACTTATATATAACCACTCCTTGTGGAAAAGAGCATGTCATTTGAAGTCCTCTGTGTCCATCTGTGTCCCTTTCTGATTCCTTCCCATTCCTTTAGTCTGTTAATGGGGTAGGTTACATTAATAGATTTTCTGTTGTAAATCCTTCCTCCGTTCTTCCATTTGTAGTAAACAAAACTCAGTCACTTTATAAAATTAAAAACTAGATTCAATGTGATAACTTTTTAGGAAGTTTGCATCTATGCTTGGTGGGATTTTCCTATGATTTTAATATACTGTCCTTGAAAAGTTTTAATTTTAGGATTATACTAGCTTTATGAAATAGGCTGAAGTCTGCCTCCACCTACCCCTCCCCCAGTTTTCTAGAACAGTTTGAATAAACTATGAATTAATGGCTTTGTGAATGTTTAATAGGACACAGCAGTAAAACTGTCAGGACCTAGTGATTTCTTGGATCAAAAAAAGTTACACTAAATTAAGTGAGTTTATAGCTGGTCAACTCATCCTTACCCCAAAAGGGTTAAGAAACAGTCTTACATTTTTAGGAATTTTTAGGAATATTCAGTTGACAAAAATTTGGTAGGAAAAATCTATGATTATGTCTTTAGGGCAAAAAAAAATAAACTAAAATGAATTTGACTCAATTTATTATGATTTAGCCATTGTGGAGATGCTCAGAGGGAACTCTGCCTTCTTCTAGATTTGCATTTTTGTTTTTATGTCTTTGTTTTTGTTTCTTAATCATTGGCCAGAGAGCAATTTGTTTCAACAGTACTTGGAGCTTTTCCCTGACCATAGCCTGGGTAGGAGGAGGGTGTATGGAGGATGTTTTTAGTTGCTACAGTGAATCCTCGTGTCAAAGCCAGAGAGGATATCCACACTCCTGTGCTCTCCTGATTTTAGTCCTGCCCTTGCAGATACCACACATTAGGTCTGAGCATTTTTATATGACCAGCCATGGGATGTTCAGAGGCAGAGCCTGGATAATGACATGTCTACGTCAGGGCTTCTTAGCCTTAGCACTTTCCACAGAGCTGGCTACTTTGTTGCGGGTGCTACCTGTTTCTTATAGGATCCTGAGCATCCCTGGCTACTACTCACTACCTCCTATTGCAACAATGAAAAAAAAAAGTGTCTAAACAGTGCCAAATGCCCCCCTGGGAGGCAAATTTGCCCCAAGTTGAGACCCACCATCCAAAAAGTGGTGGAGCAGAGATGAGTCATGGCAAAAACATACCATTTGGTTTTAGAAACTCTATTAATAATAAAGTGCCCTTATGAATGGGGAGGAGAATCATTTTGTGGGGCTCCAAATGGCAGAACTAGTTGGAAATTATAAGGTGACAAATATGAAATCTAAAAAAGGGACTTTTTGGCTACTTGATTATTCCAGCAACAGATTGACTACTTTACAGAGCATTGAGTTCCTGGACATCGGCCATATTCAGAAGCTGACTAACCCTCTGTCAGGATGTTGTCGGAGGGAACTGAAGAAAGATTTAATTAATCTGCAGGATTACCAAATCCCTTCCAGTAGCAGAACTTCATGTTTCCATACAAGTGGAGCAAACTGGGAGGACAGAATGAAGTTGTTGGGACATCAGGTTACAAATGTGAGGCATAAGGTGCAGGAGGATGGAGCCCCAAGTGGCCTTTGCTTGCAGTTCTCGAGAAGACTGTACCAAGCATGCAGCATCCTGAGAGAAGGAGGAACTGTCCAGAACAGCCTGGGCTCTGTCCTTGACCTCCCACAATAGGACGTTCTGCAGTGTTGGAGCTCAGTATTCCAAGGGATGCCTGGGGTATGAGACCCAGAGAGGAGTGCTTTCCTGGCCCCTCTGCTGCTGTGTGAAGTGGAGGCACACACAAGTGAGACTCCATGCACCCTGAGCAGCCTTCCTGAGCCCTGGGGACTGGCTCGCCTTGGATCCTTGGCTTCTGTTAGTTCTTGCTGCCCATCTGTGAGTAATGAAGTTGCTTTGCCTGACTTGTTATGCAAGTGGTAGAGATGACTACTGCAGCAGCTGGGTCTGCTTTGAGCCCCTGCCACAGTCAAGAGCCCCTGGAGAAGTCTGACAGCTGAATTTGTGCAATCTCCTACCAGACTTAGGGACCCTTTCAGAAATTGACACAGCAAACCTGGAATTGGTAACTATTCCTGGAGTTTTCCTCTTGCAGGAATCAATAACAAGCTCATGGCGTTCACATGAAGCATTGGTCCCACTGCTCACATGCCCTCAGATCTCACTAGTGCTGTACACACCTGGGGCTTTGTACAAGCACCTGGGCTTTGCTGGCTACAGAGTGTGCTCAGTCAGTAGTGTTGGGGAATTATCTGGCACTCCACCCCAAATAGTCTTCAGCCAATTTTGGATGGGAATCAGTAGATAAACACCCCAGCTCCCTTGCTGTCATGGAGATCACCTGAGCTGGGTTCCAGTCTCCAAGGGGGCTTCAGCAGGACGAGCCTCATTGCTCACAGCATTACCCGCTCATTCGTGCATCCTATATCACCTTCTTTCCTGTTCTTGTTTCACTTCCCCAGTGTTCCCTGGAATTACTTCCTTGGGAGACCCCTTGCATTTAAATCTTTTTCTCAGGATCTTCTGAGAGAACCTAAGCTGAGACCTATGCAAGACCTAAACAAGGGAGGGAACTGAAGACTTGCTCAAGGAAAGGGGGTAAGCTTCATTGGCATTTCACATATAAAGTACCCTATAGAGCTCAAAGCAAGCAAAACAGTGCTTTAGGCTGTCACAGTCAAGGAGAACAGATTTGGGAAGGGTAATCAAGGAGTCAAGAGAAAGGAAGGAAGAGAGGACCATGGGGCTTCAGCCTAGAGCAGCCTATCAGGACCTCTTCTTGGAAGGAGATTCAACTCGCCCTTTCTGCTAGCTCTCTGGAAGTCAGAGTCACAGAGCAATCAATTCTCTCATTCTATGATTCTATCCTTCAAGGACTTTAGAGACCAGAACATTCAGTCAGCAGATGTTGAACACCTATTTTATGCCTTGGTTCAGTCTTTGAAGATAGTGTTGACAGCTTTTCATCATTGTGACCAAAATAACTGACAAGAATTTAGAGGAGGTGAAGTGGATTTTGGTTCATGGCTTCAGAAGTTCAGTTCATGGTCAGCTAACTCCATTGTTCTGGGCCTGAGATGAGACAAAACATCATGGTAGGTGGTCTTGGTGAAGGAGTGCTTCTCACCTCGTGGTGACTAGGAAGAAGGGAGGGGGGTTTAGGGGCCCAGGGAGGATGAACCTTTCTAGGTTCATCCCCAGTGACCCGCCTTCCCCAGCCATGCTCCACCTGCCTACAGTTACCACCCAGTGAGTCCATGCAAACTGGGATGGACTGATTAGGTTACAGTTCCCATAATCCAATATTCTGAATATTCTTGCATTAACATAGGAGCTTTTAGGGGACACCTCATATCCAAACCATAACAAAGATGCAGTTGAACAAAATATAGTTCAAACCATTAGTTGTTTGTTCAAGGTCTAAGTGAGGACACAAACTCAAATAGATCATAATATCACAGAGGTTTGAAGGAGCAGAGGAGGGTCACTAACTCAGGCTAGGGCATACTATAACTTCTTTACATTTAAATATAGGAAAACTGAGGTTCAGAGAGAGGAAGCTGAAAAGGTTCTATAATCCCTGGGAATTGCTATAGATAATAAGTATTTCTGGCAGTAGTTCAGTTCTTTATACTGTAGTACCATCTTTTTCATTTGTATGGAAGGCATTTTTCATGGCCCCACTGACCCCACATGCTCTTGGTTTGGTCGTCATAACTGCTTTTGAATGACAGTTGCTGGTGGTTTGAGCTTTGCCTTTATTTGTCTTCCTTGTGCCACAACTCCAGGGACTTTGTGTTCCAGGAGAGCCCCGCAGCCTCTGCTGTTTCTCCCAGTCAATCCTGCCTAATCCCATTATCTGAAGTTTCCCCATTGCCCTTCTCCATGTCTCCTTAACTCACTTTAACTTCCAAGATCTCAGGTTGTGACAGTTTTCCATCCATTTAACTTACCTCACATCCCAGTGTGCTTAGCTCTGATGCTCAGAGAAATGTCTCCTGCGGCTTGCAGGACAGATGATCAGACAAAACCCAAGACTGCAACAAAGATAATCTGTATGTAAATCTCATCCCCAAACTCCCTGAAACCATCTGAAAGTATTTGGAGAAGACTCTGTTTGCAAGTTGATGATGCACATAAAGCAATAGGGAGTGTGGGCTTCAGAGGAAGCTGTTCCATGGTTATGAAAAGAAATTAAATTGGAGGGAAGGCAAGCTTTTACCCTTTAAAATCCTTGTGTATTGCTAAAATATATGCCCACGTGCCCAGAGCAGTATATTTCCCAACTCTACAAAATCAGCTTCTCAGCTACCTCCTTAGAAATTTCTGTTTTAGCCTTGCATTTCTCTTCGACCATTGACCTTCAGGAGTCTTACACTCTAGGGTTTGAGCCCCAAACAGACCCATCTTTCATTAGTAGCATTAACTGCTACTGAGGCCAGCTGGCCCCTCCTGCTCTGTCCTGGCTACTCAGCTCTTAGTCATTTCAATCTCTGCACACTGGGGAGCCATTATCACAGCCTGTTGCAGGGTGGACATGATGTAGGGGAAGTGAGTCGATTCCTACCCCACATTTGGCCTCCTTCCAACTTGCGTGTTACTTTTTCTAAACTTACTTTTTATGGAAAGGAAATTTTCTATCTCTGAGTTCACTCTTTAGAAAAAAAATTTTTTTCAAGCCTTTGAGGATCAATTGATTCATTCCATCAACAACAAATACTTCTTGAGCTCCTAATAGTAGCTGGCCTCTATAGGGTGACTAATGTGTAACAGGTACTGTGCTACCCACTTGAAAGCTAGTATGCACTTGAATTTTCTCAACACCCCTTCAGAAAGGCACTCAGACAGAGTTTATCTAGTTTGATGTCACAAGCAAGCAACGACGGGGCCAGGATTTGAAGCCAAAGAGTCTGACATGAGAGCCCAGTTCCACCGCCTCCTGTGTGCAGACCCCTTTCAAAGTTCTGTGAAGACAAATTGTGGTTCCTGATCTCCAAAAAAAGCTTTAAACATCAGAGAGAAGATGAAACAAGAATGTGAAATGATAAAGAATGCCAGAAACTACTACTGAGTGTCATCTGCCGCTACATGCGACTAAATCAGTCAGGGTCACCCCAGGTGAATTAGGCTGGCACGACAAATTATGCAGACACAGAAAGTACCTTTTTCTTAGGGTTCAGTGGTGGCTCCTCTGCTCCAGATCCCACAAGGGAGGCAAGAGAGGCAGGAGAAGGGGGTGGTGGGGGGGAGAGAGAGAGAGAGAGAGAGAGAGAGAGAGAGAGAGAATGAATGCCTGAAACCCTATTTATTGGGGGGAAGACACTTAAGAAAATTCCACCCAAGTGAGGCAAGGATTGGGTTTCAGGGGGGTGTAGACCAGTCCATTGGGTGCCGCCCACTCCCAGAGCTGTAATTCCTTGCCTAGTGAAGTGAGGGCCACCTGCTTTCCTGTGCAGCAGAAGCCAGTTCCACACCTCCATTGCTCAAGGCTCAGGTACGAGCTCAGCTCCTACAGGCTCAGCTCCTGTTCACAGCGGCCCCTGACAGCTGAGAGTACTAACAATGGAGCAGATAGGGCAGGAACTTAGTTGGCAGAGGAAGAGGTCATTGAGGCAGGGATGGTCTAGAAGACCCCATGGGGAAGTGTGGTATTTAGTTGGCCTTGGAAGATGACCAGACTTGGGCAAGCTGAGAGGAGGCAGTCAATCAAGGTACAGAGGGCTTTGGGTGCATGCATTCAAGTTCCAGCTCTGACGTTATCCACGCAGACCTAAGAAAGTCGCCCATCCTCTTTATGATTCCATTCTTTTCTGTAAAGAGAGGGAGGTTCAGGCAAGTGAGATGGAGTAGGAAGAAGGCAGGAATTTGGAATCAGAAGATGATGAGATGGAGAGGGAGGAATTAATGATTTAGGGGAGTGGGCCAGTCACCGAGTTCTGTTTCTTGGTTGACACAGTGGTTCCATGGGAAATCACTTTTTGAGAACCCACTGAAATAACTTCTAATTTGTATTTTGTCCGGGAAGACACTTGTCTCTCTGTTTCTTTATTAGTAAATGGGGATAATACCTCACGGGAAGGATACCAGGACGAGGTGAGCTGATGGGGTTTGCTTAGCAGTCCCTGGGCAGTGAAGAGAGTTTGAAGCCAGCAAGGTCAAAACTCAGTGGGTGGGCAAGGTCTGGGGAGAGAGAGGGTGGAAAAGAACTCTTCCTGACCCAGAGAGGTGGGGATGCCTGTGGGCAGTGGGTAGCCCATGGCATTTTAGAATGGTAAAGATGTTATTCATCTAAAACGGTTGACATTGTTTCCATATCCTGGAACACAGGATGACTGTGCTCCTACCTTCTTCCCTGGCTCCCATTACTCTCCAGGGCTTAAACCAAATAAACCTCTTCCTCTCATCATCTTAATAAGCTTGGGTTAAATTTACCAGTCATGGGCTGTGGTTGTGGCTCAGCGGTAGAGCGCTCGCTGACGCCTAGCACGTGTGCGGCCCAGGTTCGATCCTCAGCACCACGTAAAAGTAAACGCATTGGCATTGTGTACAACTAAAGGAAATAAACAAATATAAAAAAAATTTACCAGTCATTATTGTTGCTTTGAGGTGTTATTGAGAGGCCTGTCAATCAACCAAATCTTAGAGTCTGCGTGTTGTTGTTTTGGTTTGGACTGTTTTGTTTTGTTGTTTTTTGTTGTTGTTGTTGTTGTTTAAATATTTATTTATTTGCTTTAGTTGTACACAATGCATTTATTTGTACGTGGTGCTGAGGATCGAACCCGGGCTGCGCACGTGCTAGGCGAGTGCTCTGCCGCTGAGCCACACCCCCAGCCCTGTTTTGTTTTTTGTTTTTGTTTTATTTTATTTTATTCATTCATTCATTAATTCATTCATTTGTTTATTTATTTGTTTATTGTGCTGGGGCTCCAACCCAGGGCTTCAGACCTGCCACTGAGCACTCTACCACTGAGCTATACTCCCAGCTCTCTCCCAGTCTGCTTGTAGGAGCCGTTGGTAATTTCTGAGTACCTCAAAAGAAATCCAGTTTGTAGGAACATTAGAATCTGATGATTCTTCTATGGATCTGAGGTTTCCATTAGGAAGCCAAGAGTAGGGGGGAAACATGGCACTTATCTTTGACTTTCAGTCTTTTGCTCCTCAGGAACCACTAAGGACATAGAAGGTTCCAGAGTGACGGTTCCTTGGTTGGGAATCCTATGGTAAGTGGTTTCATGGTGGGGTCTCCATGATGAAATTCCATGATGGGATTCCATATGAGGGTTCCATGGTGGGAGTTCCATGGTGACCCAGTGAGAGGTTCTCTGATAGGAGCATTCACCCTGTCACCTCACTTTCAAGCCCCACTCCCCTAAATCCCAGCCTCATTTCTCCTCCCTGCCCATTCACACTCTACCCTGTAATTCTACACTGCAATTTCCCAAGCACCTCCTGTCATTTCCTGCCTCTGTATCTTTGCTCACATGTTTCTTTTATCTGGCCACCCTTTTCCTCACATCCTTACCTGGCTAAGTGCCACTCATCTCACAGGCTAGGCAGAAGTATCTCCTCCTCCAGGGAACCTCTCAAGCCTTGCTCCCGGGTCTGATAAGCTTCCCTTGGGTGTGTTCTCCCAGCATCAGATGCTTTCTTTATTGCAGTTCTTTGTCACCTGTATTACACAGGTTGTCTCACTAGTTGATAGAGTGTGGTTACATATTTCTGAATAGTGGCAAAATATGATGGATAAAATGGAACAGGAGTTTATGTTTTCTCTCCAGGCACTACTTGATCATGCCACTGGGCAATGGCCTAAGCCCCTTTGGTCTACTGCTCTGCCATCCCTAGGGCATTGACCAGCATAGTGCAGGTTGGCTCACAACCATGCCAGAATTCCAGGTTGCCTTTGTTCCAAAGCCACTTCCCAACCTCCAAATCATGCTACCTCTACTGTGAAGCTGAGCTCTGCTGACTGGGGAGGAAGGTGTGAAGAAAGGTTTGAGGTATAAAGGGAGTTACCCAAGGTCTGGCAGGGAGTGATGGAGATGAAGGCTGGATTTCACCGTGCAGGACTTGAATGCTGAGAACACAAGTAATGATGACAGTGGCCCTCCTGGTCACATAGTGTCATCTCAGGTACATCCCACATCACTGCCTCTGAAGTGGCAATCCTGTGCCTCTAAGACTCTCCTAAATATTTCTTACATAATTTTGGAGAGCCATGGATCAGAGCCCTACCAAGGGAAATGGAGTAGAAAAGCTGATACTTGATGAATCACGCCTAAAGCAGGGGCTGATGGACCTAAGCCACCCACTTTCTGAGCTGTTTCTAAAGCTACCAATAATCAGAATCACTTGGCACTTCAATTTTTTAAAAAATGAACAAGATCCCAAGTCCCTCCATGGCTCCTTGAATCTCCAGGGTGGGGCTCAGGAATCTTTGTGAAATTATCACAGTGATTCTGATGAAGAGCTGGTTGTGGCCCCTTTGCACTTAGGAGCTCCATCACCACCCTGTATTTACTCTGACTATAGATTTGTCAATTGAACTCATTTTTTAAAAATATATTTTAGTTGTAAATGGACACAATACCTTTATTTTGTTTGTTTATTTTTATGTGGTGCTGGGGATCGAATCTGGTGCTGCACGCATACTAGGCAAGTGCTCTACCAGTGAGCCAGAACCCCAGCCCCTGAACTCATTTTTAAATTAAATTATTTATTTATTCCAATTTCATATTACATACATATAGAGCACAATTTTTCAAGTCACTGGTTGTACACAAAGTATTTTCACACCATTCATGTCTTCATACATGTACTTAGGGTAATGATGTCTAACTCATTCCACCCTCATTCCTACCCCTTTTCCCCCTCCCTTCCCCTCCCTCCCCTTTGTCCTATCTAAAGTTCCTCCATTCCTCCCATGCTCCCCACCCCCAAATTGCCATTATGTGTCAGCATCCTCATATCAAAGAAAACGTTCAGCCTTTGGTTTTCTGGGTTTGGTTTACTTCACTTACATTATATTCTCTAACTCCATATATTTACCTGCAAATGCCATGATTTTACTCTCTCTTTTTTAAAATATTTATTTATTTACTTTAGTTGTACACAATGCAATGCATTTATGTTTACGTGGTGCTGAGGATCGAACCCGGGCCGCGCACGTGCGAGGTGAGCGCTCTGCCACTGAGCCACAACCCCAGCCCAATTTTACTCTCTTTTAATGCTGAATAATATTCCATTGTGTATATATACCAAAGTTTCCCTATCCATTCATCTACTGAAGGGCATCTTCAGTAGATGATTTAGCTATTGTGGATTGTGCTGCTATAAACATTGATGTGGCTGTGGCCTTGTAGTATGCTGTTTTTAAGTCCTTTTGATATAAACTGAGGAGTGAGATAACTGGGTCAAATGATGGTTCCATTCCAAGTTTTCCAAGGAATCTCCGTACTGCTTTCCATATTGGCTGCACCAATTTGCAGTCCCACCAGCAACGTATGAGTGTGCCTTTTCCCCCACATCTTCTCCAACACTTATTGTTGTTTGTATTCTTTTTTTTTTAATATTTATTTATTTGCTTTAGTTGTACACAATGTGTTTATTTGTACGTGGTGCTGAGGATCGAACCCGGGCCGCACACGTGCTAGGCGAGCGCTCTGCCGCTGAGCCACAATCCCAGCCCCTGTTGTTTGTATTCTTGATAGCTGCCATTCTGACTGGAGTGAGATGAAATCTTAGAGTAGTTTTGATTTGCATTTCTCTAATTGCTAGAGATGTTGAACATTTTTTCATGTACTTGTTGGTTAATTGTATGTCCTATTCTGAGAAGTGCCTGTTCAGTTCCTTAGCCCATTTATTGATTGGGGTTATTATTATTATTATTATTTTTGGTGTTAAGGTTTTTGAGTGCTTTATATATCCTAGAGATTAGTGCTCTATCTGATGTGCTTGTGGTAAAGATTTGCTCCCATTCTGAACTCTTTTTTCTTTCATGGCAGAAGCATTTTTCTTTCTTTGAACCCACCGTAGGATGATCCTTGTTTGGTATTCTCTGAATTCTGACACCCGGGTTATTGTAAAGACAAAACAGTTTTAGACTTTCTCCAAATCTTCTCAGTGACAAATCCATCCTCTAGACGCTTAAATACAGAACAAAGCAATTCAGAGTTTTGGTTATGCACAAATCCAACCACTGTATATCTTGTAAAGAGGTTTGGAAAATCATTAGACCCTGAAGTGGACCCCTGGTAAAAATGTCTTCTCAGTCTGACTCTCCATCTCCCATGGAGATCTCACTGATCCTATGGGCAAAGCATTCGGTCTTTAGAAAATTACTCAGGCAGGGACTGAACCCTATGGTAATAGAAGATTTATTTAGTGCCTTCAAGAGCCACTAGCTGTGTATACATCATCCCAAATAAACCCCAGCTGGGGTGATTAGCATTATTAATCCCAATTTACAGATGAAGAATCTGAAAATCAAGTCAGGCTTGGTGGAATACTCTTATAATCCCAGCAGCTCAGGACAGGAAGCTGAGGAAGGAGGACCTCAAGTTCAAAACCAGCCTCAGCAACTTGGTGAGACCCTCAGCAAGACCCTGTCTCAAAATAAAGAGTGAAAAAGTATAGGGATGTTGCTAAGTCGTTAAAGGCCCCTGGGTTCAACCCCTAGTACCAAAAAGAAAAACAAAATTCAAAGGTTAGTGAAGGAGTAGGATTGGATTTTAATCATAGATCTGCTGTATCCAAATTCTGAGTTACTGAACTGCTTCTCCCAGTGTGTGCGTGTGCGTGTGTGTGTGCGTGTGTATGTGTGCGCGCATGCGCGCGCAGGCCCTCATGTGCACAGGAAAAAGGACAGGGAGCTCTTCAGAGAGGCAGTATTTTCGCGTTCTTCTGCTGCCTTCTCTGTCCCCACACCCCTTTACATTCTTATGCCAATAGCAGCCAATACAGGAACACTCTTAGATGCTCCGAGGAAAACTTTAGCAGAGAAAGTTGAGCTCTTTCTGCAGAAGCTGGCTTCCCCTCTGCATCATTTCAGAGCCTCGGTGGACCCACAAATATAACTTCCAGCTAATCGCATATGCACCAGACAGTAATGATATACAATACATGATTAACACACTCAGCTGGTTCCCTTGAAGACAATTCACCAAATTTATTAGAAGGCACTTTTATTCAAGATAGCACACAGATTCCCCTTTTCTATATTTCCATCCTTTGCTGATTCACTGCGTATTGTGACTGAATTGTTTGGCTCTTCTAACTTGACAGAGGTGAATAGGAGAGGTTTGGGCACACAATTATGGCTGGGAAAATGGCAGGTGTGACTCATGAGAGGTGAGGTAGGTACTCTTTGGGAGCAGAGGCATTCTAAATTGGAAGCACTTGAAGAGGAAGGTAGCCATCACATTTGGTTCAAGCCTTCCCTTAGAAATTGAGTTCATTCCTCCAAATGCTATTATTTGCTGATGGAAGAGAATTATGTTGTATCCCCTTGGTCTGAAGCAATTAGAGTGAATCCTCCTATGGCAGGCTGGGGCCCTCCAGAGCCTTAATTGGTTTTAATGCAGAGTGGTTTAAAATAATTCACTTTTGCACAGGCTAATCTCTAGTTTCCCAGAACAGATTGAATTGTTAGGAAATGAGCCATTGAGTGAATTCTTCTTCTCACTGGGTACAAAGTTTGTAGCATATCTTTCTAGAGAAGAGACTGATGTGGATACAGGGTGAGAGGAAGCGGGCTGTGCCTGTACTGTGACTCCAAAATTCTTCCTCTGGTCCAATTTCATCCTTGTCCTCAAAACCTGATTTATGAACCTAGGATACATGCACTGAGAAAGTCATTCTTTCCCTGCACCACTCAGGACTGGGTGGCTAGAAGCTAACGTCAGCCCAGGGTAGCTATGTGGAAAGGGTGTCGCAGTGCAAGCTCTTGCTCTGGCCCTACACCCACCTCTTAGTTTCCTCACCTGTACAATGAGCCAGTTGGACTCACTGCTCTCTGATGACCCTGAATCAATTGAAGAAGAGTTTGATTAAACCCACTTCATTGTTCTAAAACAGGGTTTCCCAACTTCAACATGAACATCATTTTAGGCCTGATAATTCTCTGTTGCAGGGGCTGTTATTATATTGGGTTTTTTGAAGCATTCATGGTCTCTTCCTACTATAGGCCAGGCATACCTGCCCCTGAATTGTGACTGAAAAAGTTATTTCTAGACATCAACAAATGTTGCTTAGGGAGCAAAAGTGCCCCTGGTCGAGAACTGCCTTCTTTACCTACAGAAAATGCACTCATTTATTTTACTTTTAATATCGTTGATCAAGTACTTACCAGGACCAAAGATAACCAAGACTCAGTCCCTGCCTTAAGGAACTCATAGCTAATTAGGACAAAAAAAAAGATAATTATAACCTAGAGTGGCACACAGAAAGTCCAAGAGAAATGCAGAGGGAGGAGGGGATAAAATCACTGAAGGAGAAGGTAGAGGAAGCTCAAGGAGACAGCAGTGATGGAATGAGACATTAGAGGATGTGTAGAAATTAGTCAGGCACTCGAATCCAGCCGAGGGGACCGCATGAGAAAAGGTGTAGTGGTGAGAACAATCGCGAAGTGGTGAGGATAAATCTCTCAAAGACCAAAAAACCCACCCCCAGTCCCCAACCCCAGAGGCGTGTGGTCCCTGTCAGCATTCCACTCTGGGGAAGCAGTTCAGAACCCTGAAGAGCTCCCAAGCCAGGGCTGCTACAGCGCTCTCCAGGGTACTGAACCTGTCCCTAGGAACCCCCTTCAGGAGCCCTCTCCCAGGCACCTAAGACTCTGCCCCTTCTGCCTGTGCCCACTGCCCTTGGCTGATGCATGGAAAAAGTATCAGTTCGCCAGCCTAAATGACCCAAATTGGGGAGAATCAAATCAATGGTGAATTGTTATTATAAATTGTAAATTATTGTGCAGTCCTATAAAAAAGAATACTACACCATGTTTTGATGGCCTTATAATTGTTTTTGAAAACTTTATTTGTGGATTTGTCTATTTTCTATGATATCCACAATAAGCATGAATTTTCTTACTCAGAAAAAAATTATTTAAAGGAAAATAATAGCACAGAGCTCTGGACTCGAATAGACTAGGAATTGAATCCTAACTCTGCCACTTAATAACTGTCTGACTTTGGGCCAGTTAATTTAATCTCCCTGGCTATTGTTTACTTAACTGCTTAAAACCCCCCAGACCTTCAGTAATTCACCAGTATCTAACGTGCAGACCTCTTGTGGATATGGAATGAGCTCAACCATGTACACCTGTTGTTGTGTTGCTAAGCAAGGGAAACACTCAGAAAATTTGTGCTTGTCAGTTCCAACTCTGCTTTTTGGGTACTGTTTTCTATCACAGCAAGAGCAAGCCTAGTGTACACCTAGGTGGCACCAGGTCTTGCAGGTTTGGACCAACGGTGCCCTCACCTCCCATTCTTGGGGTCTTCGTTAGAAATTGTGCTCTGGAATAGAATTGGCTCTGAATTGTAGCTTTTACATTATTCCCACACTTGTCCCCTGGTCCTTACCCTCATGGCAAGAAACTGGAAATCATTCCCTAGACAATCAGATCACCTGAAGAATAAATGCCTAGAGATCACGTGTTCTCCCAACAAACAGCCCAGCCTAATAACTCTGCTTTGAAGCTCAAGATTGACAGGCCCCACCCACCTTCTCAGAACTTTCAATTATTTTTTTAAGTTCCTCATTTATTGCTGTGAGCATATAACCAAGTTTTACATCTAAGGAAAAGCTCTAACATAGGGGGAAGGTATTTTTTTAGGAAAAAAATCAACTTGGCAGAAACTGAAATTAAATAGGGAAATAAATTTTTCCAAAATTTACAACTAATATTCTTGGAGAAACAAAAGAACTTCCATGAAACAAGAACATGATGCTTTATTTAAAAGAACATTCAAAGAATATGCAAAGCTCTTGAAATGAGAAATCTGATAAGGAAATGAAAAAGTCAAATTGAGAAGAAAGATAATATTGAGGAAATCTCATCTCATTTCCACTCCCTGACCCAGAACAAAAGTACTTAAAGGAGAACTGTGAGAAAATAGATTATAAAGCAGAGGAACAATCACGAAAGTCCAACATTAGAATAATAGAAATTCTAAAAAAGACAGAATAGAGAAAATGAGAAAGGGAAGGAAATTATCATAGAAACAAGAAATTTCCCAGAATAAAAGGACCCATCAAATACCCAGCCTAACGAATGAAAGAAAGAAAACTTAGAAGGCACATACATCATTGTGAAATTTCAAATCATGGGGACAAAGAAAAAATCCTATAAGCCACCAGAGATAATGTTAAGGATCCAGAGTCAGGATGGCCTCAGATTTCTCAACAGTTAATACGTGAAGCAAGAAGACAATGGAGAAATGCCTGCAAAATAATGATAAATCACTGAGCCCCCATCCATACCCAGCCCAAGTATAAATTACGTACTGCAGAATAAAACCATTTGTAGACCTGTACTGTCTCAGCTTTCCTCAGGAAATCACTAGAGGAAGTGCTCCAGAATAAAAAAAGAGAGAGAGAGAGAGAGAGAGAGATAGTAAATCAAGAAAGGGAAAGACACGTTATATAGAAAAAAACATGAGTTCAACGATGACGGTGATAGCTGCCTGCCTGCGTAGAAGAGGACTAGGCAAGATTAGAGCAGGTGTCTCCAGAAATAGAGTTGTCATCACCAAGATCCCTGCTGCTATTGATCCAATTTTTAAAACTCGAGGACAGAATTCCTGTACGGGTCTGGCTGAGGTATTTTGACTTTTCTTAAATCTATCTGAAAAATCTGCTGTCCTACTTGCTTTCTGGATCAGCTTAGGATGCTCATTTAACCCTAGCTCTGCTCTGGTCCACTCCGGAAGCTAAAGGTAGGCTGTGGTGAAGCAGAAAGTCGAGAGCATACAGATCCACACCATGGACCGTATTTTCTGGACGCCTGGTTCCTGGCTCACATGAGACGCCCAACTTTGGTGACCCCTGTTTCCAAAAACCCATTCATGGCCTGTCCATGAATTTCCCCAGAGGGAGGCTCTTGTAAACTCTTGGGAAAGCTGAAACCAGGTTACCCAGAGACAATTCATCATATGCCTCTTTTGGGCAACTCTGTCACAGAGGGCAGCGTGGTCCTTTCATTCTTAGATTTGTGCTTCTACACAATACGCATTGTTTTGGAATATATACCTAGGTGGTGAAACTCTAAGAAAGATCAAGATGTCAATTAGCACAAAAGTCCAGGTATCGATTACATCAGGGGAGGAGGTTGGAGATTTTAGTTAGCATTTGAAGGACTTCCAGAGTACTTGGTAATGTTCTCTATTTCTTAACCTGTGGGAAGTAGCTAGGTGCTAAAGATACTATCTTCACTTAAATTCTACATGTGTTTAAAATGCTCTTCTGTACATATCATACACTTGATGATAAAAATTCACAGGCAGACACCAGAGCAAAGCCACCTCTGAAGTAATGAGATCATGGGTTCAGCTGTACTCTCTGGGCCTTGAACGGAAGGAAATGAGGAAAGGGAAACAAGGGTTCTTCCTCCTTGAGAGGCATGATCCAGAGGCAACAGAAACAGCAATAAGATCCCTGATTTCTGGATCAGCTAGTGCACACTTAGGTGGCACCAGGTCTTGCAGGCTTGGACCGACGGAGCCCTCACCTCCCATTCTTGGGGTCTTTGTTAGAAATCGTGCCTTGAACAGCAGCACAAGGGTGGTTTCAGACCGGTTCAATAGATGGGTCTCATAGTGGTTAGAATCCTGTCGGAGTGACCTGGCATTCACCAAAGACAGCTCTGCAGAAAGATACAACCAAGAACAACACCCTAAGCTACCTATTGGGGATCTACCTATTGGGGATTCTGAGGACTTTGTGGACCTCAAAACCTATCCTGACATGAAAAAGTACCATGAGGCAGAGACACATAAATAACAGCAATGATGTAACCCCCAGGGGCTTGGCAAGAAGTAGAGGGTGCATCCAAAAGGATTTTAACTGTGGAGGATTTAATAAGAGTCTATTCATACGGATGCATGGAGAAGCAGTAAAGGATGGTGAGGCGGGGAGGAGAGGTAAAGAAGTACCCTTCACATTTCTTTCCTCCTGCTCTCCACACCCCCTGCCAGTGCCTCCCATTGGCAGAACCCAGCTAAGAGCTGAAGAATAAAGGAACCTGGATGTTGTAAGTCAGCCTCTGGAGCACAGAGCAAGGTAGAAAGGATGGGAAGAGGGAGAAAAAGCAGCCACTTCCCACCTCACTAACAGCTTGGGGTGTTGCTCTTGGTTGTATCTTTCTGCAGAGCTGTCCTTGGTGAATGCCAGGTCACTCCAACAGGATTCTAACCATGATGAGACCCATCTATTGAACTGGTCTGAAACCACCCTTGTGCTGCTGTTCAAGGCATGATTTTTTTTTAAACTACATTTTTTAAATTTATAGTAGTATGTATTACAGTTCATACTATACATATAGAGCATCTTTTTACATAAAACAGTTTGTATTCAAAGTATATTCACAGCATTCAAGTCTTCAATCGTGCATTTAGAATAATGATATCCATCTTATTCAACCACTTTTCCCCCCTTCCCCCCTTGCACCCTCCCTTCCCCTCCCTTCCCTTTGACCATTATAGTGTTCCTCTAGTCCTCCTATGTACCCCGACCCATCAATACTGTGAACCGGCTTCCTTATATCAGAGGAAACATTCGGTATTTGGATTTTTGAGATTGACTGATTTCACTTAGCATTATATTCTCCAACTTCATCCATTTACATGCAAATGTCATTATTTTATTGCTGAATAAAATTCCATTGTGTATATATACCACATTTTCTTTATCCATTCATCTACCGAGGGACATCTAGGTTGGTTCCACAACCTAGCTATTGTGAATTGTGCTGCTATAAACATTGAGTTAGCTGTGTCACTGTAATATGCTGTTTTTAAGTCCTTTGGGAATAGACCCAGGAGTGGGATGGCTGGGTCATAGGGTGGTTCCATTCCCATTTTCCCAAGAAATCTCCAAACTGCTTTCCATAATGGTTGTACCATTTTGCAGTCCCACCAGCAATGTATGAGTGTGTCAAGGCACGATTTCTAACAAAGACCCCAAGAATGGGAGGTGAGGGCACCGTCGGTCCAAGCCTGCAAGACCTGGTGCCACCTAGGTGTACACAGGCTGATCCAGAAAGCAGGATTTCAGGCAGGATTCCAGAGAAGATCCCAGGCTGCTCTCAAGCCAGGCTGTGCACCCCGTGGTCGCTATGTGCAGCCTTGTCCAAGGGAAGATAGACATCTAGAAACCTCACCTGTGTGGCTCTGGGGTTTTGTGGAATGACTACACCTGGGCTGAATATTTGATGAATGACACTGCTGGCCGAATATAGGAAGGCCTGGGAGGGTTTGCCTGTGGCTGGTGGCATTTTTATTCCTTTCCCAACTTTGACCCAGAGGAAAGGAGAAGCTCCATCCCAGCACCGGGATACACGGTTCTCACCAGCATCCTTTCCGGTTTCTTGGAGAGAGGACCTTTGTTTTCCTCGTCTTTCACAGAGTGAGTCAGAGCTGACCTGCTCCCAGCATCTCTGGTCACCTTCCTGTTGCCCTTCCCCTTGGAGATCAAAGCTCACCTCAGGGGAACCTCAGAGGGAAGAAACAGCCAACGGAACCCCCAGGGCCAGGCAGGAAAAGCAAGTAAACAAGTGATTGACGCACTTGGAGACAGGCGGGGGGTGAGGGGCAGGGAAGTTGAGGAAGCTGTCCAGGATGGGGGCGGGGCCCTGAGGGCTTGGGCAACAAGTATTGTTCCTCAGGGTTCCCAGGGAACAAGGTAGGCCTCCAACAAAACAAACGTGCCAGGAGGACAGGCTATTTGTGTTGATAAACACGAGAGGGGAAGTGACTAGCAGGAGGCAGGGTGGATTTAATTGAAATGTGCCTTATTCTGGGAATCTCTATACTTGGCTCCTACGGGACACCACAGGAAGAGGGAGAAGGAGCTGGGACAAAAGGAGACAGTGTGTTGTTGTTAAACACAGGGGACCTGGTGTTGGGCAGACCTGGGTTCAAATCCCGAGGCCTTTATTTCCCAGCTCTGTGATTTGGTGTTATTTAATTTCTCTAAGACTTGATTCTATTATCTGTGAAATGGGAATGATAATTCCTCACCTTGAAGGCTTAAGATAATGTACTTGAAGTATCTAATGCATAGAAAGTTCTTTAAAAACAACAACAACAAACACACTCTCCATTGAGAAGGTGTCCTGTGAGTGAGGGAAAGGAATTGTGGGAGGAAGCAGTGTGTTCCAGGGACAGTACTGCCTCCTGGGTTTTAGTCAAGGCTCTGGTAACAAAGTCACCATGTGAGCAAGGAAATGCTCACCATGTGAGCAAGTTAATCCTTATCTCTGGGGCTGAGTTTCACCTCCCTAGAATGAGGGTCTGTTCAACTCCAAGGCTGTTAATGCTCCAAGCATATAGTTTACCAACTCCAAAGAAAGAACTCGGAGGACTCAGTGGAGAGGTTTTGGACGTTACTCATGCACTTCTAGGCAACATCAGGCTGGGATTCAATGGAGGGGCACACAGCACCAGCAAGCAGAGGGAACATATAGGTTAGGTTGCATGCCCACTGAGCGGACGGATTTCCTCAGACATTTTATGAGTACATTTTTTAAACTTTGTAACCAAGGTTGGAGGTAAGGGAAGTGGCCAGCTTCCCCTCTCCATTTCCTTCATTATCACACTCTTTAGAGTCCATCCTACCTCACTGCAAGCTTTCCTAGGCACTGAATAGTGTTTACCCCATCAGCCTCCTGGACAAGAGGGTTCTTTTCAGTGCCAGGATCCTGGGTTCTAAAGCAAATTTCTACAAGAAATTTTATGCATTCAAGGAAATTCTCTGACTGAAAAATAATGCTGAGGCAGCCAAGTGAGACGTCTGTTCCCACCATCACGATGGTCTCCCTGTTAGAGTAGGTAGGTTGATGCACATGAACCCGCGTGTGGGGAGAGGGAGAACAGGGCTCGTTCCATCTCCAGTGATGAACGGCCACTCGGCCTCAGGTGTCCATACACCACCCACCACCTCCCCCTAGAGTTTCACTAGGCAGTGATGGGAAACTTTCCAACACAGTGAAACTGGCATAAGTGCACTGCATTTAGGTGGGAAATGGCTGTACTGGCCTCAGATGAATAACCCACGGAGTGGGAGGACCCCAAGCAGGCCATAAAAACCCACAGTGCAGAAGCCATGAGGCTCCTCCTCTCCTGCTTCTCTCCTCCTCTCCTCCTCCACATTCTCCGGACCATGCTCATTTCACTAAATAAACCCTTTATGCTTTTTCTATGTGTCTTGACTAAAATCTTGCTTTTGAGAAGACAACACCTGAGGAATGCATCACCCAGTAACATCCTCAGGAACTTTGCTCTTATCAGAATGGCGCTGCCGTTTCTCAAAACATACTCATTTTTTTAGAATTATCCGCAGAGCCAGCCAAATTAGAAAATCATCTCATTGTTTCATACCCACTAGTTGTTTCTCCACCTCCTCCTCCTCCTTCTTTTGTATTTTTATTCTTTGACCAAAAAAAAAAAAAAAAAAGCTCTCATTCCTGTAAAGCAAATTAGATTCCGATTCCAGTTTTGCCTACTGACTAGAATGGAGGACCTTAACTACATATATTTTCGTCCTTGTTCTGTTCCTCTGGAAATTGGGGACAAGAATAGCCACCTCACAGAATTGCCACAGCAAGACAAGGGCCAAGACATCAGTGTCAAACAAGACGCCGGGCTCAGGGTAGGCAGTTAAATGCACGTGTACTTCATTCTGGAATTCCTTCCTCCTCCCAATCACTCACTTCACCCGCTAAAGAAACTCAGGAAACTATGAGGCGCCAAATGATTTTCATCCATTTCCAAAAATCCAATGCTTTTGGAGGCCAAATTTGCTACCATGAAGTATATTCAAAGGGTTGTGCTCAGACTTGAATAATTTCTTTTCTTTTCTTTTTTTTTTTTTTTTTTTTTTGGTTCTGGGGATTGAACTCAGGGGCACTCGGCCGCTGGACCACATCCCCAGCCCTTTTTTGTATTTTATTAGTGACAGGGTCTCACTGATTTGCTGAGTGCCTCATCATTGCTGAGGCTGGCTTTGAACTCGCGATCCTCCTGCCTCAGCTTCCCAAGTGCTGGGATTACAGGCATGTGCGCCACTGCGCCCGGCCAAACGATTTCTTTTTACACTAAGTTGGTGTGTGTCTGTGTGTGTACATTTGGCATTTAGTAAAATCTTTCACCAGCAGATCAATCCTTAGCGTGTGCTTACCTGGCTTCAGAAAGCAAGGGCTCAGGATGATATGCAGAGCCGGGGAAATACTGGGTGCATGGTGGCACTTTGGAGTCAGCTATGCCTGGTCTCTGGGCTCAGGGAAACCCACTCTGGCTGCGTGACCTCTGTCAGTCCCATCATCCCTTGAGGTCCAGTTTACTCACCAGGAACATGGGGATGATGACATAAGCCTCATGAACTTGCTGTGAGGATCGTAGGTGAGAATTTTATGGACAAGCACAGAGGCACCAATGGGCATAACGTTAGTTATGGCTACGTATGTTGCATAAGGCTCCATCGTACTCGTCTCTTACCCACAGGGCAGCAGGGAAAGATGGGGTCAGAGGAGGAAGGGGCAGCCTCGCAGCCTTATCTCTGTCCCAGCACAGCCTCTATAAAGAACAACTCTTGCCTGGCATGGTGGTACATGCCTGTAATCCTAGCCGCTAAAGCAGGAGGATCGTGAGTTCAATGCCAGCCTCAGCAAAAGCAAGGCACCCAGCAACTCAACGAGACCCTGTCTCTAAATAAAATATAAAGTAGGGCTGGGGATGTGGCTCAGGGGTCAAGTGCCCCTCAGTTCAATCCCCAGTACCCAGAAGAGAGAGAGAGAGAGAGAGAGAGAGAGACTCTCAGGTGCTGCCCAGTTCCTCTGCGCATCATCAGTGGAAGAGTAGTGCTTCATTCTGGCCTTGGGAAACTATTTCTCAGCCTGGTGCTGGGGCTGGCACACTCAGCCCCAAAGCTGCCAGGCAAGTTTCAAACCTGTTTATGCAATACCTTCACCTGCGGCCGCCTGATTGGTTTATCAGCCCTGGCCCCGGGAACGTTTCCTCACAATGAGCAGTGACATTTACGGCTTCACAAAGTGCAAGAGAAACATTTTTCTTGCTGACTCCTCTTTCCCTCGCTAATGAAGCGGTCATTATAGCCATCCAAAGGTGGACTCTGGCGGCCAAAAAAGGTGCCATAACTCCCAGGGGAGAAGCATTGTGAATGTCAAACACTTGACAGTACTGTCTGGAGTGCCCTGGCCAGCTGCTGGAGAACTGTAAAGCCAAAGTCATGTTTCTTCTTGTTCCGCATCCAGGGCTGGCTTCACGGGCTGGCCGCGGGTGTGATCCCGTGGAGCCCGCTCGCGGAAGGGCCCTGCTCTCTGCCTAATAATCTGCATTTAAACTGATATTGCACCATGCAAATAATTTAAAACCATAATTTGCTTTTAACAGCAAATTTAGAAACACCACAACAAGTTGAGAGAAGGCAGGAGAAAGGGAAAACTTCCTGTTTTTGTACATGTACTGGCACTTTTCCAACAAGGACTCCTGCATTTTCGTTTGTATAATTGCAAATACACGAACCCTGGGTGAAACAAAAGGCCCTTTCATCTTCCTCCCCTGCTACCTCTCAGTGGCAATCTTTCTGTCACTCTGTCTCCTTGCTTCTTTGCCCACCAATGCCAGTGTTCTCACCTGCTTAGAACTCCTGGAGAGGTTGGACTGGACTCACCGGTGGCTAAGAAATCGGAGATGCAGCCAGGCCCGCCTCTACTGTCACAGTCGGGATAGCAGACGGTAGCAGACGCATCTCAGTCACATCTGTCAGGCCCTTTCTGTCAAGCCACACATAAGACCTGCATAGATGAGTCCAGCTAAATGGGGGTTTCCCAAGATGTGTTGGGGGTGCTCTATGAGACGGGTTTAGTGGCCAAAGATATTTTGGGAAGTGCTACATGATTGTTCCCTTTTTGAAGACTCACAAAGCCCAGTAGCATGGGTAGTAAAAGTTCTGAAAAGTCGTGTAGCAAAGCCCAAAGCATCCAACCTGTTTCACTCTGATGAACCCAGATTCGTTTTTTCTTTCTTTCTTTCTTTCTTTCTTTCTTTTCTTTCTTTCTTTCTTTCTTTCTTTCTTTCTCTTTCTTTCTTTTTTTCTTTCTTTTTTGTAACAGGGATTGAACCCAGGGGGCATTTAACCACTGAGCCACATCCCCAACTCTTTTCTTTTTAAATTTTTTTTTTTTTTTTGTAGTTGTAGAAGGACAGAATGCTTTTATTTGATTTGTTTATTTTTATGTGGTGCTGAATATTGAACCCAGTGCCTCACACATGCTAGGCAAGCACTCTGCCACTAAGCTACAGCCCCAGTCCCCCAACTCTTTTTTTTTAAATATATTTTTATTTAGAGACAGGGTCTTGCTAAGTTGCTTTGTGCCTCACTAAATTGCTGAGGCTAGCTTTGAACTCAAAAGCCTCCTGCCTCAGCCTCTTGAACTGCTGGGATCACAGGTGAGGGCCACCGCACCTGGCCAGAATTTTCAAAGTGTGTTATTTGCCAGACAGATTTCAATTCCCTTCACTGTTATAACATCCCTGCTGGCCCCTGCACAGTGGCGCACTCTAATCCCAGAGGCTCAGGAGGCTGATGCAGGAGGATTGTGAATTCAAAGCCAGCCTCAGCAATTTAGTGAAGCACAAAGCAATTTAGCAAGAACTTGTCTCTGAATAAAAGATAAAAAAAGGGCTGGGGATGTGGCTTAGTGGTTCAGCACACCTGACATCAATGCTTGGTACCAAAAAAAAAAAAAAAAAAAAAAAAAAAAAAAAAAAAAAAAAAAAGAAAGAGTGCTGTTCTAACCCCCCTGAATATCCTCAGAGTCAACAGTGTAGTTCAGTGTGTATAAGTCTGGCTCTGGACTCACACCCTCTAGATTTGAATCACGCTTCCACCAGGACCCTAGGAGAAGTTTCTTATTGCCCCAAGCCTCAGTTTTCTCATAAGATAAAATGGGATTTATAAGCCTATTTTTTAGGGTTGTTGTGAGGATTGAATGAGGCCATATGTGAAATGTATACAGTAGACACTTCAAAAAGATAAAAAGGTCTTGTTACTAAAATCCCAGGCCAAGCCAGGCATGGTGGCGCACGCCTGTAATCCCAGCACTTGGGAGGCTGAGGCAGGAGGATCAGGAGTTCAAAGCCAGCCTCAGCAATGGCGAGGCACTTAGCAACTCAGTGAGACCCTGTCTCTAATAAAATACAAAAAAGGTCTGGGATGTGGCCCAGTGGTCGAGTGCCCCTGAGTTCAATCCCTGGTACCAAAATAAAATAAAATCCCAGGCCAGTGCTTTCCCCCCACCGGCCGTTCCTGCCCCCAGCAACCACATGCTTGGGTCTGTGTCTGCTCGCCTCTGTCTCTCCCTGCGTCCTTAGCCCTCAGCTCTTGGTTCATTTTGAAGTCAGCATCCTGCAACCCAATAACCTGCATTTGTGGTTCCACCTGCCAGTGCTAGGTTTTGTTTTATAATTTTTTTCTTATCACCCTGCAGAAACTGGACTGCAGTGAGGACAAGGGGCCGGGAGGATATAAGGTCTCTTTTGTCATGATGTGATGAAAAGTTGGTGGTCTGTGTCCTCATTCAAGAAACGCCTTTGTCTGTTTAAGGAGATGTTCCTTTAAATGCACCCAAGTGTTTATAGCTATAAATATGACAATGCAATGACATCTGGCTGCTGAGGGATAGATACATGGCTCTGGGCTGAGCAATGCCCAGAGGCAGAACGTCCGATTGGGGAAGATTGCAGTTAGTGGAACTGTCTGTTCCTCACGGAGACTTTCATCCAAAGCAAGAACACCAGTGCAGTCAACGAGACGTCCTGCGTTGGCCGGCTGCTGGCTGGTGCGTTCTCTGTTTCTTGGCTCCTCAGCTCCAGCCACGGGGCTTGTCTCTCTCAGAGAGGACCTGCTGAAGAGAACCCAGGAAACTCTCTGGGCTTGTGGGTAGATGCAGAGAGAAGGGCACCAGGTGAACCTTCCGTAGCAGTCAGAACCCAGGGAGAGCAGCAGAGAGCGCTCCAGGTAACACAGCCCTGCAGGAGTTAAGACTGCATTGTGTGCTCACAGGAGGACTAGACCACAGGTCACCTCAAGGCCACGTTCAAGGTCTCTCCTCCACAGCTGCAGACCTGAGGCCAGGTAACTGCTGTAGTTGCTTCCACTGTCACTGTAGTGTGAACTCATGAAATTGGTGACTAGCAAATGGAACCTGGCCTATGGCAGGGGCAACCCCATCTGCTCGACCTGCTTGCTTCCTCCTTCCAAATCTTGCCTGAGTTTATCTTGCCTTAGTCTCTCTAGCTGCAAAGGAGCCCAGGAGTAAATTTTTAATCTTCAGCCTCATAATGCAGGCAGGGGATGAGGTGAGGATTCCAGAGGCCAGCTCAGGTCTACCTGCTACACAGAACAGGAGCGGCTCCCACCTAAGTGCCTGGGACTTGCCAGATGCCTACCAGGGGGCTCACGTGTTCATCCAGTTGGAGTTCCCCTAACAGTCCTCGGAGGAACGTGGAACAATAGCCCCATTTTACAGATGAGAAAACTGAAGAACAGAGACATCGAGTAAGGGTCACAGTCTGTGATGGTTCATTTATGTCAACTGGGTGGGGTGTGGTGTCAAGTTGTTGAGCTAAATACCATATAGACATTGCCATGAAGGTATTTTTTTTTAGATGTTATTAATGTTTAAATCATCACACTTTGAGTAAACCTGATTACCCTCCTCATTGTGGTTGGAACTCATCCAATCAGTTGAAGGCTTTAAGAGAAAACACTGAGGTCCCCAGAGGAAGAAAAAATCGGGGCCACCAGACCTCCCTGTGGGCTCAAAATGGCAACATTGACTCCTGCTGGAATTTCCGAACTGCTGTCTCATCTTGCAAATGACAGACTTGCCAGTCCCAGAGTCACGTGAGCTGATTAATTAGAGACAGGAGATTATAGATTAGATAGAGATTATAGAATTGTAGACTCCTGCTGGTTCTATTTCTCTGGAGAACCCAGAATAGTGAAAGGTCCAACAAGAAGCAGTCAATGGGGCTGGGATGTAGCTCAGTGGTAGAGCTCTTCCTTAGCATGTAGAAGGCCCTGGGTTCAATTCCCAGCACCAAAAAAGAACAGACACAAAAGGAAAGAGCAGTAAATGATGTGGTGAGTTTAAAATGTGGGTTTGTCCAACTCGAAATCTCTTGGAAGACAAACTTTAGACAGCCTCCTATTCTTTTTTTTTTTTAAAAAATATCTTTATTTATTTATTTTTATGTGGTGCTAAGGATCAAACCCGGTGCCTCACATGTGCAAGGCAGGTGCTCTACCACTGAGCTACAGCCCCAGTCCTAGACAGCCTCCTATTCTTAGGCTTTCAACAGATCCCAGGGCTTGGGTGAGTTCTAGACTTGATGGGGGGGGGGAGGGGGGGGAGACAGACCAAGCATTCTGGGATATACCAGAGGGAGCGGAAGCACTGGTCTCCCTAATGTGTAGTCCCAGGTTGTGGGGAGGTAGCTGGATTTGTTTGATGGGAATTCTTCAGATATTTATTGAGTATGCATTAGGGGACCAGAGACTGTGTCGGCTTCCAGTTGATGTAGAAACCACATTCAGAACAACAGCCCCAACTTTACAGTCCTTGGCTTCAGGCTTGAGGAGGGTGCCTCAAGTCGATGTTTCCCTGTTCTCCTGGAAATCGCCTGAAAGAAACAAGGAGAACAAGAAACTGAATTCAAACTTGGTCTTTATTAAAACTATAAGAAAGTTGAGCCCAGAGCAGTGGCACCTGCCTGTAATCCCAGCAACTCTGGAGGCTGAGATAGGAGGATTGCAAATTCTAGGCCAGCTTGGGCAACTTAGTGAGACCCTCTCTCAAAATAAAAAATAAAAAAGGGCTGGGGATGTGGCTCAGGGGTAAAGTGCCCTGGGTTCAATCCCCAGCACCAAAAAAGAAAAAAGAAGAGGGGGCAAAAAGCTTTGAAACTCTAAATAGGGAGGCAGAGTGTCAAAAGATGTCAAACTAGATGAGGAGCAAGGGAAGGAGGAGGACAAAGACTGCGATGGCTGCAGGTAGCAGAGTTGGCAAAGAACCCTTATCCAGGGCAGCGGTAAAACTGGGTCCCAGATCCACAACTGGAGTGTCCCTGGTCCTGACTTGGTCCCTGAGGAAGCAGAGGAAGGAAGGAGAAGGGCTGGCTTGAGGAACCCTGCAGGCAGGCAGTGTCTGCAGGAAACAGCAGATCGGTGTGAGGGCCGGGAGCGGAGGGGCATTGGGACCAGGCCAGCAGCTGTTGACACCCATTGTGTGATGAGAAGACTCAAACTTACATCCCAGGGCTCTGAGGAAGAGTCCTGCTGGGTCAGGGACTTCCTGCATGGACTTCTGCAAATACCACATCAAGGATATAGTGCTCACTCAAAGTTCATTCCTCAAAGTGTTATAAAGGTGGGTGACTTCTGCTTCTGAACACAGCAGCATAACAGGGACTGAATTTACCCTCTGCCTAAAAAACCCACACACGAAAAACGAGTGACAAAATGTTTGAAGCAAAGATGTTCAAAATATTAGCTATCACCCAGTGACTCTCAGTGAGCCCTAAGAACTAAGGAACGTATTAGGTGAGCCCTTCACTTGCTCCCAGTTATTGCTGAGAGGCAAGTTTGAGTCAGAGCCTGGTGGTCTCTCAGCTTAGAAGGAGGACGTGGGAGACCTGAGAGGCCAAGGGGACTAGAAGAGAATAATAACAGGAGAGGAAAAGCAGAATGCGCACGTGCTCCAAGGTCCCCTTGAACTCAAGCCCTGATCAGTGCACACACATGAACAGACTACTGGAGGTGGGGGACAAGAACCCCCCTGAAGGATTAGAGGAAACATTCCTGCCTGAGACAAGATGCCAGCTTGTACCACTTCTACTGAGACATTCTATAACATGGATGAAGCTCACAATTATTATGCTAAAAAAAAAAGAACAAAAAGTATTCACTGTAGGATGTCATTTTTATAGACTATTTTAGAAAATGCAAAGTACATTTATTTATTTTTGAAACAGGGTCCTGTTACATTGCCTAGGCTGACCCTGGACTCCTGGGGTCGAGGGATCCTCCTGCCTCAGCCTCCCGAGGAGCCGGGGCTACAGGTGTGTACCACCAGGCCTGGCTCAGAAAATGCAAACTAATCTAAAGGACAGAAAACAAACCTGTAGTACATGGGAATGTGGAAAGTGGTGGTAAAAGTACATGTGAAAGATTATGAAGGATACAAACTGTTTGGAGTGATGGAAGTGTTTAGTGTCTAAGTATGGTGATGTTTTCATGAGTAAATGCATATGCTTATGCATCAAGTGGTACACTTAAATATGTACTTAAATATGTTATTATTGTCACTTAAGTATGTAATTACACATATGTAATTATGCCTCAATAAATAAATATTTTAAAAATACCGCTGAAGCCGGGCGCGGTGGCGCACGCCTGTAATCCCAGCACTTTGGGAGGCTGAGGCAGGAGGATCGCGAGTTCAAAGCCAGCCTCAGCAATGGCGAGGCACTTAGTAACTCAGTGAGACCCTGTCTCTAAATAAAATACAAAAAAGGGCTGGGGATGTGGCCCAGTGGTCGAGTGCCCCTGAGTTCAATCCCCGGTACCACAAAAAAAAAAAAAAAAAAAAAAAAAAATACCGCTGAGTGTAGTGGCACATGCCAGTAATTCCAGTGACCTGGGAGGTTGAGGCAGGATTATGGGAAATTTAAGGCAACATAACAAGACCATGTCTCAAATTTTTTTTTTTTTTTTTTTGTGGTGCTGGGGATTGAACCCAGGGCCTTGTGCATGCGAGGCAAGCACTCTACCAACTGAGCTATATCCCCAAGCCCCTCATGTCTCAAATTTTTAAAAAGGGCTGGGGGTGTAGCTCAGTGGTAGAGCACTTGCCTAGCATGCACAAGGTCCTGGGTTCAATCTCAAACACATACACAAAAATAAATGTGTGTGTTAAGTGTTTGGTGTTTAAGTATGATATATACATATCTTGTATATATATATGTGTGTGTGTGTTTGTATGTATGGAGAGAGAGAGAGGGAGATACAGAGAGAGAGAGAGAGAGAGAGAGAGAGGGGGGAGAGAGAGAGCAAGAGCAAGCGCATCATTGTTACAAAGAAAATGCCTGAAAATGAATTATATGTTTTGGAAGAGTCTGGGGACCTGATGCATGTGAGCTTGGAGATACCGATGCCTCAGAATACAGCCAAGAAATGAATGGAGGAAAGCAGCCCTGTCTGACAGCAGTGGAGATTGAGAACTCCTCAACTGTACTGTGATGCTCCTGCCCGTCCCGCCTGAGGAACGGAGGCCGCCCTGGAGTTTATATGAGCCCTGCGAATGTGGAGTGTGTACATTGGAAGAGCGACATTTGCCAGTTTCTTCAGAAGGACTTTCTTTTTTGAAGAGTGGAAGACATTAAGACAATGAATAACAGATCGTACAGAAGTTTGAAATGACATTGGCAGAGTTAAAAGAAATTTAAAAGTTGTCACATTCATTTAGGGGACAACTAAGGACATTTAAATAGCAGTTTTATTTTAGATTTTAGAATTATTGTTAATTTTCTGCCGGGCGTGGTAGCGCACGCCTATAATCCCAGCACTTGGGAGGCTGAGGCAGGAGGATCGCTAGTTCAAAGCCAGCCTCAGCAATGGCGAGGCACTTAGCAACTCAGTGAGACCCTGTCTCTAAATAAAACACAAAAGAGGGCTGGGGATGTGGCCCAGTGGTCGAGTGCCCCTGAGTTCAATCCCCGGTACCAAAAAAAAAAAAAAAAAAAAGAAGAAGCAGGGCGTGGTGGTGCATGCCTATAATCCCAGCACTTGGGAGGCTGAGGCAGGAGGATCGCAAGTTCAAAGCCAGCCTCAGCAGTGATGAGGCACTTAGCAACTCAGTGAGACCCTGTCTCTAATAAAATACAAAAAAGGGCTGGGGATGTGGCCCAGTGGTCGAGTGCCCCTGAGTTCAATCCCCAGTACAAAATAAATAAATAAATAAAGAAAGAATTATTGTTAATTTTCTGAGGTGTGAGCATGATGTTGTAAGGGAATTTTTTTCAGTACTGGGGATTGAGCCCAGGGCCTTGAACCTGCTAGGTAAGCTCTCTACCTTTAAGCTACAGCTCTATGCCTTTTTATTTTATTTTGAGACAGGTTCTCTTTAAGTTGCCCAGGCTGGCCTTGAACTTGTCATCTTCCTGCCTCAGCTTCCCAAGTATCTGGGATTATAGGTGTGTACCTCCACAGCTGGAAAAATGTCCTTATTTACAGGAGATTTATGCTCAAATATTTAAGGGTGAGTGCCATGATGTCTATGGTTTTATTCCAAATTATTCAGCCAAAAAAGTATAGATCACACATAAAGAAAAAGAGAACATGGTGAAATGTTAACCATTAGTGAATATTGGTGAAGGTATGTAGGGTGTTGGGTGTACTAATCTTTCAACTTTTTTTCTTTTAATAAATGTGAAGTTTCCAAAATATAAAGTCATCCAATTAGGAACAGAATGTCAAAGCAGCAAAAATATCTTTTTGAGAAATGCAGATCTAAAATAAGCATCTCTCTGAGGAAGTATCTGGGGCAAAAAACACAATCAGATGACTTGAAATAATTCCTATACACCGGAAGATGTGCTCACTGCTGGGGAAACTGAGAAAAAAAAAGTAGAATATGAAGAAGACATTGCAGACCTGGAACTCTGTGGAAAGGTTATGCATGTTTCCTAATAATTTTGTCTTAAAAAAAAAAAAAAAAAAAACCTTCCAGAGGAGAAAATTCCCTAATAAAAATAAACTTAAGTAAAGATGATGTCTGGCCTGTGCTCTATGAAGTCCAAAAAAACAAACTATCCCAGACCTAAGTTGGCAGGGAACTGTTATTTCACAAAAAGGAGAAGATTGGAATGAATGCAATTCTGAGCCCAGGGAATTAATCAAATCCTGCCTGAAATCTCACTAAGTCCTAGAAGCAGCTCCATCACACAAACAGATGAAAGGCTCACCCTGAATAATAATGCTGAGCTACCAAAACACCCAGTGAGTGACCACAGTGAGAAGACAAGAAGTCAGAGAAGACAGACAATAGCGACTTCTTGGGCAAAATTAAGAATAGTTGAAAAAAGTGGAGTCTGTTTCCAATCAGAAGGAGTGATGGGGTGTCCGCCAGGCGTGAGCTGGAAGCACAGAGGAGCGGGACACTGACCCCAGGGCTCAGCACTCCGTCAAAGCTCACCTGGAAAAGGCCACACAGCCTTGCAGCAGAGCCCAGGTTCCTAATGGCCCCGGACAGGCAGAGCGACTCGGCACTGGGAAGAGGGAGACACACAGCTCTTGGCCGCAAAGGAAGATGGTTTATAAACATGAGGATGAATTACAGGGGGCCGGGGCGAGATCTCATCAAACCCGCATTGCTCTTAATGATCAGAAAGTTCTTGACAGCAGGCGACCACTTGTGCTGCAGAAAAGAGCTCTTACTGGAGAGAAGAGACTGGCTGCCAGCCTGGGACAGAGATGAATACAAATAAAACCAAGGCACCAGAGCTTCCAACATCTGTGACTGTGACTCCAGGAAGACACCATCATCTAATCCCACTGCAAAACAGAACACTCCTTTGAGCCCAACCCACTCTCCCAGCCCACCTACCAGAACTGGAGATGTCCTTTATCTAGGGCCAGCTGTTAGCCGCCGGAAAGGGATTGCAGCCTGGAACGGCAGCGCCGCGGGAAGGAGTCCGGAGACAGGATGGAGACGAAAAAAATCTTTAATCTTTCTGTCTCTGTCTCTTGTAATTTCTAACACTACATACACACTCTCACAGGAAACCAACCACGTACTCTTACAAGAAACTACAATGTATCTATACAATAGCGATAACCCTGTCCTTTCACTCTCACAAGAAACCAAGCCACGTACTCTTACAAGAAACTACAATGTATCTATACAATAGCGATAACCCTGTCCTTTCTCTCTCTGGTCTCATCCCATGCGCCCGAGCAGGAATGGTGCTTGCTCGATCTGCCGAGTCACTCCTCAAATCTCTCGAGATCTTGGGCCAAGTCCCGTGAGACTACGGAAGGCGACAATGCCCAAAAATGTCAATCTGCTGAGTCATTGCTCAAATCTCTCGAGATCCTGGGCCAAGTCCCGTGAGACTACGGAAGGCGACAATGCCCAAAAATGTCTATGGCCCATAGTCAACCGCAATCTTAGCTATCTCCCCAAACAGGGCTCCTGCATTTCCCCCTTTTGTTTTAAAAGAGGGGATGCTCTAGGACGTCTATGTGCAACCAACATTCTTACCCGTCATTGGATAATCAAGGCTGTGCCCTTGACTCCTGTCTTAGGTTGATATGTCGGCCACATGAGACTGTCCCGTGCGACTGTGCCTGTCTTAGGTTGTCCCCCTCTGGGGATCTTACCCGTCATTGGCTAACCAGCCATCCAATGGAGCCCTTTAGGATCGACTGTGTAAGATGACTAACAGCCGTCCAATTGGGAGGAGATGCTGCGGCTTTAAGGCGACAAGCCTTTTGGTGACAAGTCAAATTGCATAGCATATCAAATTCTTTAAACAAATCAGCTGCCCTAAGTTCTATCAAGTAACACAGTGAGTTCTCTAAACAAATACCCGCAAGGTACTGTCCCATGAAGTCCCAAACAATGAAAGATCAAAATGTCCACTTGTTATAACACGTAGATCTAGGAGGCCCCATGCATGCAGAGCAGAGGCCACACTGCTGGTGAGGTTGTTTGACATTTGAGCAGCAGGGATGCTTGCAGCGACCGCGATCCCTGCAGCTGTAGAAGCAGCCGTCTTTTTTATGTCTAGACGATGCCACCGGCAAATCTTCAGGGCCCGCTATCTAGAGACTGAAGCATCAATTGTTAAAGGAAAGGCAGTGCTATTCCAGCACTGAGTCAAGAGGCGAGTTGTCAAACTAAATAATAGAATTATTAGATTGGAAAAATAAGTTGATTTCTGCTCACACACATTGCAGCCTGAGCTCCCACAAACATAGGCTGGCAAAATATCATATTTAGAACAAAACAAAGAAAGACTGAGGGTAATTACTGCATTAAAGATAGATTAAAGAAAAACTAAAAGCACTTTGGAGAAATAATTTGTTAGCTGGAACTCTCGAGTTTCTGCATACACAGCAGTCCTTTACCTGTTGAAATAATTGAAATTAATCATTTATTAAACAAATGAAGTTAATAACAAATAAGCAACCTCATGTCAAAACACCAAAATATCAGGTTATACAGCCCTAGTCATATTTTTTGCTAAAGAGAAGTCCCTGGGACACCTATAAAACAAAATTGAAGGTACCTTCACTTATTAAATTATTTACCCATTTTGAATACTCTTAAACTTAAATGAATTAGAGTTATTTGGATCCATATATATATATTCACAAGCGCTTTGTTATTTTTGATGTCACACTGGACAGACGCACATACAAACATATATTTGTGACGTCACATTAACATGAAATTTAGACAAATACACAAATAAACACATATATAAAAAGTAAAAATATATATATATATATAATTGTGTGCACACTAAAGAGAGATCTCTTCGTCCCAGCTGGGAGGAATGACACTTAAGTTGTGACATATTTTGAAGGACTCTTTTAAGGGAATCATTCCATATCTTCATCATGGTCCTCTTGATTTTGTACCTTTTTTATTAATCTTGATTCCTCAACAACTTCATCTTGATCCTTTTGATGTGGTACCTGCTTTATTAATCTAGATGGTATCCATATTGGAGAGGATTCATGCTTTGGAAAGACACAAACAGATCCTCTCCCCCAAATTAATACTGGATCCGGACCCTTCCATGTACCTGAAAGAACATCCTTCCAGTAAACCAAAGGTTTATGTTGTTGATGTGGGTTCCAATGTCTGTCTCCAGCAGAATAACCATCAGAGTCTAAAGTTAAAAAATTTAAAGTAAACAGGGCAACTGCCAATCTGTCCTTAGGATTTTTCCAGTTTCCTTCTTTCTGTTTTAACAACATAACTTTTAGTGTGCGGTTTGCTCTTTCAATAATGCCTTGACCCTGAGGATTGTATGGGATGCCTGTTTTATGGGATATGTTGAATTTTGCGCAAAACTGTTTGAAAGATGAAGACATATAAGCGGGACCATTATCTGTTTTAAGCATTTTGGGGATGCCCAATGCAGCAAAAGCTTGTAAACAATGAGATGTGACATCTTTAACTTTTTCTCCGGAATGTAAGGAAGCAAAAATCATGCCTGAGCATGTATCTATGGTTACATGAATAAATTGCAATTTTCCAAAGCTTGGCTCATGAGTAACATCCATCTGCCACAAATGATTGGGCATTAATCCTCTAGGGTTAACACCAAAATGAGGATTGGGCAAATGTGTTATACAAGATTTACAATCTTTTACAATTGTTCTGGCTTGCTCCTTTGTGATTTTAAACCTACGTTGCAAGGTGGTGCTGTTGACGTGAAACTGGGAATGAAATAAAGTAGCTTGTTGTAGTGCTGAAAGTATAAATATTGTTTTTGTAAGTTCATCTGCCTTTTGATTACCTTCATGGAGGGGGCCAGGCAAATTAGTATGTGCTCTAATATGGCCTACGAATAGAGGTTCTTTTCTTGCCCACAAAAGTTTTTGTATCTGATAAAACAATTTAAAGGCTGGAGTATGAGGTGCTATTGGTCCTGCTAACTCTAATTTTGGGACGGCTTGTACAATATAGTGGCTATCTGAAAAGATGTTTATGGGCTGGTCTCTAAAATTTTCCAGAGCTCTTACCACAGCTTCCAATTCCACTAGTTGAGCTGATTTGTGTGCAGTTATGTAAGTCATATTTTCTTTTGTAGTGACTACTGCAGCAGTACCATTTGAGGACCCATCTGTAAATACATTAAATGCCTTAGGAATAGGTTGATTTTTTTATTACCTGTGGAAATATAATAGGATGATTAATACAAAAAGATAATATAGGAGACTTAGGAAGGTGATTATCAAAATTTGCAGAGGTAAAGCATCTAGCTATAGCCCAGTCATTATCATTGAAGCATAAATATTCAATCTGTGACGATGAATAGGGAGTAATAATAGTAGCAGGGTGAATGCCAAATATTTTTAGTAGAAGTTTTAAGTCCTTGAAGAATAAGTTTAGCCACCATGGAGGTATATGACTCAATTATGCTTTTAGGAGAGACAGGCAAATGTATCCATAATAAAGGCCCTTGTTGCCAAAATACTCCTGTCGGTGCATATTGTGAAGAAATAATAATCAATATCAGCGGTTGAGTTAAATCAAATCTGTCACAATGAGCTCCTTCTATGGCTTTTTCTACTACCTTTAAAGCTTTCCTAGCATCAGGAGTCAATGTTCGCGGTGAGGATGGATCAGGGGCCCCTCGAAGGATATCAAATAAAGGTTTTAATTGGCCAGTAGTGAGGTTTAGTGTAGGGCGAAGCCAATTAATGTCTCCCAGTAGTTTTTGGAAATCATTGAGGGTGGTTAAATGTTCTTTATTTATTAAAATTTTTTGGGGTCTAACAAAAGTATCCATGATTTTAAATCCTAAATATAATATGGGAGATCTGGTTTGAACTTTTTCTTCTGCTATATATAATCCGTATTTTTTAAAATTTTCTACCATGTCACTGAATATATTAAATAAGATTTTTTGATTAGGGTGGGCCAGTAAAATATCATCCATGTAATGTAGACACATGAGGTTTGGATATTTATTTTTAATGGGTTGGATAGCCTTGTCCACATATATTTGGCATATGGTGGGGCTATTAGCCATTCCCTGCGGCAAAACCTTCCATTGATATCTCTGATCAGGGCCATTATTGTTAATAGAAGGAACTGAAAAAGCAAACCTGGGGGCATCCAGAGGATGTAGGGGAATAGAAAAGAAGCAATCCTTTATATCAAGACTAATAACATGGAAATTTTTTGGAATAGCTATAGGATTCGGAAGTCCAGGTTGAGTAGGGCCCATGACTTGCATGGTTTTATTAATTTGTCTAAGATCATGTAATAATCGCCATTTTCCTGATTTTTTCTTGATCACAAATATGGGGGAATTCCAGGGAGAGGTGGAATGTTCTATATGTCCTGCTTTTAATTGTTCCTTAACTAGTAGGTGGGCCGCTTGTAATTTCTCTTTAGATAGGGGCCACTGAGGGACCCACACTGGCTTATCAGAAAGCCATGGTATTTTCAAAATTATTTTCTCAGTGGCCCCAAAGAAAAATGTCTTTTTCCTATATGATAATGATTTCTTTTAGGGTTAAGCTTGCCCTGTACTTTTTGATGATTTCTTTTAGGGTTAAGATTACCCTGTATGTTTTTACATTTAACACCTGCAGGTTTGGTTGCAAGGTGTACTCCCATTTGTTGTAAAATATCTCTTCCCCATAAAGTAACCGGTAGATTAGGTAAAACATAAGGCTGAAATGTGCCTTTATGTCCTTCATCATCCTCCCATTTTAAAATTACCGCACTTTTTTCTGGGAGGTTATTATATCCCAAGCCTCTTAAACTGGTTGAAGCTTTTTGTAGAGGCCAGTGTTTGGGCCATTGACGTAAATTAATGATGGAAGAATCAGCTCCAGTATCTATAAGACCCTCCATTTCTATTCCTTGGATTCTTATTTTACACATAGGCCTCCTTGTACAGTCCCGAACCCAGCAAACCATGGGTTTCGAATCAGTGGAACAAAATCCTCTATTGTTCCTATTTAGAGGCATATTCATTTTAAATGAATTATGTAAATTTGGAAGGAGGAGCAGCTGAGCAATTCTATCTCCCTGATTAATAGAACTTATACTTTGGGGTGAGCTAAGCATTATTTTTATTTCCCCTTTATAGTCTGAGTTTATTACGCCTGGGGTCACTTGCAAACCTAATAAGCTTTCAGGACTTTGCCCGATAATAAGTCCTACAGTCCCTGAGGGAAGAGGTCCCCTGACTCCTGTGGGAATCAGTTGAACCCCCATTTCAGGTGTTAACACTATTCGGGCGGTGGAACAGAGGTCTAATCCTGCATTTCCTCCTGTTCCTCTGGCGAGGGAGTGGATGGGTAATAGGGATTGTGTCGGGGAAGCATCTGAGTGGATGCTTGAGGATACTCCTCCTCCAATGCCTCGTACATTTGTGGGCCCCGGGGCATTGGGCCCCGTGCCCTGTTTTTTGAATTCCTGAACAAAGGATTTCCATGGATGTCAAATTTTGAATAGCATTTATTGGCCCAATGATTTCCTTTCTTACACCTGGGGCAGCAACCTGGAGTACGGTATGAATTTGGTCTTATTTCTCTTTGGGGATTTTGCCTAGAATAGCCTGATTGATTATGATAATTTTGCCTAGAATATCCTGATTGATTATAATGTCTATGTTGAGCCCTTGTAAAATTTTGAGGGGCAGCATCTCTCACAGCTGCTGCAATCACATTCCCTGTGACAAAGGCATCATTTACATCTTTACATAGTTGTATATATATGGAAAGATCCTTTTTATTTTTCCATGGCCTGATGACTTCCTGGCAATATTTATTAGCATTTTCGTACGCTAATTGAATAACTAATGGCATAACTTGATCAATGTCTCCAAAAACTCTACCTGCAGTTCTCAAAAGTCTATCAGCAAATTCAGCATATGGTTCATTAGGTCCTTGAATTACTTTGGACAAGCTACCTTGTAGATCCCCAGGTCCTTGTACAGTTTTCCATGCCTTTAAGGCAGCTGCATTTATCTGAGCATATACTCCTGGGGTATAATGTTTTTGATCCTGTATGTCTGCGAATTGCCCTTCTCCTGTGAGCATTTCTATATTATGGTCTCCAAACCCCGCATCTGCATTTCTTTTAGCTGTTTCTATACAAAGTTCCTGAAATTGCGATCGCCAAACCAAGTATTGTCCCCCACTTAATGTTGCTTTACATAGACGTTTCCAGTCTGCGGGGGTTAAGCTAAAGGTGTTAAGGGACTCCAATATACTCAACGTGAAAGGAGCTTGGGGTCCATAAGTCATTACTGCCTCTTTGAGATTTTTTATTGTTTTGAAATCTATTGGCTGGTGGCCCCTCTGTCCATTTTCATATTCAAATACTGGCAGTTCCCAATGTATCTGTGAGTTACCCTCGAGAGCGCATAAGCGCTCAGAAAGACTTTTTATTTCTATTTCTAGGGTATGCAAACGTCTAGTGATACCCTTCATATTTTCTGTAATCGATTTCACCCATGGGGGAGTAGAGGACACAAGTTCCTCCACTTGATGATCCCTTATCTTGGTCTTCCTTAATTTCCTTTTATTCATTTTCTCAAAATCACCTTTAGTTAATTCCTCCTCACTACTACTACTCTCATTGGTCCTAACTGACTCAGTAACATCCTGAGTCCCAGGTTCAATTGAGACCATGTATCCTTGAAATATCTCTAATAAATCTTGAATAGCTTTAGCAGCTCGGATCTTTGTAATTTTGGGGACACTTCTAATACTCTCCTTACTGGTCTTAGTTGACTCAGCGGAATCTACGCTTTTATGATTGCCTTCACTGTTTTCTAAATCCTCCTCACTAACGACAGACTCATCCATATCAAAGAATTCATCAAGAGCCTCGTACACTTGGGTCTTAGTTATTTTCGAACCCATTTTAACCGCTCTGACTAGAGACTCCTGCGAGGTTTCTCAGTTCTTACCTGCCGTGCTGAATTCCCCGTACGGGCCACCAACTGTTAGCCGCCGGAAAGGGATTGCAGCCTGGAACGGCAGCGCCGCGGGAAGGAGTCCGGAGACAGGATGGAGACGAAAAAAAATCTTTAATCTTTCTGTCTCTGTCTCTTGTAATTTCTAACACTACATACACACTCTCACAGGAAACCAACCACGTACTCTTACAAGAAACTACAATGTATCTATACAATAGCGATAACCCTGTCCTTTCACTCTCACAAGAAACCAAGCCACGTACTCTTACAAGAAACTACAATGTATCTATACAATAGCGATAACCCTGTCCTTTCTCTCTCTGGTCTCATCCCATGCGCCCGAGCAGGAATGGTGCTTGCTCGATCTGCCGAGTCACTCCTCAAATCTCTCGAGATCTTGGGCCAAGTCCCGTGAGACTACGGAAGGCGACAATGCCCAAAAATGTCAATCTGCTGAGTCATTGCTCAAATCTCTCGAGATCCTGGGCCAAGTCCCGTGAGACTACGGAAGGCGACAATGCCCAAAAATGTCTATGGCCCATAGTCAACCGCAATCTTAGCTATCTCCCCAAACAGGGCTCCTGCATTTCCCCCTTTTGTTTTAAAAGAGGGGATGCTCTAGGACGTCTATGTGCAACCAACATTCTTACCCGTCATTGGATAATCAAGGCTGTGCCCTTGACTCCTGTCTTAGGTTGATATGTCGGCCACATGAGACTGTCCCGTGCGACTGTGCCTGTCTTAGGTTGTCCCCCTCTGGGGATCTTACCCGTCATTGGCTAACCAGCCATCCAATGGAGCCCTTTAGGATCGACTGTGTAAGATGACTAACAGCCGTCCAATTGGGAGGAGATGCTGCGGCTTTAAGGCGACAAGCCTTTTGGTGACAAGTCAAATTGCATAGCATATCAAATTCTTTAAACAAATCAGCTGCCCTAAGTTCTATCAAGTAACACAGTGAGTTCTCTAAACAAATACCCGCAAGGTACTGTCCCATGAAGTCCCAAACAATGAAAGATCAAAATGTCCACTTGTTATAACACGTAGATCTAGGAGGCCCCATGCATGCAGAGCAGAGGCCACACTGCTGGTGAGGTTGTTTGACATTTGAGCAGCAGGGATGCTTGCAGCGACCGCGATCCCTGCAGCTGTAGAAGCAGCCGTCTTTTTTATGTCTAGACGATGCCACCGGCAAATCTTCAGGGCCCGCTATCTAGAGACTGAAGCATCAATTGTTAAAGGAAAGGCAGTGCTATTCCAGCACTGAGTCAAGAGGCGAGTTGTCAAACTAAATAATAGAATTATTAGATTGGAAAAATAAGTTGATTTCTGCTCACACACATTGCAGCCGCCAGCTACATAATTTGCTAGATTCAGTACAAAATTAAAATTGGGGTCTCTTGATCAAAAAGCAGGGGAAGTAGCCAGGCGCGGTGGTGCATGCCTATAATCCCAGCACTTGGGAGGCTGAGGCAGGAGGATCGTGAGTTCGAAGCCAGCCTCAGCAATGGCGAGGCACTTAGCAACTCAGTGAGACCCTGTCTCTAATAAAATACAAAAAAGGCCTGGGGATGTGGCTCAGTGGTCGAGTGCCCCTGAGTTCAATCCCTGGTACAAAAAAAAAAAAAAAAAAAAGCAGGGGAAATGCTATTTAAATTACTAAAATATAGCTGGGCATGATGCCGCATGCCTGTCATCTCAGCAGCACAGGAGGCTGAAGCAGGAGGTTCACAAGTTCGAGGCCAGCCTCAGCAACATAGTGAAACAAGCAACTTAGCAAGACCTGTCTCAAAATTCAAAAATAATTTTTAAAGACGGGATGGGGATGTAACTTAGTGATAGAGTGCCCCTGGGTTCAATCCCTGGTACCCAAACAAACAAATAAACAAACAAACAGAGTTTCCTCTTGCACATACCCCTCCCCATCATCACCATCCAAGGAGTCACCTCCTTGCTTTAGCATCTGCATGACCTCATACACACTGCCTCTTGGTGTCACACGCTGCATGATTCAGGGTTTCTCTTGGACTCAGCCTAAGTCATGAATGAAAGTTTTCAGGCATTTCACAGGCTTCCAAGTCAAATACAGATTTACTTTGAATATTAGACTTGTGTTTACCTTATTAAGTGCTCTTTCCTATTTCTTTTTGCTGACCAATCAAGTCAACTCTGAGTTTCATAGTAAGAGGAAAACATCTTACCCATTCAAAGATTCACCTCTGAAGCTTTATCCTGCTGTATATCTGCGATCGTGTTAGTTCCTGAAGCTGGGGTGATTGGCAAATGTTCTTTTTGCTTTTCTTATTATCTTTTTTTAATATTTGTTTTTTAGTTTTAGGTGGACACAATATCTTTATTTTATTTTCAAGTGGTGCTGAGGATTGAACCCAGAGCCTCATACATGCTAGGCGAGCGCTCTCTACCACTGAGCCAAAACCCCAGCCCATTTTTTTGGTACTGGGGATTTACCCAGGAGTGCTTGGCCACTTAGCCACATCCACAGCCCTTTCTACTTTCTTATTTTGAGACAGGGTCTCTCTAAGTTGCTGAGGCAGGTTTTGAACTCGCGATCCTCCTGCCTCAGCCTCCCAAGCTGCTGGGATGACAGACGTGTGCACTACTGTGCCTGGAGTTAAATGTTTTTAAGTGTTATAAAAATATGTTGAAACACTTTATTTTCTTTTGCAAGTTAAAAAGAAAAGTCCCAGGTGTGAATATACTTTGCATACAACCAGAGATTTGTAAAAATGTGCTCTATATGTGTAATATGAAATGTAATGCATTCTGCTGTCATTTATAACAGCTTAGAATAATAAATAAATAAATTTTTAAAAAAAGAAAAGAAAAGTTCCATTCTAACAGTAGATGATCTCATTGATGAACACAAAGAAAAATCCCAAAACACCTGTCAACACTCACACTCACTGTGCACTTCCTCTCCAAGGTGGCGCCAGTAGCTGAAAGGCATAGCTGCCTCCACAGGAACTGCAGAAAGTCCAGTGGCCAGCAGCCACACGCCTCAGACATCTTTGAAGAGAGAGCCCCTCAGCTCCCCCAGCTCTTACCCTCTCCCACCCCCCGGGGCACCCTGAAATCGGAGCTCTTCTTGCCTGGTTCATCTTCCCATTCCATTACCCTCTGGCTGCTGCTAGACTGTTAAATCCTTTTTCCAGAGAGCAAGCTTTACTTGGAATCTCTAGCCCAGAGTTTTTCAAAGTACATCCGGAGACTCTGGCCTCAGAATCCTTCTGGGGTAGAGGTGAGGAGATGGTTGAAGTACAGAGTTCAGCCTCCTTTGTGCATACATTTTAAAGCTGAATCTGTGGCTTTAACAAGTTCCCTAGAGGATCCCAATGCCCACTGGGGTTTAAAATCCACTCACTTAGTCCCTCTACCCATTTTCCAGCTGGGGAAAGTAGGCCCTGAGGCCACACCAGTGAGAAGTGACGGGGTAGGGACCAAAGCTCAGGTCTTTTCATTTTTTCTCCACCTGCATCCCTGAATCAGGGTGACTAGTTTCCATGCAGTTTCAAAATATATGTCTTGATCCTCAATCGCCTTATAAACTCCTGATGACCACATGAATCAAGCGGAGTATCCAGCACAGTGCTGGGTGTGAGGTTGCAACTGCTCTTCCAGCAATAGACCAGTGAATGAGTAAATGAGTGAATGATGGGCGTCCCCACAGCCAGGCTTTAGACTTCTCCAGCTCATTGTAAGTTTACTTCTAGGTGCCTTTATTGTTAGTCCCTTCAAATCCTCTTGGGCAGAAGGTTGGGTTTCAAAAGTAAAATAAATCACCCAGATGTGGTGGCACACTCCTGTAATCCCAACAGCTCGGGAGGCTGAGGCAGGAGGATTGTGAGTTCAAAGCCAGCCTCAGCAACAGCGAGGTGCTTAGCAACTCAGTGAGACCCTGTCTCTAAATAAAATACAAAATAGGGCTGGGGATGTGGCCCAGTGGTTAAATGCCCCTGGGTTTAATCTCTGGGACCTAAAATAAAATAAAATAAATCAGGCAGATGAAGACAAGGAGTTCCAAAGGAGCCAAACTCCCCAGTCCTGCCTACTCAAGTACTCAGGACAGGTCCCCAGAAGAGTGACTCTAGCAGAGCCATCTGCCGCCTCCAGCGTCAGCACTCCACCCACACCAAACCTGTCTTAAAGCCTCAGCTGCCACTCAGCTCTCCCCACGCACCCAAGGTCAATTTGCTCTAATATTTATAATTATCTGTTCCCTCCCATTTGAGCTGCTGCTGCTTTGGTTATAACAACACCCACCACCCCTCACGAGGTCAGGGGCTGGCAGAGAGAAGTTCATTAGTCTTTATGTCCTGGGTAATATTTCATGTCGAGGCAGCCCCCCCCACCCCCACGCAGCCTCCGGGATGCACGGCTGGCTGCAGGCGCTGACTGGATTGATTGCATCCGTAATGACAGGATGGCTGCTCTCTGGAGCGGGACGTGTAAATACCTTGACTCCCGGGTGGGAGGGGAAGGCTCTTTGTCAGAGATGGCGTTCTCAGAGACCAGGAGAATACATTCTGCTGGAAATGTCCTCATCAGGTGGCCTCTCTTTCCCTCGATACCTCAAACCCACCTCCCCCGCAGCCGGCACCCCCGCTGTCCCGTATTTTTGAACTGGCTGGATGAATGAGTTATAGAATCCTGTCCATCAAATTTGCCCAGTAATAGTGCTAGAGCATTCAAAGTGAAACCCAGAGCTCCCACGAGTCCCAGGCCCTCTTTATTCAGATGAGGAAACTGAGTATCAGTGGAGGTCCTGAATATCCGGGACAAAATCCCAAGATCCTGTGCTCCTACATGGATGTCCAGAATATTAATATTCCTCCATTCTAGTAAGTAACTAAATACTGGGGATAGGGCTGCCTCTCACCCATACGGCACCCTTTTGCACATAGGAAAAGGTTTCCGCCCCTCCCAGTGGACACAGTCACTCACCAGGGTGTTTGGTGTCCTGAGCAGAGGGCCAGCTGCATCTTGGCCCCTGCTGGCTCCTCAGCTGGGCACCTTTGTACAGTAACCAACTTGCAGGATTGCCATTGGTGGCTTTGGCTAGGGACACATGTTGTCCCTGAGGAAGGCTCTGAGCTTTAGTGACCTCCGTGTGTCCCTCCTCATCTAAAGCTGTGCCTGGTCCCCTGTGGGAAGAAGGAAGTGGGGAGGAGAAGCAATACCCAACATCCTTGGGAACATCACAAGTGAAATTTTGTGAAGGAACAGGACAAGCAAAGCCCAAACAGCCTACTGCTAGGTCTGGTGTAGGAAAATAAAGCAAAATGAAATAGAGTCCAATTAGTTTGCTTAAATAATATTAAATTCCAGAAGAAAACGGGAAGAAAGCCCTGCTGACATTACCTGGAGTTGCAGAGAGTGGCCAGGCAATTACATTAGAGAAAACAGATATAAGGTTGTGAGTCGCCAAACGAAGAAGCAATCAGAGATAAAAGCAGGCGCTTTCCCCAAACGGAAAACACAACTAAATCATTCATCAACTTCCCAAGCAGAGCCCAGGCACCTGATCTGGAGACAAATAAAGGGGTTGTTTTTTAAAATGGCATTATCTCCAATAGCCTGATTCTTTTGCCTCAAGCTAATTTGGATTAATCTACCTCCCTAGGAGGCTATAAAATTCCTCCTTCCCTCCATAAACCTTTGGAGGGACAGATGGTCACTCATCTGCAAATGAAGTTTCAATTTTCTTCTTACTCCTATAGTGGAGGGGAGTGTTGCTGCAGGAAATGGGGTTGTCAAGAATAGGGAAGAAACAGATCAAGTCTTTAATCCAGTTTGGAAGTTCAGTTATATCACACACACACACACACACACACACACACACACACATCTCTCTCTCACTCTCTCCCTCCCTCCCCCTCTTCCCTCCCCTCTTTCCCTCTCTCTCTTCTTCTCTCTCTCTCTTTTAGGCACTAAGCCTCTGTCCTCTTTTTAGTCAGTTTTGGTCCATGTCATCCCTCAGCAAAGATTCTGTAATTTTTTGGGAGTCATAGGTTCCATTGGGAATCTGGTCAAAGGATGTGGATCCCATTTATTCACACTTTGACAACTTCAAAGAGTTCATTCACCCCTAACCCCAAGCTCACTCTTGGATCCTAAGTTGAAAACATCTGTTCTAGAGTCAGGACAGGAAGACACTCTGGAGAAATCTCTAAACACTTAAATGTTAACACCTAACATCCATTTTGCATTTTAAACGGGTTTGAAGGTTTTCATGCATTAAGAGGAAATGCTTGGGAATGATCTATTTTAGGTATCTTATGTCTTAGAGAGAAGGAGAAGAAACTGGCAGGGAAGAGCTAACAACAATCTTCCTAAGAAATTCTCCAACATTCAAGTTAGGTGTCTAGGAAGTTTTGCCTGTAATTTATCAAAACTGCCACAGGGTGGCAGTATTACAATTATATGGCTCTTTCAAGTAAGCTTGTGTATACAGACTTTTGGAATTCAAAATCAAACCAATAATTTCCCACTCACTTTTTTCCTAAATCAAAAGTAAACACAGAGGGCCAAATTATTGCCTATGAAGTACTTCCTGCTGGCCTAGGCATAGGAGTATGAGGTTAAGAAGATACATCAGCATTTTTACAATACAATGTTTTGTTAAAATACTTTTTTCAGTTGTAGATGGACACAATACCTTTATTTATTTATTTTTATGTGGTGCTAAGGATCAAAACCAGTGCCTCATATGTGCTAGGTAAGTGCTCTATCACTGAGCTACAACCCCAGCCCCATTCTTTTTCTTTGTCAAGCACTACTTGCCATTGTGTGGTTAGATTTCATCCCTGGGAGTCTTTCAGAGTCAGGAAGTGAGCATGTATATACCTTTTTCTTTAATGTCATAAAATATGTGTGAGTTATGCCTGGGGTTTTCTCCCTGGATCTCTTGAACCCTGATTAGTCAAAACCAGGATTCTTTATTATACTGGCTTACTATTACACAGATGAAAAAGTGTTATCAGTCACCAATGAGTTCACTAAGCTCTCTTCATAAGCTAGAGGTGTCCAGGCATGGTGGTGCACAACTGTAATCCCAGCAACTCAGGAGGCTGAGGCAGAAGGACCACAAGTCCCAGGCCAGTCTCAGCAACTTAGTGAGACTTTGTCCCAAGTTTTACAAATTAAATTAAATTAAAAGGCTGGGGGTGTAGCTCATGGTAGAGCATTCCTGAGTTCGACATTCAGTACTGCAAATTAACAAAAAAAGGCTCTATGTAGAGTTCCTCTATGTCCTCTCCACCTCACCTCCAAAACACACACACACACACACACACACACACACACACACCCTTCCTTTAAGCTGATTGAGAGGTAGGTCTACTTCCCTGGGAAGTTTGTGGCTTAGGCCTTGAAGGAAACTGTGATTCTCACTCAAAGTATTTGTCTTCTCCGAAATCCCAGCTCCCTATGATCTGGCATCTAGCATAGATCACGTAGCATTTCAACCACTTGTGCACATACCCTGTCCCGCAGGACGGGAGCATCTTTAGTAAAATATTCAGTAAGCAACACTGAATGTACCAGTCAGCAGGATGTGAGCAGTCAGAGAAGAGCTGTCGGGGGCACTGGAGTGGAAGGAACAAGTGCAGGGACCCCCCCAGCAGGAAACCCCAAGACCCCCTAGGACAGAGTGAGCCCTCCCAGTGTGACCAGGGAGAAGGTGTCTTGAAGATGGAGAAGAGAGGAGGTTGGAAGGATAAAGAACAGCCGACCGAAGGACCTGGGCGCCAAACCAACGCATCCGGAGTTGGTTCCGCCGGCAAAGGGGAGTGGCGAGGGTTCCAAGTGAAGATTCCGGCATGGCGCAGTAAGGGCGGCCTGCAGGGGTGGGATCCCAGGGGGCTGACCCTTGGCAATGACAAGAAAGGGTGGACTCGGGTGAGACTGTTAGTGGGCCAACGAATCCACAGTCCCGAGGGCTGCAGCCCCTGCCCACGCTCTGCTTTCTCTGGGCTGACGCCTTCCAGCCCCGCCCCTTCTGCTCCCCCCGCCCCACCGCGAGGGCGTGCCCCGGACCCCTGCAGAGGGTGTCTCGGGAGCCCAAATAGCAGCTCACCAGGGACGGCGGTGGGACAGGGACCGTGAGTCTCGCTTTATAGAGGAGGACAGGGAGGCTCAGGGAGGTCATCCAACACATGGGGAACACACAGCGTTTTGGAGGTAGTGGTATTCAAACCCTGGCGCTCAGACTCCCAGCCGGGAACTGGGTATGCTACACTCCGTGGCTTTGGTTTTTGGTGGCTCTGTTTGGGGAGGCCTGGCCGAGAGAAAAAAACGAAGCAGGGCCAGAAGCACCCAGAGTTCTCCAGTTCTGACCCCAGCCAGGGAGCTCCCGGTTTGGGGAAGGTCTTCACGGCCTCCCTGCTTCCCGCATCTCAGCGAGGGATGCAAAGCGGCGGCGTCGCTGCTGGCGTGACCACAAGGGGGCGGTGGCGCGCTGCGACGACTGCCGGCTGCAGGCCTCCCGAGCGCCCAGCGGCCGGGACCTGCCCCGCGCCCTCTCCTCCACCGAGCGGTCATCAGCGCTCAGGGTCAATCAGCCTTTCCTGGGTTTCCCGGGCTGCAGCTGAGCTTGATGTTGGAGGAGCCGTCCCTTCTTCCCCAATAACCCCCACGTTCATCCCCACTTCAAAATCACTGCGGCCCCCCTCCCTCCAGCCTCAAAAATCCACCCTGACCAGATGCGCTGCTGTTCCAGGGCACCGCGGGCACCGTGGGCAGAGCTTGTGCTCCGTCCTTTCCCCCTCTTCCTTAGGACCTTAGGAAAGGGAGAGAGTAGACCCGCCAAAGTTTCTCAAAGGAGGCTTCACAGAGCCTCTCTGGCTCCCCTTTTTAGAGACCCTCTGGCGTCAGATGTTTTGTATTCTGAGCTTTTTAAGATTTCCTTTGCAGAACGGGCTCCACAGCTTGGGGATAGGGGACAGTCTTTGCAGCCCACTGAACTAATCCATTCCCCTCATTTCATGGATGAAAACGTTGAGACCCAGAGGCAGAGACTTGCCTGGTCACACGTTCTAGAGGAAACCCTGAAGCCCAGGTCTCTTGGCCACCTGGCCCACCCCACACGACCCTGTCCGCCCCACCCAGTTGGCTCATGGGGTGAGAGGAGGTGAACTGGACGACAGAGGAACCATGCAACTGTCAGAAACATGACAGAGCCTATAATCCCAGCAGCTGGGGAGGCTGAAGCAGGAGGATCGCAGTTCAAAGCCAGCCTCAGCAATCTAGCAAGGCCCTAAACAGCTAGACCCTGTCTCTAAATAAACTATTTTAAAATGGGCTGGGGATGTGGCTCAGTACTTGAGCACCCCTGAATTCAATCCCCAGTACCCAAAAAATAAATAAACACACATGACAGAGAGTCTGAAAGTCTATGAAACAGCACTAGTTGTGAATCTGTCCCTCATTCATTCGACAAACACTAATCGGGCATCTACTGCGTGTCTGTGATCCGGACACGTGAGATGCAGGAGTGAACGAAGCTGAGAGCTCACCTTCTGAGACACCTCCTCTCCAGTGGGAGTTCTGTCTGTTCTGTGTCAAAGCGAACTTCCTGAGAGAGACCACTGGAAAGCCCACCCTAGCTCCTCACGCGAGGAGGCGCTGTGCCCGTGCGGCCCTCCCTGTGGATTGTCTGTTTTCTTCTCTTCCGTATCTTTCCTGGCTCCTCCTCCTCCTCCAAGGAGACATCATGACAGGCCAGACGAGGCCTGCCCTGCTGGGTCCCACAGACCAAGGGACAGCAGTGAGGGAGCTGGTCATGCCAGTGGCTGGACAGGAAGGGAGGGAGCCAGAGGTCCAGCTTGTGCTAAGCCCAGAGCAGCTGCCCCTCGGGTCAGCACTCCCACCTCGCTGCTGCCCGAAGGAGCCTGCGAGGGGCCTTGGGCCATGAGATGTCACTCGACCTCTCAGGAAGGGAAGAGTGAGGAGTAGAGGGAGGGACAGGAGTCCATGGCAGAGGCTGGGAAGTCCCTCAGGGAGTCCCAGGCAGGTCTGTCCACAAGGACCCCAGGCTAGACCTCCCCAAACTCCAGCACAGACATGGAACACTCCCTGTTCCGCAGGAGCTGCTGAGAACTCAGGGAGGAGGACCCCCCCACCCATGCTCACCACCACGATGCAAGCACTGGTGGCTCAGCAGGCCTCGGGCCCAGGCGGTAGCTTCCGGAGGCACCCGAGGAGGCCCCAGCCTGGGGCACGGGGAGACCCTTCCCTCCTGAGGGTCTTGGTAGGATGTCCCTGTCTCCCTGCCACTGCCCTCTGCTCCCTCCCCTGCATCTTCCTCGGCACAGGGACACCCACGCACAAGCACAAGCTCAGAAGGACGTCACTCCCCCCCCCCACCCCACCCCCACCCCCCCTGCACCCAAGACTAATCCCAGGAAATGCCCACGAGCACGATCCAGGCTGCGAGGACTCCGGAGACCCAGGCCAGGTGTGAGTCGGGGAAGACCTCGAGGTGACGCTGTCAAGGGTGAGGCCACAGACCTCGCCTGAACCCAGGGGATTTGAACCCAACTGCACCCTGGCAGGCTGGGGGGACAGCCCTCACCAGCTGACTCACCTCCGGTCCAAGGTCACCACGGGAGGACTCCACCCCCAGGGCTGCTCCCTCCGTGCCTGGTCTTGCTGCTGGGGAAGGAGGTCCCAAAGTCCACAGAGACTGGCTGAAGACCTGGGGTGGGGGCGGGGCCTGGGAGAGGTGGGGCTGCCGCCCAGGGGTCCAAGCTCCCGCGGAGGCTGCGCCAAGAGCCCAGAACACCTGTGCCACCCCCACACTCTCAGGGAGAGCACAGCACTTGGCGTCCTCTCAGGACGTGTCCATCGCCCTTGTTTGGGTCTCTGCTAGGGAAAGTCAAGGGCACGGGCTTAAGGAGAGACTTGACCGGGCACTGTGGCACAGGCCTGCAATCCCAGCAGCCCTGGAAGCTGAGGCAGGCGGATCTCGAGTTCAAAGCTAGCCTCAGCAACTCAATGAGACCCTATCTCAAAAAAAAAAAAAAAAAAAAAAAATGTGTGGTGGGGGGCTGGGGTGTAGCTCAGTGACTGAGAGTCCCTGGGTTCAATTTCTGGTACCAAGGGGGCTGCTAAATGAGGTTCTAGTTAGACAATTTAATAATATTTGGAAAACACCCTCTGTCCTTACATAACCTGAGTCATTTTCCATCCGAAGGAAAGGGACAGCCCAATTCATTCATAAACATTATGGAAACCAGAGACTGCCCAGGAATTAACACTCTGTAAATGAGAGGGGGCGAAAAGGAGGCATCCGCGCACTCTGGAGACGCAGACTAGCCGTGGTCAGCTCTCCTAGGACTTCCTGAGCCAGGACCAGTCTTTCCTTGCAGTCCAGTCTGGGGGCAAAGGATGAAGAATGTGACATCTATAAACACAGAAGCTCCAAGGGACAGATCGCCTGTCCCAGGGACACGGAGCTGGCTCTCCTGTGGGGCTGCCCCAGCTCTGCTGATCGGCCCTGTCTGTGGACCTCAGCACAGCTGACCCCGTGAGGAAGAGGACAGGGCACTCTGGCTGGGGCTCCGTCTCCTGTGGCGCCCTCAGAGCCTTCCTGGAAACTCCGGGGAGGCAGATTCTGCAGGTGTGATTTTGCTCTGAAGTGGCCCATTGTGCTCTGGGCGGCACCAGGGAGGTGGGGGCAGCATGGCGAGGAGGCGGGTTCCGAGCTGTGCTGTGAGGGAGGTCATCTCTGTCCAGCCGGCAGGGGCCAGAGGGTGGGAGGGGGTGCCCAGAGGTGCATGGCGCCTCTTGCCTTGGCATTTCCCATGCCAGGATTAGGGTTTGCCCAGACTTCCTGTGCAGGCCGGACCAGTCCTGAGCCCTGGGGGCCCAGGATGAGGCGTGCAAGCCCCAGGACACTCTGCCTGTCTGCCGGACAAACAAGGTATTTATTCAGGGAAGGCAAAAGCAAGAGCCCCAGAGAAGAGCTGCTGGTGCCCCAGCCCTTCCGTCCTGCCTTCCCCGGCCAGTGCCGCCCACCAGCCAGGAGCTCAGAGTCCTTGGGTGGGAGGCCCAAGGAGAACATGGGCACAGCCAGACAGCACAAGGACCCATGGGCGCACACGCGCGCGGCGGCGCACACACACACACACACACACACACACACACACACACACACAGCAAGGGAGACCCTGTGAACAGCCCACGTCCGTTTCCTGGTGTGACCTCCCCACAAACACAACACACGGCCTTTGTGCTTTAAGACAGTGCAGTCAGCTAACCTGGAAAAACACCACGGTAAAGGTGGCGCTGGTCCAAGGTGTCACAGCAGTCACCAGTGCCAAGGTGGAGGATTGGCCAGGACAGGGACGGAGGCGGCGGCTGGCGGCAGGGGAGGGGCCGGCAGGGGCAGTTGGCAGGTCCGTGGTGCTGGACAGACCAGGCTTGGTCGTGGGTGCTGTCCCCAGAGGCGGACAGGACAAAAGACTTGCCTCTCTGAACCAAAGAGGTCCAGGGTCCTAGCTAGAGACCAAGCTGGGTCATGGACAGCTGGACATAAAGGGAATCCAAGGCCCTCTGTGGCTGGGCTACTCAAGAGTGTTGTCCGTGGCCAGCAGCCCCCGCCCGACGTGGGCCGTCTCAGCACTGCAGAGACACGGGCCACACAGGCCTGTGGGCTGGAGCCTGGTTAGTCATGCACGTCCGAAGTCTCCAGGGGCAGTCCCCTGGGAGCGTCCCAGATGAGGGTGTCCCACCAGGGAGGTGGGGGTCACAGGAGCACTCTACTCTACCTGGGCCCGGTGGCACACTCCCAGCATCTTGGGAGGCTGAGGCAGCAGGATCGTGAGTTCAAAGCCAGCCTCAGCAAAAAAAAAAGGAAGGAGCTAAGCCACTCAGTGAGACCCTGTCTCCAAATAAAATACAAAATAGGGCTGAGGATGTGGGTCAGTGGTCGAGTGCCCCTGGGTTCAATCCCCAGTATACTCTACTCTAGGAGGCGAGTCTGGGAGGCTCCTGGTGATGCCAGCCCAGCTTATTTCCCACGCTCCGGCAGGGTTACATCCCTGCTTTCCGGGTGGATTCCCTCATTCATCTCACAAATAAATGTTTATTGTGGCACCAGGCTGTGTGTTAGGGACACAATAATATAAGTGACACTCAGACATGGTCCCTGCACTCTTGGAGCTTTTAGGTGCATGGACTGTCAGATAAGGCTTTCCTTAAGAAGTGTTGCCAAGTTGCATTTTAAAGATGAAAATGAAACGTGTTCCAGTCAGAGGGAACAGCACGTGCCAAGGCCCTGAGGTAACAGAGGATGGGTGATCCTGGAGCTCAACGGTCAGTATGGCCTGATGAGAGAGAGGTAGTGGGGAAGGCAGTTGTGTCAAAGGAGACAAGCATCAACATCTCCAGTAGGCCAAGTTCCTTGTGCCTGCCACACCCATTGATTAATACATCTTGAGAATTCCTGAAAGTCAGAAACAGAAGGAACCTTGGGCTTCATCCACACCAATGCTTTGAACCTGGCTTTGTGCCATAAATTAACTGCAAATGTGAACTTGGGTCACCATTTTCTTATCTGAAAAGTTGGAGGTACAAGAAGTGTCACGTGCCAGGTGCGGTGGTACACGTTTGTAATCCCAGCACTTGGGAGGCTGAGACAGGAGGATCGCGAGTTCAAAGCCAGCCTCAGCAATGGCGAGGCACTTAGCAACTCAGTGAGACCCTGTCTCTAATAAAATACAAAAAAGGGCTGGGGATGTGGCCCAGTGGTTGAGTGCCCCTGAGTTCAACCCCCAGTACCAAAAAAAAAAAAAAAAAAAAAAGTGTCATGTATTTTGCATAGGCTGGATGTGGGTCATAAAAGGCTTGACTGAGAAGTTAGAACACATGCTAGTCTGCTATTAAAAAGAGATCTTCCTCTGAGCTCTGGGTTGGCTAGTGGGCTCTGGGTTGGCTGGTTGACTGGTGGTAGGAAGCCAAATGCCTTCTAATTCGTTGCACTGACACCCTTAATATGCACCTTCATTTTGTATAGTCCAAAATGGTTGCTCCAGCTCCTACTATCACATGTTGTATCCTTTTCTTTTTAAAAAAAAAAAAAAAATTTATTTATTTGCTTTAGTTGTACACAATGCAATGCATTTATGTTTACGTGGTGCTGAGGATCAAACCCGGGCAGACACGTGCTAGGCGAGCGCTCTACCGCTGAGCCACAACCCCAGCCCCTGTATCCTTTTCTTTTAAAGACATGATCCAGATGTCACACATATCACTTCTACTCCTTTCTCATCAGCCAAAACTTAGTCATGCGGTCACACATGAGAGTCTAGGAAAGCCATTTGCCCAGCTAAAATTCAATTACTATGTAAGAATGAGAGCATGGATACTGGGGGACAGCAAGTAGTCTCTGCCACAGGGAGTGACCCAGGGTCTGAAGGGAGACTTGGAGCCGTCTTTCCAGGATCTTGAGCTGCCCTGGCCTCCTTCACTAAATTCATCAGGACCGGGCTGCATCCTGCTCCACAGTCTGACTGCAGACTTCAGGAAGTGGGCCAAGCCCTCAGATGCATGGACCCAGGTGCTGGGTTCTCGGAGGTTCTTGGCAGCCTGGGGAAGAGGCTGGTTTCCACTGCTCTGGTGTGTCCCAGCTCACCATCCGTGGCCCTGTGTCCCCCCACCCCCGCACAGCAGGGAGAGGCCAGTCTGGGGTGGGTGGTGGCCAGCTGCACTCATTTTCTGCCGAGAGCCAGGGTGGTCCTCACAGTCAGGTAAACAGCTGGCGGCAGCAGCTGGCGTAGCTCAGGAGCGCTTTCCCACCAGATCCTCTGACCCTTCGATGGCCAAAACAAACACCTGCGGACTCCAATGGCTCGCGGCCTGCCCAAGGTCTGCGCTGCTCACCCCAGCCGGCGCTGCCGGGCTCCCCTCTGGGCCGTGCTCCTCACTCTTGTTTTCTCTGAGAAGGATCTGGGTGTGGGAGAAGCACCTCTCCCCGCTGTGAGCACTGAGAGACCTCTCCCCATTGCTGTCTGGGACTGGAGGGCTCACTGTGTAGGGGGACAGTCCTGTCCACCGCAGGCTGTGTCAATTGCCACACCAGTGTTATTTTCTTATTTTGTCCATCCCTGGCCTCTGTCCACCAGAAGCCAGGGTACCCACCCCTGCCCTGAGTTTCCAGATATCCCGTGGGGGTGCAGGAGCCACCCTGTCTGAAAACCACTGGTATAGATGGAAAAGGCCCTGATTTACCAGAGGAAGGGGTCAGAGATGGAAGGATTGGGGGGCGGGGAGAGACAGAGAGGGAGGGAAAGAGAGAGAAAGGGAAAGGGAGGGAGAGAGAGGGGAGGGAGAGGGAGGGAGAGGGAGGGAGGGGAGGGAGAGGGAGGGAGGAGGGAGAGGGAGGGAGAGAGAGGGAGAGAGGGAGAGGGAGGGAGGAAGGGAGAGGGAGAAGGAGAGAGGGAGAGGGAGGGAGGGAGAGAGAGGAAGAGGGGAGGGAGGGAGAGGGAGGGAGAGAGGAGGGAGAAGGAGAGAGGGAGGAGAGGGAGGGGGAGAGAGAGAGGGAGAGGAGAGAGGGAGAGGGAGGGAGAGAGAGAGGGAGAGAGAGGGAGAAAGAGGGAGAGGGGGGGGAGAAAGGGGAGAGGGAAAGAGAGAGGGAGGGAGAGGGAGGGGCAAATAGGGAAGAGGAAAAGAAAAAAATAGGGAGAGAAGAGGAAAGACTAAGAGTGAGAAGATGAGATTAAAAGAGTAAAAGAGGGGGCTGGGGATATAGCTCAGTTGGCAGAGTGCTTGCCTTGCATGCACAAGGTCGTGGGTTCAATCCCCCCCCCCCGCCCCCACACCACAAAAGAAAAAAAAGAGTAAAAGAAATTAAGTCAGACCTGTAATCCCAGCACTTGGGAGGCTGAGGCAGGAGGATCATATTCAAAGCCAGCCTCAGCAATGGTGAGGCACTTAGCAACTCAGTGAGACCCTGTCTCTAATAAAATACAAAAAAAGGGCTGGGGATGTGGTCTAGTGGTCGAGTGCCCCTGAGTTCAATCTCCGGTACCAAAGAAAGAAAGAAAGGAATGAATGAATTAAAAGAGCAAAAGAGCGAGGTGAGTGTAGAGAGAAGGAGGCCTGGAAGACAGGGGAGGAGGGAACCGGCAGGGAGTGGCTGCTTTGGAGTCTGAGGATGGGACTGGACAGGGCAGGAGCTAGCTGGGGGAGGGGCCATTTCATCTCAAAACTCAAGTGTCCACCAGCCACCAGGCCACAGAGCCGGAGGCCACCCCGGAGAGGCCAGCAGGCCCGTCTCCTCAAGCTTCTCTGGGTTTCCAGGGGGGTTGCCTTCCAGGTGGGAGAGGAATCTTGATGTGGGATCTCCTGGTTTCTCGAAAGCTCAAGTTTCACCTCCAGAGAGTGGGCTGTGACCCAGCAGGGAGCTTGAGGACTGACTGCGGTTTGTCCTCTCTCTCCTAAAGCCCCACAGAGATGAGGAGACAGGTGCACCCCAGAGGAGAGGAAGGGGGAAAGAGGGGCAGCCCCGTCTGCCTGCTGTGGCTCGTAACAGGCTGAGCCAGTCAACAAAGCAAAGAGGTGGGCTTCATAGGTGGAGGGGGCTGCATCCTCACTGGAAGATGGCAGAGTCCTGGGGTCCTGCCAGACATTGCAAGGACAGAGGGAGTGGGTGGGAGGCCCAGCCAAACTAGCTTCCATGGCCACCCCTCTTGTCTAGACGACCCACTAACCCACAAATCCGTTAACCCATGCGGGATTGGTCTACCCTTGAGCACAGAGCCCTGAGCACCTCTGAAAAGCCCTGCCTCTCTCGAGTCTCACAATGGGGATTAAATGTCGACCTGAATTTCAGAGGGGACAAACCGTAGCATGGGGTAAATCAGAAAGATTCTGGAAGCTGGAAAGGGGCTGGATGGTTCCCTGGTAGAAGAAATGCAGGGTCTCCGCTGGGGGAGAGAAGGCGATGGCTGGGCTTGGGAGGCTGAGGCAGGAGGATCTCGAGTTCAAAGCCAGCCTCAGCAACTTAGCGAGGCCCTAAGCAACTTAGCGAGACCCTGTCTCTAAATAAAATACAAAAATGGGCTGGGGATGTGGCTCAGTGGTTGAGTGCCCCTGGGTTCAATCCCCAGTACCAAAATAAATAAATAAATAAATAAATAAATAAATAAAGCCAGATACTGCTGAGGGTGTGTGGTGGAGCTGGGGAGAACTCGGTGGAAGCAGGTAAGGAGACAGGGATGGCCCTAGATCCTATCCCACTGCTTACAAAGCGGGGCACTTCTCCCGCTCTAGTAGAAAAGCAGCTGACTTAGGGACCACACCCCGAGTGGCACATTTCCCTCACCCCTTCCCCACTCAGCTTCAGAACTTTGGTAACGGGTTTATACCCCACAGAAAATTTGCCTCACAAGGCCCTGGGTTCAATCCCAAGCACCACAAAAAAAAAAAAAAAAAAAAAAAAAAAAAAAAAAGTGAAACTGGCCCAAGTGAAGACACCGGCAGGCACTACTGACATTCAGTTCCATGTGTTCTCAGTAAGAGTCATCTTGCCACTAAAGCTACTAGGAATAGCTCCATTCAAATAGCTTCAGTCTTAAATATGAATAGACAACTAAGAATCCTCACTGGAAGAGACGCTGCCCTGTGAAAAAGAGAAAGCAAAATAAGCAAATATGGAAAAGATGTTTTAAAGACTCAGAAATAGTGCAAAAAGCAGAAAAAAATACATATATACATCTCTTTGAGAAAAAAATGCATATATATCACCTCTTTGAGATGGTCTCAGAGAAGTGCTACCTTTGAAACAAGAATAAGATGTTATACGAAAAAGCAACATTCCCAGAATGAAAAGTAGCTCTTTGATATTAAATATATGATTGCAAACCTATGTGGTATCCTTGCTAAAAATAGTTAACCCGAATCTAACTATGATTTCACCTACCTCACTTCCAGTCTCTAGTAAAATGCAGGAGTTAGGAACATCATGGAATAGACTTGCCTCCTGACCTTGGCTGGTGAGGAGTAAAGGAGGGAAGCATGCGGAAGTCTGTTGCTACAAGCTGTGGATTGCCACACAATGTCATTTTCTTGTTTGCCTCTTGTCCATCTGACACAGGCATGTGTGGGTACTGTGGATACCAAGAGAAAATAATATTCTCAGGTTGACCATCCTGGACTTGGTTTCTCAGAAAACTACCCAGGCCATTTGGGAGTGGCTATATAATTTGTGGGGCCCAGTGTAAAAAATATTAAGAATTGCAAGATGGTGGCGGCAGCACACTGGACATGAGGCCCTTCTAAGCAGGAGGCCCTATACAACTGGCCATGAGACACACCTATGGGACAGAACCCATGTCAGTATATTCAGGGTCGGGAGTTATTTGCAAAATACCTCATCTACTACATCCACCTTCACCCCCAAATATGTCAATGATGCCCAAATTGGTAATTTTGAGAAGAGTTCTTTCAGATCTACAAAACACGTGGATATAGGTAAAATACTGAGAAAGATGACTTGATACAGAAGAGGAAGAATGTTTTTTCAGACACTAAAAGATAGCTGGTCCTCAATTCCAGATATCTTCGTTTCCATCTTGCTTAGCTCCACGTGACACTGACAGAGTTATCTGAGATAACATATGCGGTTGTGCTTGGTGGGTTACAAATTGGGAAATGTGTCCAGTAATTGAAGTATAAATTAAAATTTATAAAAGAAGCATATCATATGGAGGAAACCATCAGGTAAATCCAGATTTGTAAGACATTCTCCAAGACAGTTTTCCCAGTGCCTTCAAAAGTTCTTGGGAAACAGAACAATAGGAAGACTAGGAAAGATTTCAGGAGGACTAAGGCATTTTAGTCCTAGATAGGACTAAGAACTAGATAGGAGCATGGTGTAAAGAGACCAGTTAGGAAAGAACATTTGGGCACAACTGGGGGAAACTGAAGATGGACAGGATATTAAACATATTAGGGAACTCTTCACTTTCTCAGGTGTGATAGTACCAATTGGTTATATAGCAAAAGTCATTAATTTTAGAACCTGTGGGCTAAAGTATTTAAAATTCAACTATAATATGGCCTACAAATTTCTCCCAAATAGTTCTGCCAAAATATACAGGCGCGACATAGATGGATGCATAATTAATGTATTTTTGTTCTGGTTTGTCACTGCCTGGAATAGTAGCCAGTAGTCCCATGTGGTCATGAGGTGCCTGACCTCATCTAAACTGAGCTATTCTGTAAGTATAAAATACACACTGGATTTCAGTCTTAGAATCGGAAAAGGAATGAAAACTGTTTTGTTAATAATCTTTATGTTTGTTACATATAGAAATTACAGTTTGAAGTAAATAGCATGTATTATATTTTAAAATATTTTTATTAGTTGTTGATGGACCTTTATTTTATTTATTTATTTACATGTGGTGCTGAGAATCCAGCCCAGTGCCTCATACATGCTAGGCAAGCACTCTACCACTGAGCCACAACCCCGATAGCATATATTATTAAAGTTAATTTTACCTCTTTCTTTTTACTCTTCTAATGTGGCTACTGGAAAACTTAAGATTAAGGACTGGGGGTGTAACTCAGTGGTAGAGCACTTGCTTAGCATGCATGAGGCCCTGGGTTCAATCCTCAGACCACCAAAAGATTGAAAAATAGAATAAAATTGCATTCATGGCTTATACATTTTTATTAGACAGCACTGACCTAGATGGAGAGGAAAGGATATTAAGTATGTATTTCTTGTCAACTTTTCTGTATATTTACAATCCTCTTAATAAAAAAGAGTAAATGAAAAAGAAATGAAAAAAAAAAAAAACAAGGTAGAAGAATTTCTTTTTAATCAATAGGAAAGTTGAGAGATAAAGTTTAGAAAATATCCTTGAACATGAACATAGAATAAAAAGTTAGAAAACTAGAGAATCCATCAAAGTGACCCCACTTGAAAAGATAGAACATGAGAAGCATAGAAAGGAAAAAGGGGCAGGAGTGTCCAGACTGTGGGAGAGCTCTGAGGACACAGCATGGGTGTGAAGAAATAGCCAACCGGTGCATAGGAAATGGGCATCTTCTAAACCGGGCACGGTGGCGCACGCCTGTAATCCCAGCACTTGGGAGGCTGAGGCAGGAGGATCACGAGTTCAAAGCCAGCCTCAGCAATGGCGAGGCACTTAACAACTCAGTGAGACTCTGTCTCTGATAAAATACAAAAAGAGCTGGGGATGTGGCCCAGTGGTCGAGTGCCCCTGAGTTCAATCCCCAGTACCAAAAAAAAAAAAAAAAAAAAAAAAAAAAAAAAAAAAGAAAAAAGAAAGAAAAGAAATGGGCATATTCTAAAGAGCTGAAAGAGGAGGGGGGGGGGAGAAAGAGAGAGAGAGAGAGAGAGAGAGAGAGAGAGAGAGAGATGATACAGGGCACATATGAAGGCCAAGGAATTAGAATGTTACTCAACTTTTCCACAGCCACATAAGAAGCTGGAAAACAAAGGGGAAAACCATTCAAAATTCTGAAGGAAAAATTTCCAACTTAGAATTAAATACCCAGCCAAACTATCAATCAAGCTTGAGAGTAGAATAAAGATATACAAAGTCTCAAAAATCCCCTTGTACCCTTTCCTTCCTTCCTTCTTTCCTTTCTTCTGGCACTGGGAATTGAACCCAGGGCTGCTCTGACACTGAGCTACCTCCCCAGCCCTTTTTATTTTTTATTTTGGCAGAGTCATGCTAAGTTGCCAAGGTTGGACTTGAACTTGTGATCCTCCTGCCTCAGCCTCCAGAGTTGCTGGGATTAGAAGTGTGTGCCGCATACCTGGCAGTTCTCGCACCATTTCTCAGAAAACTATTGAAGAAAGTGCTCCTTCAAACAAGGATGGATTCCAGCATAGGAATAAAGCAAAGGATATTCCCAATTAATGGTTAACAGATACCCCCCACGGCACTAGGTATATAGCAGGCCTAAAGATCAATCACCCAGCCAAGAGCAGAAAGATGATATCAAGGTTGGATGAGGTGTTTGCAAGGAAAGAGTGAGAGGGATTGATAGACAACCCTTTTGAAAAGAGCTTTACAACTATATATTGCAGGGAGTTTGGGAGTAAATTTGTGCTAGGAACATACAAAACCAAGCGAACATGGGAAAAAGTAGCCTGTAAGAAAGAAAGTATAACCCGAAGTTTGCTATGTAACATTTACGTATTCACAATAATGTAAGTTTCCAACGGAGATCTAACCACAAATTGAGATCTCACTCTATTGGGAGAGGGGGCGGAAAGGTGTATCTATTGGAGTAGATTGGGGCCAGCCCTCATCTTCTCTTCGTCTGATTTTTGTTGGTTTTGGGGGGCGGGGGGCAAAGGGTGCTGGGATGGAATCTAGGGCCTCACGCATGCTCGGCAAGTGCTCTCCCACTGAGCCGCACCCCCAGCCCCTTGTCTATTGCTGTAGAAGAATATACACTAATTAAAGTGGGATAACAAAAATAATCATGGGAAAATAAAGAGTTGAATGTTAACTTTGGAAAGTGAAGGAAATATAGGAAGAAATAACTTAAAAGCCTAAAAGAAATCACTTCCCAGAATTGGAGTTGGGGAGGGGCGAGGCGGGCTACTGCTGTTTTCCATGTAGTATTATTTGACTTTTTGAAAGTATATATATATATATAAAACTTTGCTAAAAATAGAGGTTGAATTAAATGATAAAAAGAGAACCCAGGTCATCCTGGGCAAGACAAGTGACTGCCCAGAACCAGGGGTCATTCTGCCTATCTGCTGCCCACGTCAGCTCCTCCGGACGTGGCCAGCAGAGGCTTTGTGGAGAAACAGTACCCTGCCTTCGCCCCGTGACTCATGGTTCCCATTGTTCCCACACCCCGTCACTCTCCCACCAGGGGGATGTGTGTGTGCTGAGGTGGGGAGGGGGCAGAAGTCACTTTCTTGTGCTCTTTGTTTGCTGGGCTGCCCCACTCCCATCCCCAGGGGTACAGGCTTCCTTGCCAGGGACCAAGTGTCAGGCATGGGGCATCGAGTGCCAAGAAAGAGAAAAAAACAATCTTAAAATACCCCCCTCCCCACCCACTGGGGAAATTCAAAATCACGTGGTCGAGCAGTGACTTGGAGACCAACTAGCCAGGATCTCCAGTAGGGAAACATCTACCCTTTGCCTGAGCACTTCCAATGACAAGGGACTCAGTATCTCAGGAGGATACTTTTGGTGGCTGGGTGCAAACTGAAGGTCACAGAGGCTTTTGCACATTCCCTGTGCCTGGGCTGGCCAAGGCCCTTTGCATATTAAGGAACCTACTAGGTGAAGGCCAGTGAAAGGATACATTGTCAGGGACCAAGGCCTTCCGGTCCCTTTCCCTACCTCTTTCACCATGTGCTATGGGTTGACAGATGGTGTCCCCTCCAAAATTCATGCGGAACAATCCCGAGAGTGCTGGTGCACACCTGGAATCCCAGCTCCTCTGGAGGCTGAGGCAGGAGGATGGTAAGATCCACACTGTGTGTGTGTGTGTGGGGGGGTGCTGGGGACTGAACCCTGGGCCTTGTGCATTCGAGGCAAGCACTCTACCAACCAAGCTAGATCCCCAGCCCCAAGTTCCACGCTTCTCATTGGTCCATCTCACTGGTCCAATCAGCTGTGCTGAGGCGGGGCACATACTTCAGACAGCAGCCTTACCTGACCACTCCTTGCAGAGACTGTGAGTAGGAAAAGCATCTCTAGCTACCGCACCGGCCGCCCTCCTCTCCCCCAACTCCACATTCGTTCCTGGATGCCTTCAGCAACCGTTTACCAAGTATCTTCAGGAAGGGCCCTGGGAGTTGAGGGGGCAGGAACTGTGACTTTGGGGAGGGCAATGCCCCTCTCTGGGCCTCAGTTTCATCCTCTGTAACTTGAGAGGGCCCAGGTTACTACTAGATCAAGTGTTCTCAATCTTGGGAAAACATTAGACTCACCCAAGGAGCTTTCAAATAAAATCCTGACCATCAGCTTCACCCCCCACCCCTACTTCCCACCCAAGTTTCAGACTTCACTGGCTGGAGTTGGCCTGGATGACACACTCTAAAAAACCCTCCCCCCCACCCCCCTGTTTCCAGGATGCAGCAGGGGCTGAGAACCAAGGGACAGAAACCTGATCATTGGATGGCCACTGGTATTTGATGGCTACAAAGGCCCTGGCTTACAAAGGGTGTGTGATAGAAGCTCCTAGGAGGAATTCATTTCCTTCAGCTATAACATTCTGCTCTGAGTTGGGAGGTAGGTTTGGGGGTCTCGGGGAGTTCCAGTTGGACCCATACAAAGGATCTTCTCAGAACCAGGGGCAGAGAGACCCTGGAGGGAGGGGCACTGCCAGCCAAGGAGGAATCTCAGGGTGATCTCCTTTGGAGGTGACCAAGCTGGAGTCTCTGACCTTTGGGGTACCTTCTGCCACTGCAGAGCCTGGAGGCTGGAGAGCCGCCCCACAGTGGGCAGGAGATCTTGGGGGTCTAAAGCCCAGGACCTGGTCCTCTGTGACCTTGACAAGTCAGTGAACCATCTGGTTTCCACCAGCAAGGCAGAAATAGGTCTGCCACCTTCACTAGCTTGCTGGGAGGCAGAAGCACTAGAGAATGTTAGGGATTATTCATGTCAGGCTGAGTCCCAGGTCAACCCCAGGAATATGAACCCCTAAAGCTTCCCTGAGGAGCAGGAGAAGGAGAGGGCTAAAATGTCTGGGTCTGACCTGGAAAACGACAGCTGTCCAATCCTAGTTCTCACTAGAACTTCAGTGGGTCATCACTGAGTCTTTCCTAGAGTCGTAGGAATGACAGTATGAAGGAGCCCTAATTAGGAAGGGCTATTGCAGCTAGCTGGAAGCCATAGGTTCCACCTGATATGTATGTGACGCACCTGTAGGCACCCGCAAAGCTGAAGGTATATAACCGGGTGAAAGCGGTCCGAGTTAGGAGAACAGGGAATTCAGTCAGTCGGGCAGTCACTCGGTCGGTCAGAAGAATCAGAGCGGCCAGAACGTAGGCAGAGCGGTTACAGAAGAGAAACCAGATAGAAGAAGTAATGACTGGTCAGAGTTAGGCCGAGGCTCCCAAGGAAGACAGAAGACAGAAGAAAGAAGAAGGAAGAAAGAAGAGAGAAGAAAGAAGCTCTAATCTTTCTCTAAGCTAAGCTCTATCTTTCTTTCTCTCTAAGAAGCTAAGCTCTATCTTTCTTTCTCTCTAAGACAAGAAGAAAAGCTCTTTAATCTTTCTCTCTAAAAATCTTTCTTTCCCTCTCTAAGAAAGAAGAAGGAAGAAAGAAGAGAGAAGAAAGAAGCTCTAATCTTTCTCTAAGCTAAGCTAAGCTCTATCTTTCTCTCTAAGACAAGAAGAAAAGCTCTTTAATCTTTCTCTCTAAAAATCTTTCTTTTCCTCTCTAAGCTCTAAGAAAGTAGAAGTAAAAGTAGTAAAAGCTTTACTCTGCCTCCGAGAGTTTTCCTCCCGGTTTTCGGTACCAGGCAGCTTACAACAGTAATGAACCTGCTCTCCACGGACAGGACCGTGGCATAATGCCTGATGTCTTACACACTGACCTTCAAGGCGGGCTAAGGTTCCTTTAGTCCAATGAAGAAACAGAAAATTCAGACAGGTTAAATGACTTGCCCAAGATTGCACAGCCAAGGGAGAGCCAAACCTGGAATTTGAGGCAGTCCAAGATCAGTTCCAGTCTGTCCCCACATTGGGACAATGGGACGGACACTCAGGAGACATCTAGAGAACAAGTCAAGAGCCACTGTGAAGTTACCTGCTAGTGAGAGAGAAAAACCAGGCAGCAGCAGAGACTGCCAAGAGAAGGCCAGCATAGGATGAGGCTCCCTGGAGGAGGGGGACTCTTCTCATTAACCTGTGTCTTGGGGTGCTCTCCTGGGATGGCCGGTTGGGACTTTGGGGTTGAGAGTTGGGGGTGATAGAGTGAAGACTCTTTCTCTGGTGAGGACCAGAGGCCCTTCACAAGTAGGTTGTTTTGTTGTTGTTTTGTCATGCTGGGGGTGACACCCAGTGTTTCACACAAGCTAGGCAAGTGCTCCTGGACTATACTCTCAGCCCCCAGAGGCCCTTTTCACAAGGGACTCAGGAGGCTGAGTCAGGAGTATTGGAATTTTGAAGCCAGCCTTGACAATTTAGACAGATCCTGTATAAAATAAAAAAATTAAAAGGGCTGGGGATGTAGCTCAGCAGTAAAGTGCCCTTGGGTTCAATCCCCAAAAAGAGAAGGAGAAGGAAGGGAGGGGGATTTAGAGGAAAGGAAGAAGGAGGAAGAGGAAGAGGAAGCGGAAGGAGAAGGAGAAGAGACTGTGGTTGGGTTAGTGGCGAATCTCAAGGAAGCCCAACATGCCCTAGGGCTGTGGACTGGGCCAATCGATGGCTGCCCTGTGGCCTCCTTTTCCCTGTCTGGCCTCCTGTTGCAGCCTCTGCTCTTCTCTGTGTTTCCTCCACTCCCCTCTCTCTGCTGTCTGACCTCTACTCGGCCATGCTTTCTGCCCCCGTAAACTCTATGTAGTGGCCGTGAAAGTGCATCCCACGGATCTCCAACTGACCCAGCCTCTGACATCTGTCACCACGTCTGTGCCCAGGCCCTGGTCTGCTCCCAGCTGGGGACTGAGCGCAGCGGGGAAGGCACCATGTGGCCATTCCAGGGGGTCAGCACTCCCGCGAGCCACCTTTGGCTTGAGGCCTTCAGATCCACCTTGCCTGGCCTTCCTGTACCAGCACGGCCACCTGGGATGCTTCCACCGACAGCCGGGATGGAACTGGACGATGGTCAGACAGCAGCCCTCCCAGCCTCTCGCACAAAGGTTCCCCCAATCCAATCCCTAGTGGTTTAATCCACCTTTGCAGAAATATGGCAGTTCCCTGTTGGTCATTCATGATCGTCGATCCCAGGGTCTGCTTCCACTTCCACGCCCATCACTAAGGCACACACTCCCCTTCAGAGGACGAGAGGGGAAGAGAAGAAGAAGGAACCTTTCCCCAGCTCCCCTAGTAAGGTGCCCAGTGCAGAGCCTGGCACAAAGTAGGTACCCAACAAAAAAGTGTCACGTGCTGAACAATGATTCTCAGCTTGTGAAGGCCACCACATGACATGGTCCTATAAGATCATAATGCTGCTGAAAAATTCCTATCACCTGGTGATATTGAGGTCATCGTAATGTCACAGCCTAGCCCACAACTCGTGTGTCTGAGGTGATGCTGATGTAAAGGAGCCCCTGCACTGCCAGCCGTCACCACGAGGCACACACAACTGTGCACTGTGCAGAGTGCTCGAAAATACTTGGCAATGACAACAGGGACTATGTTACTGGGTTTTGTATTTACAATACCATACTGCAGGAGCCCTGTTTGGGGATTGACTTGAATTGCGGTTGACTATGAGCCGTGGAGATTTGGGCTTTGTTGCCTCCCGTAGTCTCACGGGACTTGTTGCGGGATCTCGAGTGACTTGGCCGAAATTGCTGATCGGGTCAGCGCCATTTTAGTGGTGTGTTTGTCGTGTGTTAGTCGTTGTTAGAACCAGAGAGAAAAGTTATCAGAATAAAAAGCTGTTTGTCTCCAGTTCGCCTCTAAAGTTTTTCCCGCGGCTCCGTTGCTCCAAGCGCTTCAGGCGGCAACACCATACTTTTATCATCATTTTACTTTTATCATTATTTCACAATAGAGCCAGACATGGTGGCACACACCTGTAACCCAGGTGCTCAGGAGGCTGAGGCAAGAGGATCGCCAAGTTGGAGGTCAGCCTGGGCAATGGAGTGAGATCCTGTCTCAAAATAAAAAATAAAAATGAGCCTGACACGGTGGCACATGCCTGTAATTCCAGCAGCTTGGGAGGCTGAGGCAGGAGGATCATGAGTTCAAAGCCAGCCTCAGCAACTTAGCCAGGCCCTAAACAACTTAGGGAGACCCTGTCTCAACATGAAATAAAATTTAAAAAGGTGGGGGGGGCTGAGGATGTGGCTCAGTGGTTAAGCATCCCTGGGTTCAGTCCCTAGCAACAAAAATAAATAATAAAATTAAAAGGGCTGGGGATGTGGCTCAGTGGCAGAGTACCCCGGGTTCAGTCCCCAGTATTGCAAGCGCGCGTGCACACACACACACACACACACACACACACACACACACGGTGTACTATTTTATATATATAAAACAGCAAGCCATGGTACCCGGCTGCAGCCCATACACCTTGCACTCACGGGCCTCAGATTGCGTCATGGATTGACCCACACCAGCTAGGTTTATGCGAGTGAGCTCACTGAGGTTCACACAAGGAAATGGCCTGAGGACCCAGTTCCCAGGACATGTCCCTGGTGTTAGGCGATGCGTGACTGTGGCTGCGATTGCTAGAGGGAGCCAGCACAGGAGGCTCGTAGGCCCGCTGCACCCGGGTAGCCTGCAGGACGCTGGCTGGCGGGGCTGGACTACGCAGCTCACGTAGGACCGCAGCCGTGAGGATCTGGGCGGGGCTGAGGGCCCTGGACCTCTGCCGCAGCACCTTCTCACTGGGGCGGAGGACAGTGGTGCCCTTTGCCCTTGGGGGACTTCTCAAGGCCCTGAATGACCTCCTGTGTTGGTGTGGTGTCACACAGCATTCTTTCTTTCTTTCTTTCTTTCTTTCTTTCTTTTTTCTTTCTTTAAGGTTCTTTTTTTTTTGGTACTTTTTTGGTACTGGGGATTGAACCCAGGGGTGCTTAGACACTGAGCCACATCCCCAGACCTTTTTTGTATTTTATTTAGAGACAGGGTCTCGCTGAGTTGCTTATGGCCTCCTAAATTGCTGGGGCTGGCTTTGAACTCCTGATCTTCCTGCCTCAGCCTCTCAAGCTGCTGGGATTACAGGTGTGGGCCACTGCACTCAGCTCTATGATCAGTTTTAAGCCACCAATATAATGTCACAAAATGATTTGGGAAGAAAAACACAGTAGCATACCATTTTATAGTAACTCCACCATATACCTAGAGTAGATGCAGGCTGGGCATGTGGCTCAGTGGTAGAGCACTTGCCTGGCATGCACAAAGCTGGGGTTTCAGTCCCCGTACTGAAAGAAGAAGAAGTAAAAAAGCTGCAAGTAACCTTAAAAACATGCACAGATATTTGTGACCATTTGGTCTTAATGTTTTACTTGTATATTTATATAATTTTTTTTTTTTTTTTTTTTTTTTTTTTTTAGCACCAGGGATTTAACCCAGGGGGAGGTTAACCACTGAGCCTCATCCCCAGCCCATTTTATTTATTCTTAAGAGACAGGGTCTCACTGAGTTGCTTAGGGCCTCACTAAGTTGCTGAGGCTGGCTTTGAACTCTCATTCCTTCCGCCTTAGACTCCGAAGCTGCTGGGACTACAGGTGTGTGCCACTGCACCCAGCTATATAATTTAATTGTTAAGAGTGGCTATCGTTGAACAGCTGGTTTCAAAAATTCTGGAAAGTGAAGTGTCAGCTCCCATGTGATAGCTGGGCTCTGGCCACCGCGTCAGAACCTTTTCTCTGGAGTGAATTGCTGAGATGGGGATTTCAGTGGACAGAGAGTCGGAGAGGAGGCCTGAGCTCCTAGAAGGTAATTGTTCCTCATTTTCCTTCCTCCTCAGTCAGGTGTTCTAGGCAACCTGGGAGACTGGACAAACACAGATTATCTGAATGGAATAGGGTGTGTTGTCAACACCCAGGGCTGAGCAGCTCAGCTGGCTGGAGCTGCAGGTGAAGGAATCAAAGAAAGAGGAGGAAGCTTTACATAACCCAAGGTAAACACGCTTCAGTGCAGAATGAAAACACAGGTTAGCCAGGGATGCTGGCAGCACAACAGACCTGCCCTTGAGCCCTCCAGCCAGGTGTTCTCAGAACCTGGGCGTTTGGGGGCTTTTCCCCCAGACCTGAATCAGAATCCTTCCCAGCAGCGCCCAGGAACCCCCTGGTGATTCTTGGGTAGTCACCTCTGGGCTGGGAAATGCTGATTGGTCTCCCTGGTGGTTTTTGCAGATGAGGGCAGACTGTCAGGGGAGTGGCTAGGGCCTGCAGCCAGCGCGCTGCCCTGGCACTCTCGCCCTTGAGCGTCGAGAGCGCTCCGCCCTGGCAGGCTTGCACGGTAGTTAATAGCACAGGCTCCAACTTCTCAGGTTAGAACCCAGGCTCTGCCTCTAGCTGTGTGACTGGGCGTGTTCCACAACCACTCTGAGCCTCAATTTCCAGATGGCGATAACAATACTGACCTGACAGTGTTGTGGGATTAAATGAGACTGTGTGCGCAAAGAACCCCAGTCGGGACCGGTATGTCGGCAGCATCCTTACGAATGGCAGTTGTGGTGGTTAAGGTCCCGCAGCTAGACCATGGCAGACGCCAGACCTCCCAGTACTGTTCTTACATAGCAGAGAGGACTCAAGACTCGACACAGAAGGGGCTTGGATATGTCGGGGACAAGAAAGTGAACTTCACTGGGGAGTTATGGACCTGGTGACATTGGGTCTCAGCTGTGATCTCGTGGTGTCTGAGGGGAGGGCTTTGGTCTCAGGCTAGCAGGTGCTCCTTGTGCCAGGTGTGGAGGCTGAGGCAGGAGGGATGGCAAGTTCAAAGCCAGCCTCAGCAACTCAGTGAGACCCTGCCTCTAAATAAAATACGAAAAAAGGGCTGGGGATGTGGCTCAGTGATCGAGTGCCCCTGAATTCAATGACTGCCCACCCCCCAATGGCAGAAGGTCATTTCTACCATATTTTATTGATCAAAATGTCCCAGAGCCAGCCCACATTCAAGGGAATGGACTCCACCCACTGTTGGAGCTACGGTTCACTTTGCTGATGGGATTGTGAAAAGGGAGATCTTGTCTTGGACATCTTTGGGCTGTATAGCATGCCACATCCGGTGTGAATAGGAGGAAGGTAGTGTCCCTGGGGGAATTCTTAAGGACTAAACACAGGAACCGATGGATAAATAAAGAAACCCCACCCTCAGAGACAACTCTGAGGGGCATTCCACAGGTTGCACAGAAGAGTCCAGCAGGGTCGCACCCGGCCGCCCACAGGGGATCCACTCCAGAGCACATCTGCTAGCCTTTCCTCCTTTCCCCTCTCCATCTTCACCTCCCTTCACATCTTCTGCCCATCCTCCAGATCTAGTCTTGGGTTTTGTTCTGAGGAAACCAAACAACGACCCTGGGTTTCCTCATTTGAAAAAGACCCTTAAATTGAGCGGTAAACAATTACACCTGGCTCCTGGGGCTGTTGAGTAATCCCACACAGGAATGGGTGTGAAAGGGCTTTGTAGACTGGGAGGCTGGCGCTGGCGTGCAGGGTTATGGGAGCCGAAGTGTCCCCTGGAAAGCACGGGCGTCAGGAGCCGAGGGCCCCGGGGCCCATATCTTCCCCCATCATCTGGGAACTGTGCCAGGTGAAGGCAGGGAGGTGAGGGGGACGCAAGAGGATGTAGGCCACAGTGCTCCTTGAGGTAAGGCGTGCCGTGTCCCTGTCCTGCCTCCAGATCCAGGTGACTCGGCAGTGACTTGGCACAAGATGAGGTGACTCACCAGGTCACCTCAGCCTACAACAAGGTCCCTCAAGATCATCCACCTGGCTTTGCTGGGAATTGCCCTTGCCTTCATGAAGCCAGCCTTGCCCTCTGACTTGGCCTCTGCTCCAGGAACAGAGGGACTGAATTGCCGCCGGGAGGGGCGGGGCTTGGGGTGCACCCTGCATTCTGTAAACACGGGGAGCCTGAGTCTTCTCCATGCGGCCCTAGGTGGGAATGCAAAGGAGGGCCAGACGTCTGTTTCCCTATTGCTTCCAGTGGCTTCCTGCCAGGCAAGGGGGCAGGAAACCAGGACACAGGGAGCCTGAGGCCCGCCAGAGCAACTGGGACAGAGGCTTGCAGAGGGAGGAGCTCAGCCCCACCATGCACCTGGCCCAGAACCCAGGAGCCCACGCAGCTCAGGTTTAGTGGTTGCGGGGAGCTTCCCAGGGAAGCCGAGTCCACAGTGGAGGCCAATGGGTCTCAGGCCTTCCCCAGGAGAGGAAGGACATCCGGGCATCCGAGACCACCTGGGCAAAGTGACTGGAGCCCATACCGGTGGGCGAGGGGCTGACAAAGGAGGCTGGAGCAAACCCAGGGTGGGCAGTGAGGATTCTCTAAGGGAGGTGAAAGCAGAGAGGAAGAGGGTCAGATCTGGGTGGAGGATGAATCCTGTAGGCTGCTGAGATGGGCGGTGGAAGGGGAGTCAGTGACAAATAAAGGGAACTCATTCATCCACACAACCTGGGGAGCCCGTACCAGGCGCCAGGCCCCGTGATGTAGCAGGGATCCAGGTGAGGGGCTGCAGGGGTGTGGACTTTGGTGATGGGGACCGGGATGGATGGAAGGGACAGAGGTCTCAAGGAGGGGATCTTCTATAAATAGATCCTGGCCATTCACAAATTGGCTTCTGGTTTCTGGGTCAATCTTGCATGAATTTGGATATTGGGATCCTATTATTTTTTTTAATTATTATTATTGTTTTTAGTTGTAGATGGACACCATGCCTTTATTTTACTAATTTTTGTGGTGCTGAGGATCAAACCCAGTGCCTCACATGCTAGGCAAATGCACTACCACTGAGCTACAAGCCCAGCCCAGGATCCATTATTCCAGACTGGAGAGCTGAGACCAAACCTCAGGGGACCCTAGGGAGGCGTCTTCTCTAGAGTCCCCTCCCAGAGCAGGGCAGCCCAGCCTTCGCACTCCCTCCCCGCTATTCCACTCCAGGCTCCATAGAGAGAGCTCAGCCGGGTCCCAGCTGCACCTCTGACTTCCTGTGTGAGCTGCAGGCGTCACCACAGCAAGACTGAGAAGAAAAACCAGGCTGTCTGGGTGTCACTGGACAGGGCCCGGCAAGATCAGCATGGGCCACCATTGCTTCCGTACCTTTTTCCCCCAGCTCCTCTCTCCCTCAGGTTGCAGACTCCTTGAGGCTTGGAGCTGCATCCTGCCTCCACCAGACTTTGGATTCTCTGAGGGTGTTTCCCTCATCAGATTGGGAACTGCCAGAAGGTAGGATGAAGGGAGGAGTGTAAGTCAGGGGAGCTGTTTTCTGCCACTTCATCGGTGTATTAACTTGGGGAACTTCCGTCTTCTGTTTGCTTCCAAATAGTGGAATGGGTTAACGATAATGCTGGTTTTGAGAATTTAAAGACATAAAGATGAAAGAAACATTAACCGATGTGGGAAATGTGGTCAGGACATCAATACCCAGCACAACCATGAAGAACCATGAAGAAGGGAGCGTAAAGACCGGAGGGAGCCGGGCACGGTGGCCCACGCCCGTGATCACAGCAGCTCAGGAGGCTGAGGCAGGAGGATCGTGAGTTCAAAGCCAGCCTCAGCCAAAGTGAGGTGCTAAGCAACTCAGCGAGACCCTGTCTCTAAATAAAATACAGAATAGGGCTGGGGATGTGGCCCAGTGGTGAAGTACCTGGGGGGTTCAATCAATCAAAAAGATGGAGTGGGCAGGCCCCGGCATGCAGGCAGTTGTCCCCTCACAGTGCCCCACATGGAGCCCGGTGGGCGCTCGGGCCCAGTCGACACTGGTGGAAGAGATGAGTGGTCAGTGCAGTGGTGCTGGCGCAGAGCAGAGTGCTAGGTGACCACTAGGGCAGGTGGCCCCTGGAGGCGGGTGACCCAGCTGGGTCAGGGCTGGGATGGCTGCTGAGATGGTCCTACAGGACTAGGAGTGGTGACTGGAAGCCTCCATGTGAGGGCCCCAGTGAGTCTGTAGGTCTCATTGCTCCAGGACTCCTGGACCCACAGGGGTTGTCCCCTGCCAGGGGGTCCATGACATGCCAACTACCTGCTCCCCGACTTCCCTCCACCCCACAGCACACTGGCACTGTGCTGTCTCCCACACCCCTGCAGAGCACCCCTCCTCTGACCACGACTTCAGGAACCTGGGGCCTCCTGGCCTGGCTAGCAGCAGCTGAAGTCCAGCCTCCCCACCTCCCACCTCCTCAGACAGCTCCAGACCAAGCATGGCCACGGGGCCCAAGACCTCAGCTCCACCTGTCTTCTGCTTCATCATTCAAACAGAAGCCTGCAAGCCAGGACCCCTGGAACGCTGCCCACCCTGCCGCCCTGCCTGCCCTCTCCACCCTGCAGATGGGCCCAGAGGCCTGTTATAGGGGTGCTGAGCTGTGCATCGTCAGGGGCTTTGTGACATGTCCAGTGCCAATGTTTAGTGTTGTGCAATTGTCACCTCAAGACCGAATGGGGGCTCAAGTAAAACCAGAGAACCGCTGGGCACGGTGGCGCATGCCTGTAATCCCAGCACTTGGTAGGCTGAGGCAGGAGGATTGCGAGTTCAAAGCCAGCCTCAGCAATGGTGAGGCACTTAGCAACTCAGTGAGACCCTGTCTCTAATAAATTACCAAAAAAAAAAAAAAAAGGGCCGGGGATGTGGGCCCAGTGGTTGAGTGCCTCTGAGTTCAACCCCTGGTACAAACAAAAACAAAAACAAAAACAAAAACAAACAGAGAAGCCCGGTCGTCATGTATATGTGACAGGGATGCTGGTGAAAGGGAGGGACGGTATCAAGTACAGCCCAGCCGCTGCATCTGTGGGGGATGGCTCCAGGCCTGCCCCAGTACCGAAATCTGAGGAAGCTCAAGTCCCCTACATAAAATGGCATGTATTTGCTTAGAACATGGCAACGTTCTCACGTGGCTTCACCTGGTGTCCGGGTTATTTCAAACACCTAATACAATGTGCCTACTTGTGATAGTTGCTATACTGTATTGTTCATGAACAATAACAAAGACAGCATGTCCAGTGTTGACTCTGCCATTTAGGGTCTGACTGCGTGGGGCATGTCAGCAGCACAGTGACCCTTTTGTCCTCGAGTAGTTCTAAGTGGCGGTGGGCGGGACCCGTGGATATGGAAACTGTGGAGGAGACCCCTCGTAGACACTTCCATCTCCTCGTGGGAAATGTGGTTCTCTCCTGAATCACAGTCTTGTAATTTAACGGAAGGAGACAGAAGCCCAGCTGAGCCTGGCCTGCCCTCCTCACATTCTCCGGTCCGGGTACCCATGTCCTGGCTGTATGCTCCGCCCACCCCTTGAGCTCAGAAGGTCTGGTCTTCTCCGGAGGTCTCTGGTGCACCTACCTGCAGACAGGAGCCCTTTCCAGAGATGTGGGATCTGCCGTAAAACACACCCCATCAAGGTGGCTGCACTAACAGCCTCAGGAGCCGGGCCCCCTGGGTTGGAATCCCAGCTCCCTGTTTCTCCTGGGATTTTGCACAGGACCACCTCTCTGTGCCTGTTGGGGTGGAGCCCCACCTGACGGGGCTGTTGCAGTGTCAAAGGCATCCTCCAGCTTTACTGGGCGCAAAGTCATCATGAGGAACCTGGAGGCAGGATGGGTGGTGTTTGGCCCTCCACCTCCCTGTCCCGCTGCTCCTTGGGCCCCTCCCCAGCCTCGCCCTGGAGGCCTGCCTCCTCTCTTCTCCCCCTCCTCATTCTTCTCTCCCTTTCAGAAGGCACCCATACTCTTGAAGGCAGCCTGTCCCGAGTCCTCTCTGCCCTCTGCGGGTCCCCCAGCAATCCCCCTCCCCTAGAGGCCACACACCAGCTCCCTTTCCTCCCTGCCTCCCTCCCACCCCAGCACACAGCAAGCTGGCCTGGCCTGTCCATAGATTTTATTGTAAAAATGTTAAAATAAATTACATCTGCCATCATCCAGTATGTACATACAGTGTGATCCAGGAGTCAGCAACCAGACGAGACGAGACGACCTGCGGAGCCCAGGTGCTCCTGCCACCCCCAGCTGGCCACGGCAACCGTTCAGAGGGCGTGGACGTGCCACTGCTAGCCTCACAGGGCAGGAGGGGCCCTCTAGCCCGACCTGCCCCAGAGAGAGGATGCAAGGGAGGGAGGGGCTGAGAGGCCGAGGGTGTGTGGGGCTGAGGCTGCCTCCTGTGCCTCGTGCCCAGCACTCAGCCGCCTGCGTGGACAGCCTTCTCTACCCTTGCTCCCTGCCACCAACTCTGCTTGGGGACTTGGCTCTTGATACCATGACCTTGGCTTAAATCATCACAGAAGACCCAGTTGAGTTGGGGGACAACAGGGTCCACACTGGACGTCCCCGTCCTCGGGACCCTGCTCTTTAACCAATGGCTCTGAAGCAAACAGATTCCAGGTATAAAACAGCAGTTCGTTCATTAAAAAAAAAAAAATAGAATAACAATAACAAAAACATTCAGGGCAGAGTGGGCTGGTCCTAGGGTGAGCATCGTCAAAATACTCCAAACTCAGGCAGCAGCGAGTTCTACCCACCCCTCACCAGAAACGGAGTCCATGTACAGTTTCACATTCTCTCTTCTGCTCAGCCCAGACACCTTCTTTCTCACACACCACGCGTGCATGCACTCAAGCCATGCGGTAGCTAGAGAGAGGAGCAATTCACAGTTTGGCCATTCTCCACTGATGAACCACGAGCAATCTGGCCTCATGCCCTGGCCCGGGGGTGGGCAGGAACAGGGGGTACAGGCGAGACAGTGAGGGAGGCAGGAGGTCTGTGACCCGCCTAGGGATGCGGGGACAGCAGGATAGGCATGTGGGTGCTCAGGCCAGGGCTGGGGTGTGCAATTTTGGGGGGAAATGAGGGGACGAGAGGGGCGAGGGCAGAGTTAGCCAGAGCCAAGCCTCACCCTTGAGCTCCCTTGTAGACCCGTCCCCAGCTTCCATGGCCCATGTCCTGCCACCCCCTCTTCCTCCCACAGCTCAGGGTGCAGAAAGCCTTGGGTCTGCCACTGATGGGCTGAAGGCCCGAGACAGGGACGTGGCTCTGGGGCACGGAGGGCAAGGCCCTGGGCCCATATTGGCCTGGCCTGCTCCTGTTCCTGCCCATCATCTCAGCCCCCCTCTCCCGTGGCCTCTGCCCTCCTGAGGTTTGCAGTCGGGGGGGAGGGGTGAAGGGCAGATCCACAGGCTGATGAGGAGATGGGCCCTACCCCTGTTGGGGTAGAGAGGCCAGGCCCCACATCACGGCTGAACCTCCCCAAACACTTTAGAGGTCTGCGGCTCCTCCCCTCTCTGAACTGCTAGCTCAGTGCCAGGCACGTGGGAATCGCTCCTTAATACTGGTGAACTCAAATAGCCGAGGCCATGGCCTCAGGGAACCGTGTGACGTTCAGTCCAAGACAGGCTAAGACCCAGGCGGGCTGGGCCTCCTCAGGGTCAGTCCTGCCAGCCCACGTGCCTCCCAATCAATGACACCGTTCACGCTCAGGACAGTGGCCTCCCCAGCACCAGGGTGTGGCTCGGCCCAGGGCAGAGGCCCTGTCCTGGGCGTGCGCCATGTTCCTTCAGGGGCAACCAGCGGGAGGGGACAGAGGGAAAGCAAGGCCCCTGGCTCCCCACTCCCAGCTCCAGGGCTGCCCCCAACAGGGGCCCGGGCTCTTGGCCACCGCGGGACACCCCGGGGTGAGGGGAGAGCCGTCAAAGGTGGGGTGAGGAGCCGGCCCCGCCTCAGGTGCCCTTGGGGCCGTTTGCCTTGTTGTACTCGTTCATGAGCTGTTCGTAAGGCACGGAGAGCTCGGACTCGGTGCTGGTGAAGGTGGACTCGTCCGATGAGGGGAACTCGCCCATGCTCAGGGGCACCTGGGTGGCGTCCCCGCCCTGGGGCTGCTCCTCCCCACCCAGGTTGTCCTCCAGAGAGGACTTGGAGGTCTCCTCGTCCAAGAGGCTGGCCTCCTCGTTCACAAAGGTGATGCTGGTGTTCTGGAAGATGAGCGGGTGGTAGTCCCGGGCCCCCCAGGGCTCGTCTTCCTCGCTGATGCGGTCCAGCTGGCTGGTGAACGCCTCGGAGGAGGCCGGGGAGCCGTCCTCGGGGGCCTGAGGCCGGTCCTCCTCTCCAGGGGGCCTTGACACATGCCCTTTGCTCCTGAGCGTCTGTGACACCTCTTCCAAGCTGGGCATGCGGTTCTTGGAGTAGACCACCAGGGGCGCCAGGGAAGTGGGGAGCGCTGGCAGCCCACCCCCCTGCGGTCCCAGCCCCGGTGCCGGGACCCTCTCAGCACCCCCGCTTGTCTTCATGGCCTTCTTCCCGATCTGCTTGATGAGGTCATTGTAGGTCTCTTCCTTTTTGGACAGAAAGCTGAAGATATTGACGTCCTTGGAGGCCGCACTTCCGGCCATCCCCAGGGCCTTCCGGGAGTGTGGGGAGCTCTCGAATGACTCCTTCCGGCGCCTCCGCCTCTTCTTAATGGCTTTGTGGACCTCCACAAACATGCTCACCTTCCAGTTGACAAAGAGGGACAGCCAGGCCAGCCCCAGGTAGATCCAGAGCTCCACAAAGTACCGGTACAGGGCGTGGTAGTTGGCACTGGGGTTCACACCTGAGGGGAGGGGGAGCCCAGAGGGTCAGAAGGGGTCAGCAGGGACCCGGGGACACGCAATGGTCAGAGTCGTGCTGTCTGAGCAGTGCTCTGCCACAACACGGTGTGTGTGGTGGTGGTGGTGGGGGGGGGGTGACACAGTGTGACAGTGTGAAAGAAACAGGCCATCCCAGACTCTGGGCTACCCCCACGCCATCTTCTTCCTGAAGAACCTTGGCCTTATTACTCACGACCCTGCCCAGCCTTTCTCTGAGCCCAGTCTGCTCACTTACAAAAAGTCAAGAAAAGGGGGGTGCGATGGCGCACACCTACAATCCCAGCCACTCAGGAGGCTGAGGCAGGAGGATTGAAGTTTGAAGGCCAGTCTCAGCAACTAGCAAGACCCTCAGCAACCTAGGTAGAATTTGTCTTTAAAAAAAAAAAAAAAAAAAAAGTCATGACAGTGTTACCTTATGGGTGAGGGAGGATAAAGGGGCTTTGGGGTCAAGAAACAGTTTGCAGCTGGGAGTGGTGGCACACGCCTGTAATCCCAGCAACTCGGGAGGCTGAGGCAGGAGGATCATCTCAGAGTTCCAAGCCAGCCTCAGCCCTTAGCAAGACCCTAAGCAACTTAGTGAGACCCTGTCTCAAAATAAAACATAAAAAGGGCTGGGGACATGGCTCAGTGGTTAAGCACCCCGGGTTCCATCCCTGGTGCTGAAAAAGAGAAGCAGCAGCCCGTGAGTGCCTTTGGTGAGGCACTCTGCTGTGCCCAGCTGGAGCGTGTATGCGACAGCGCCATTAAAAACAGGACGGAAACCACACACAGAGGCACTGGCAGCCTCCGCGCAGGGGAGGGACTTGCTGCTTCTTTCTCTATGAACGGGGCTGTGGCTGCGCTGAGATGACCCAGCAAGCACTGTCACTGGAACTGTCTTTGTTCTCCTTTAGGCCTGGTCTGCCTCCCTGACTTCCTGCCTCTGCCTTCCTCAGCACTGGCTCTTCCTGGGTCTGGAGGGCTCTGCCCACTCCTCGTCCCCTCCTCTCAGACCGGAGCAGGCACCAGGAGCCTCCCTGGGTCACCCCTGGAGTTCTGGAGACTCCAGGCTTGAGCCTTCTTCCCTGACTTCACACTTCCAATCACATCCATCCCTATCCTACCTCCTCCCTCAGACTGGGAGGAGCTCAAGAGAGGGGACTGCAGGAGGGAGGTGCCTCCAGCCTCGGGCTCAGCTCCCCGGGGCGGGGCTCGGTCTCAGGAGGGTCTGTCTGCAGGGTGTTGCAAGTCTTGCTCAAGGCTCCAGATCCTAAGCAGAGGGTGGCAATGACAGTGACGAGGCCCACACTAATACAGCTGCCCTCAGGATCAGAGACATGTTTCATTTTTCACATTATTAATAATGGTGGGCATTATTTTTAATTATTATTATTGTTGTTTTAACCAATTTTACAGGTAAGAAAGAGCTTTGTTGTCTTGCAGGAGCTGACAGGAGTAGTTCAGCAGCCCCCAGGCTTCCCTAATCCAAAGGGCTCCCCCTTCAGTCTGCTCTGGGCCCAGGGCCTAGCCTTTACACTGATTTCCAAGACAGCAGGCAGGCTCAGATCTGCCAGGGTCGGTGGAGTGTCCCCGCTCCAGTCCTGTTCCCCCCACCCACTCAGCTGCCCCTCCCCGCATTCCACATGCAATGGGTGGGAGCGGGGTGACCTGCCCCTGCCCTCTGGGTGAGGAGTTGGGGGTAAAGTCCAGAGGCCCTGGGACGGAGGTGGAGGTCAGCTGGGAGGGCACTGGCAGGCAGGCAACAAACACTAGCCGGGTGTCAAGAAGATTAAGAACCTAGAGGCTGCGCAGGCCACAGGCATAAGCGCTTGAGTGTTGGTTGCAGGCCTGAGACAAAGGGGCTAAAGAATCTACTGCCTTTCCTCCCCCTCCAGGGCTTAAGTAGAGGAGGAGGAGGGTGGGGGCGAGGGGGCAGGGCAGTGGAGGAGAAGGCCTGCCTTGTCTGTAGCCTGCCTGTGGAAAGAGCAGAGTGTGGCTCAGGCCTGGGCCACAGCTGTAAGACAGCTCCTTCTGCTCTGGGGACTGAGGGCCGGCAGGCCACGATGGAACGGGCCGGCTCTCTGCGTAAGGCCCAACACTGCAGGCAGCAGGCCCTCTGCCCAGCCCCAAGTGAACGGAGCTCTGGAGTCGGCGAGGGGAGACAGCGCGGAGGTCAGAGACTGACCACCACGCCAGCAGGAGGAGGACAGCCACCAGGACACCAGCAAAGGCCTGCTGGGTTGGAACTGGAGAAGGCGCAGAGAGAAGGAGGGAAGTGGAGGCAAGGAGAGGGGACAGGGACTCACCAGCCACAAAGTCACCGAAGCCGATGGTGGAGATGGTGATGAAGGAGTAGTAGAGGCCCTCGATGTAGTCCCACTCCTCGGTCACCATGAACACGAAGGGCGGGATCACCAGGTGCACCAGGACGCCCCACACGATGAAGATGGCCGTGCACGTGATCTGCGCCTTCCGCTGGTGGGTGGTGGAGACCAAGTCAGACAGCGGCAGAGATTCAGAAACCCAGCCTGGACACCCAACTGGGAGAGGCCACCTGGCCACCGCGTCCAGGAGGCTTGCTACCAGGGAAGGAGGGGGAGAGATGCTCCCAGCCTGACACAGTGGGGCAGAGATCACCAAAAACACCATGCACCAAGCCTTCCTATCCTCCCCGCCCTTGTCACGGTCCCCCCAACTCAGCCAGCACCTAAGATTGGGGACATACCAGGCTCACGCCTCTCCTGGTGAGGAACTGGCCCAGCCTCTTGGCACGTCCCCCGAAGAACTTGCCCAGGGCACTGATCCATGTCAGGCAGAGGGGTACCCCGAAGAGACCATAGAAGACACAGAAGAGGCGCCCGGCTGGGGTCTTGGGAGCCACGTTGCCATAACCTGAGGAAGGAGACGGTGAGGCCGGGGACACAGGCATAGCAAGGGGAAGGGCCTCCCACCCCCACATCTGGGCCCCCACCTCCCCCACTCATGCACGCGCGCACACACACACATACATACACACACACACATACACACACACCTACTTGTGGGAAGCCCGTTCTCTGGGATCAACTGATATTGATCTAATATCAATATTTAAGTAATGACGTTCTCCTTGACCCCCAGCTCTGGCCATGATCATTTATGCTGCAATTGTGGTGGCTTTGTCCATCACACTGGGAGCTCCCTGCAGGTAGGGACTGAGCCTCCACGGAGCAAGCAGGTCCTTCGTGCAAATTCGAGGAAAACACCCGGAGGAACTGCAGTGTGCAGTCTCCAGGGATGGCCACACTCAGTCCCCTCCCTTCTTTTGCAGCTGCTCACATCGAGGTGGAGCCATTCTTCTCCCTTTGATTGGGGCTCCAGTGAGCTGCTCGGCCACAGGAGGCAGTGGGGGTGCAGCTGGGCAGGAGCCTGCTGCTTCTCCCCTGGACTCTCTTGACATGCTCACTTCCGGACCCTCCCTCAGCCACACTGTGAGGCCTCTGGGCCACACAGGGAGGGGCCTTTTGTTTCCTCCCTGCCGAGCTCCCAGCCAGCACCCACGGTCAGACATGGGACGGGAGGAGCCATCTTGGTCATCAGGCCAGCTGGGCATTTCGAGGACGCCTGCTGCAGCCATCATTTGACTGTCACAACAACGGAAAGCATGAGCAAGAAGTGGCCAGCGGCACCTAGTCAACCCTGGAGTGGTTGGCTACGGCGCCCTGGAGAATCGGTCCTGCAGGTTCAGCCAGCAGGCTGTGTCACTCCTCCTGTTCAAAAGGCTCGGTCTAGAACCCAAGAAGACAATCTTGCAGGCAGTGACGGTTGCCAGGGACATTCTAACTCCTTAGTAGTCAAAAGAACAAAGTGTAACAGGCCAGATTCTACTCCCAAGGAGGGTGAATCACCAAAACCGGATTCCTCTAAGGTTCCAAGAAGAGAGGGCATGGGTGAGGGCACCCTGAAGGTCACAAGAAACTTACCAATGGTGGTGATGACCGTGGCTGCAAAAATCATTGCATTCGGCCAGTTCCAGTTGTTGAAGGTCTGGTTCCCTGTGATGGCCACGCCCTGCCCTGCAGCATCAGATACTACCTAAAAAGAGAAAGAGTGATGGTGAGATGGAGGTCAGGCTTAAAAGGTGCTTTCTGAGTAACAGCACTGCACTGAATTCCTTAAAAGCATACTCATTGTATCATCACAATATCAAGGTGGCAGTAAGTGTTCCCATTGTATAGATGAGGCATTTAATAGAAGATCAGAGAGGTTAAGTTATTTGCTGAAGGTCACATACCTGGCTTTCTGGCTCCAAAGGTAAACTTACTAGTGAGCCAGAATCCCCTGGAGAGCTTTTGGTTCAACAGACTGCTGGGCTCCACCCCCAGAATTAGGTTCAGAAGGTCTGGGAAGGGGCATTTTTAACAAGTTCCCAGGTGGTGCCAATGCCGCTTGGTCCAAGGACCACACTTTGAGAAGCACTGCACTATTCCACCTCTCAAAGGTAGAAGAGTGTGACGGCTACGGTAGTTCTGGTGATGCACACACACAAGAACTTCCTACACCTCACCCAGCCCTCCACAGAAGCGTCCACCTGCAGAGGCCAGGTCCCCCTTCAGTGCTGCCTGGGAGGGACCCCCAGCAGGGACCCCTACATCCTTCAACTCCCAGTAGGATACCTGCCAAGATCCAGCCAGTGCCCCCTTGATCTGTCCCCTGAGGGTGTGCAAACCAGCTGTGCCTCCCAACCCCCAGAGTTGTCATTTACCCTGGGGGGGGGGAGGGCACCCCCTTGCCCCTGCCCTGGATTCCTTCTTCTCTCTGCCCTGGACTGAGCAACTGTCTGGGCAGGGTCAGGTAGGTCAAAGGGCACTGAGTACATTTCAGGGTGGCGGACTCAAAACTGCTCACTTCCTATGGGCTTCCCGCGACTCTGAACAGCGGGTGGGAGGCCGCCTGGGACGTCCACAGGAAGGCCGGGGAGAGGCCTCACCTGCGCCAGGAATCCTGACAGGAGCCACACTGGTCTCCAGTCGACTAGAGCCCCGCCCCTCAGCTCTGCCCGACATCCAGCCCAGCCCGCAAGCGGGGTTCTGCTGGCTGCCAGAGCCAGGGCCCCAGGAGCCCCACGAGAAGGGGCTCTGAGCCGGGTGCCCGGTGGCACATGCCTGTGACCCCAGCAACCTGGGAGGCTGAGACAGGAGGATCACCCAGTTCAAGGCTAGCCTGGGCAACCTGGCCAGAACCTGTCTTAAGATGAACTACAAGGGGCTGGGGATGTGGGTCAGTGGTAGAACATCGACGGATTCAATACACAGTATAAAACAAAACAAAAAAAAGGGCCCTAAACCTGGAGTGGAGTCCTGCCACCCAGGGGGAGTCCCAGGATGACCCAGCCCAGCCATGAGACCAGAAGCCCGGCCAGATTCCCTATGAAAACCAAGCTGAGGGCAGGGGGAGAGGCAGCAGTGAGGCCCGAAACCCATATTCTAACCCACCCGAGGCGTGACTGAGGTTTGGTGGGGCAAGGGAACGGGGGACTGATCTGAAGGAATGTGCTGTCTGCAGGAGCAGCGGAGGCCCGTGTAAATGGATCTGCATACTCCGTGAAGAATTTTCCATGATGACGTGCCTGCTTGACGCACCAGCAAACCACACGCTGTTGGTAGCCCTGCACACACCCCCCCCCCCCCCCCGCACTCCGAAAGTCCCTGCAGGCCGTGAAGCGAAGCGTCCCTCACAGGGGACGTGGGAACTGAGGGACGCAGCACTGACTTCAGCCAGGGAGGTCCCTCTCCTCAGAGCCTGCTGTCTAGCTGGACCAGCCAGTGACGTGTGGAATAACCAGAGGGCATTTAGACACAGGAGAACCTAAAGGTGGTTCTTAAAAACATTTTTCCAGTGCTGGGGATTGAACCCAGGGCCAGGCACTCTACTACTGTGCTTCCAGTCCCCAAAGGTTTTTGAAAAACCTTAATATATTTTTGGAGCAAGAGAATGAGGAAGAGCTTGAGCCTCATGTGTTGAGGCTAAACAGATGGCAGAGAAAGCCAGAACCATCCCATTCCCTTGCCTCCACTTTGTTATCTGACATCGATCTTCTTCTTTTTTGTTTTTGGCACTGGGGATTAAACCCAGGGCATTCCACCACTGAGCTACATCCCCAGCCCTTTTTACTTATTCATTTTAAATTTTGAGGCAGGGATTCACTAACTTGCCGAGGCTGGCCTCGAACTTGTGAACCTCCTGCCTTAGTACCTGAGTTGCTGGGATTACAGGCCTGCACCATGGTGCACAGCTGACATCAATCTTAATTAAACCGGTCGGCCTGAAGTAAAAAAGATGAAAAGAACATGCAAGAACCCCTTTGAGCAGGAATTGAATCAAAGATGACATTGGGTCACCACTTTGGTCACTCCTGTGGAATCACGGGGAACAGAAAAGATGTCCCCTAGACAAGCTGTCCGTATTTTCACAGGAAGGGAAAGGGTACAATTTAGAAAGTCAGAAAGCAAAGCTGAACCCGTGTAGCGCTGAATGGGGAGAACAGGACGTTTGGAAGAGCGAGCAGAGGAAGCGGTGGCAGGAGAGGCTCCCACAGATGGCCAGGAGAAGTCACGCTCGGCCAGCTGCATCTCCTCCAAGCCTTGAGGTCTCGTGGAATGCGGCCCATCGAGATCTCAGCAAAGATGGACAAGACAGAGAAATGTGGAGTGGAGCTGGGATCACTGGGTCCACTCAGGACAGACAGACCACCCCACGCAGTCCTGGGCGCTATCAATCCAGACTGAGGTGTCCTGATCATGCCCAAGGCCTGGCCTCTCCATTATGTTAATCAGTGGCACAGTGAGGACATCAATGGCTGACCAATCCCCCGGGGTAGAAGATGCAAAATGAAGGGTGGGGGTGGGGTGGGGAGAAGACCCCAGATCATCTGCACAGGAGACATGGGCCAACACTGACGAGCTACGAGTGTCTTTTCAATTTTCAAGGCTTCCAAGAGACCAGTATTGGACCAAAGGGGAAAGCCCTTGGTGTTAGGTGACCACAAGTCAACAAACACGAAGCTGGCTGCCAAGAGAAAAGCAAGCGCAGTATCAGGCCATAGGCGGCAACGCTATCTGTCCAGGGTGGGAGGAACTCGGCACACAGGGTCAGGCCACACACGAGACAGGCTGTTCCACGCTGGGTGCCGGACTTCACACGATGCGCTAACCAATGAGCCACGGGGCCAGAGCAGGCAAGGTGGCTTTTGTGGATAAGGATCTACCTCCACCAGGGTTGCCCTGTGGTGATCAACTTCTTTTTTTTTTTTTTTTTTTGTTACCAGGGATTGAACTCAGGGGCACTCAACCACTGGGCCACATCCCCAGCCCTTTTTTTGTGTTTTATTAGAGACAGGGTCTCACTGAGTTGCTAAGTGCCTCGCCATTGCTGAGGCTAGCTTTGAACTTGTGATCCTCCTGCCTCAGCCTCCCAAGTGCTGGGATTACAGGCATGCACCACTGCACCCCGCTTTGTGATCAACTTCTGATAAGAATCAGTATCCAGATCTGGGGGTGGGGTGGGGGAGCACCACCCACCAGGGTGCAGTACGGCATGGCTAGTACAGGGGTTTTCAACTGGGAGCAGGAGCACCTTCTAGAAGGGCTGGGAAATGCTACAGGAGGAAGAGCATTGTGTGTGCCAGGCGCTGGGGAGACAGCAGTGCATAAACAGACAGGTTTGTTCTAGTGGCCGATGAGGCAGGGGCTGCAGTGCTGGCATTCAATGGACAGGGTCCAGAGACGCCAAATGCCCTGCAAGTCACAGGTTAAGCCCCCAGACAGGGACCAGGAATGTTCCCCCTGCGACCCACTAGCTTGCCAAAGGGGGCCTTTGTAAATTTGGGATCATTTACAAAGTGCTAAGCATAAGACCTGACAGAAAAGAGGTGGCACTAAAGTCAGGAGCACGGGGAGGTGGAGAGGCTGGGCTTCCTGCCCCTCGCTCCACTGCCGGCATGCCCTGAGTGACAGCTTGCAGTCAGCCTTGCCCCGGATTATGTGGGAGCCGGAGCCACCCGTGTGCGTGACTTCCACTGTCTCTCCAGGGTCATCCAGTGAGGGGAGGCATTCCAAAGGGCCCCCAGCTCTGTGGGGCTGGAGGTCCCAATGCTAGAAGCAACGGCAGCAGTTAGGCTCGCGGGACGGGGGACCTGGCACAGCAGGCTTCCGCTCCTTTCCCCACGCTGCCCGCCCTGGGCCCCCAGTGCCCCTTGCTTTTGCCTCTCTGCTCACAGTTCCCCAGCAGCTGGCCTGGATCAGCATGGCTCTGCCTACCTGCTGGCGGGGGCTGGGTGACATTAGTGCTGCTGTCCCCCTGCTAGGGCTTCTCTGCATATACTACCAAGCTGGCTGTGCCCAGACCCTGCTGCACATCACCTGGCAGGAGGAAAGCTGGGCTCAGGGAGCTGAGGTCTGGATATGAACTTGGGGTGCCAACTCCCCATTCCCACCACATGTAGCTGTCGCTCTGGTGACGGTGATTGGGATGCCACAGGATGACAGGGAAGCTTTAGCCAGTCTCCCAGAACAGAAGAGCTGACCCAGGGCGGAGGCCGTCCCTGGGTCAGGGGAAGGGCTGTGGGGAGCCAGGCAAACGCCCTATCAGACAAGGCGTCCCGGCCCTGGGGTTAGGGAAACAGCCTTCCCAGGAGGAGGTGGCCCCTGCTCATTTGCAGGATTCTTTAACTTGGCTCCTGAATTCACACAGGACAATATTTTCCTTTTCTGTCTAAGCCTGGAGAACGATGGGAGAAGGGCGCTTGCACACAGCCCGGGCCAGGTCCTTGTTTGGGGACGGAACAGAGTTCCCTGCCTCTGTCACCTTCATCATAAAGCAGCTATGATTTATTGAGGGCTGACTATGTGCCAAGAGTTGTGCTCAGCATTTTACGTGCCTTTGGCTCATTTGCTGAGGACAGAATCCTGCTAGGAAGGTGCTCTCACTTTTTCCACTTTGCAAATGAGGACTGGAGGCTTCAGAGGTTAAGGAAGCAGCCCAAGGTCGCAGTGTTAAAAGCAACGAAGCTGGGACTAGAACCCAGACCCATCTGGGTCCTAACCACTGTGATTCTGCACCCTTTCCCCATGAAGGCCACAGGAAGGAGGCCAGCGCATACTTCCACCCCCTCCCACCAGCTGAAAAAACAAGTGCCCCAAAACCAGTCGGGCCACTCTGACCTGGGGCCTCCAGCCATGGATAGCCCTGCCCTAGCCTGGAGCCTGAGACGCCAGCTGCCCCAGCTCCACAGCTGTCCACGCAGCCTGAGTGCTCCAGTTGCCCCCATTCCCTGGGGAGTCTGAGGTTTCCCACGCAGCGGCCCTTCCTGGAGGAGGCGCATCCCGACACACGGACACATCAGAGTCTGGAACACGCTGTCACCTTCAGACCCTGGCAGGCAGATCTCTCCCTTCCTGGGTCAGGGTGGGGAAGACAGGCCAAGGCGTGAGTCTGTCTGGGGATCTTGGCCGAGTGGCACCCAGGGCACTACTCCCAGCCCTGCCCCAAGCTCCCGCAGCCGCCGTGGCTTCCAGACCACAGGACTCTACTGCATGCAGCCTCAACAGCCTGCCACCGCGGGACCCGAGGCCTGAACCTCTGGTACTATCGCTGGCTGCATTTCATCAGCGCTCGCCTGGTCCCTCTGGCCTGGAAGAGGAGAGAGAGCCAATCCTCAGGCACCCGTGCTGCGTGGTGGTACAGAAAACCTCTCATTCCTCTGCCCGACCCTCCCAGCCACCTTGCTCTCATTGCATAGATAGTAAGTAAATATTTGAGCACTTATTAGGACAGGCACTGATCCAAGCACTTTAAAACACTGAGCTCACTGAGTCACCATGCCCTATAAAGTAGGTTCTGCTATCACCCCTATTTTAGCCAGACATGGTGGCGCATGCCTGTCATCCCACCGGCTCAGGAGGCTGAGGCAGGAGGATCTCAAGTTCCAAGCCAACCTCAGCCACTTAGTGAAGCCCTCAGCAACTGAAGAGAGGCCTCGTCTCAAAATAAAAAATAAAAAGGGCTGGGGATGTCGCTCAGCGGTTAAGTACCCCTGGTTTCAATTTCAATTCAAGGGGGGGGTACTTTTACCCCTATTTTTATGTTTGTTTGTTTATTCATTCATTCATTCATTTGGTACTGGGGATTGAACTCAGGGGCACTCGACCACTGGGCCACATCCCCAGCCCTTTTTTGTATTTTATTAGAGACAGGGTCTCACTGAGTTGCTAAGTGCCTCGCCATTGCTGAGGCTGGCTTTGAACTCGTGATCCTCCTGCCTCAGCCTCCCAAGTGCTGGGATTACAGGCGTGCGCCACCGTGCCTGGCTTACCCCTAGTTTTAAAGATGAAACACCAGGCACCTGCCTGAGGTCACACACTAGTCAGTGGCAGAGCTGAGGTACAAACCCAACCTGGGAAGTGTGGCTCTTTGCACTCTATAGACAGGAAAGAGGAACAGAGATGGGCTGCTCATTACAAGAGAATCTGGGTCCAGGACACAGTACTCCAGGCACCTGCAAAGGGAACTTCCACAGGAACGCAGATTCCCTGGAATGTAAGCTCCAGAAAGGCAGGGGTTTATCTCTTTTCTTTCTCCCTGCTGCATTCCCAGAAACTAGGACATGGCCTGGCATGTAGTAGCTGCTCAACAAATACCTCTTCAACAAGTGAGGAGGTGAATTGAGAAGGAGTGTCCACGATCCGGCTTCCGCTCAACCCGGCTGGAATGCCCCTCCACACCCCCAGCATCTTCCAGCATTGTCTGCAATTGGGTCTTAACTAAATCCATCAGCAACAGGGTGGAGGTCTTTATCCAGCAAGAAGGGAAGGAGGAGGATCCAGCAAGGTGAGACTCCAACAAGGTGAGGCCCGGGAGGAGGAGCCCGGATGCAGAGCTGCTGAAACTGCCAGCAAAGGCAGGGGCCAGAGCGGGGGAAGGAGTGAGGCCGACAGAGCTCCAAGGAAGGAGCTCGAGGGGGCAGAGCAAGCAGCAGTGGGGCTGGGAGACGCCCCCGGGGGACCAGCATTGTCCTTCCTGCAGGAAGGGAGGCCTATTCCCACCAGAACCTCTCCACGGAAGAGGCAGTGGACACACCCAGAGCAGGCACAGGAAGGCGAGGTCAAGGGGACTGAAACGTTTACCCCAGCTGGGCACTTTCCTCAGGGAATCCTTACACGCCCCTCCTCTCCAAGGACACCCAGGTCCACTCACAGAAAGGCCACTGGAGGCATGGCAGGGCCACGACACGTAGCTCTGTGCTCCTGGAACTGGTGGGACCAACCTGGGGCCTGATGTGGACGGGGTCTCTCGACTGTCAGTGCAAGTCCGGGTGAATCACAGCTTCTCGGCCTCGGCTTCCCTGCCTGCCCCAAGCTCGGCTGGCTGTGGGCACGTGTGAAGCCCTCAGGACGCAGCGAGCGCTGGATGGGTGTCTCTGCGAGGAGGGTGATCATCTGTACGTGTGCAGCCTGGGAGACGAGACCCTGCAGCCAGGGGAGACCCAGGAGCCAAGACCAAGCTGGACAGGGCCTGACAAGCCCCGGACAGAGGCCAGAAGGGTTAGTGGTATACAGCTGGTCCCCGGAGGGCAGGACCAGTGGAGACAGTCCCAACCTTCCTCACATCCGCCACATCTTCCCTTCTCATCGGATCAAATAGCTTCTTCAGGCCACTTGGGGGAAGGGGCAGGTACTGTGGCTCCCCAGGTGTTCCCTGGCCACCTGGCAGTGGGGGGGAAGGCATGCCGAAAGTGTCCCACCCCATCCTTCAGAAGGCCACCTCACTTGACTTCTGTCCCCCCCAGAGGACCCCAGCCACATGGGCCAGTCTCCCAACCAGCCCAGCAAATTGGGCAGGTGAGGCTGAGGCCGGGAAGGGACAGTCAGCAGCTTCTCCAAACCTGAGTACCAACTCCCCTCCAGCTGCCCCCAACTTCAGTGCAACGAAACGCCTGTCACTGGCCTCAGAACTGGGCTCCCCAGGCCATCTGCTCTCTGACAGGGACTCCCTCCTAGGGTGGGGAGTCCAGGGTGGGACGTGGACCCACAGGGAGTGGAGGGATTCTCAGAAGGACAGAAGATTAGTAAACCCATCTCAGACACTCATCAGGCAAATATTTGCAGTTTGGGCATGTTCGCTTCAGCAGCTTTTAAATATTTTAAAGCTGCAGACTCAGGAACAGGTGAAGCGAGGGTGGGGGCCCCAGAGCCTATGTCCTGGGGCTCCACCTCACCCCCAAAGCAGTTTGGAGTGAGCGGGAGGGGCTGGTGGAGGGCCAGCTTGCCAGCTGATGGGCTGGTCCTGCTCAGTCCGACAGTGCACATCAACAGTCTCTTGGAGAGAAAGTGTGCACCTGTCAACTCGTATCCCCAAGACAAATCAGAGAACGGAAAACTCCCTTGGCTAAGCCCTGGGTGACCTGACCGTCACTCCCCCTTCCATTCTCCACCTAGACTGACCCAAACTCTCCAACCATTTCCTTAAGGTCAACTGGGGCGTGGGAGAGGGGGCGCTGGGCTTATTCTCAGAGATGTCGAGCCAGCGACCCTCGGTCCAGGCTGAACTGCCCCGTGGATCCGCCTTGGACTTTATTTAAACGACATCATGCTCTCATTTTCTGTGAACCCAGGCATGGGTTTTCAAAAGTCCCCCCCTACGATAAATAAACTTAAAAATAAAAAGTCCCCGAGGTGATGGCCATGTGAAACGGCCCCATTTAGAGGAGGTGATGGCGCTGGGCTCAGGTCTTCCACCTCCCTGGGTAAGGAGGGAAGCGCAGGCCAGGGGGAAGGAATTCTTGGTATTTTCCTTACCACCCTCCAGCCTAACCCAGGTTACCAGGTGTGGCTCAGAGGGCAACCATAGTTCATGAGCAAGGCATTGGCGGGGGTCCAGGGTGCCACCCTGATCCCTGCACAGCTGCAGGCCCAGCTCACCTGGGCTCTGCCTTTTTTTTTTTTTTTTTTTTTTTTTTTTTGGTGCTGGAGAGGGAGCCCAGAGCCTTGCATGCGAGGCAAGTGCTCTACCACTGAGCCACTCCCAGGGAAGGAGCAGACCTCTTGGGCAGAGGTGGACCGGGGCAGGCACGGACACAGTAAATCTTCCTGAAGACTGGAGCTACTCTTTAGCTCACCTGCATTTCCGGATGGGCTCCAATACCTACTTGGAGTATTTATCATGTTTTTTAGCAGGCGCAGTGGCACACGCCTGTAATCCCAGCACTTGGGAGGCTGAGGCAGGAGGATCACAAGTTCAAAGCCAGCCTCAGCAATAGTGAGGCACTTATGTTCCTGAATTCAATCCCCGGTACAAAAAAAAAAAAAAAGAGAGGGACAAATCAGTTGTTGGGGTGTCAACACAGGATCTGAAGACCTGGGTTCAGCTCGGCTCAGCCAGTACCTCTGGGTTCTCCTAGGACCTTTGGTCTCTTTGTCAATCTCTTCTCTATAAAATGAGAAGTGGCTTCTCTATAAAATGACTATGACCACCGCAGTCCCCCAAATAGGACAGGGGACACCTCCCCTAAAATTCATCTTTCCCTCTGCCAGAACCATGACCAGATCAGCACCCCATCCCACCTGCACCCCTACTCCTCCACAGCACATTCAGGAAACCCATCTTCCACGCTCGAGAGTCAGCTTAGTGGCCACCAGGAGCCCCAGCAAGTCCCAAGCCCCATTCCCAGGCCCTCTCAAGCCTGCCTTCTGTCTCCCAAGGTCCTGCTCAGGCTGAAGGAAGCCCTCACTGTCTACATCATCTTTGGTCCTTGAGGCAATGTGCCCAGAACCCTGCCTGCGACCCTGAACCCAGAGATGAGCCCAGAGATGAAGCAATCAGCCAGGGAATACCCCAGGGTCACGGGGGATGTGGGATGGCTGTGTAGGAAACAGAACCCCACCCCACTGTGCTCCCAGGTCTCCTGCACCGTGGCTCACACCTGGATTAAACCCCGAGCCCCAGAATCCCAGGCAACCCCATCAGGGAAAGTGGAGAGTAGCACACCACTCCCACCCTTGTGACACACTTCAAGGGACACTACAGAGTGCACTGGAACTCCCACAAGCACTGTGACAGACATTCGACTGATGACCAAGACAGCTCTTAAGTGATGGCCAGGCAGGCTGCAGAAGGATATGCTGGTCGAAGGGATGATTCACGTCCCAGGCAGGAGACGCAAACTGCAGGAAATTTCACCGGGCTACTTTAAAATTCATGAACGATTTCTGGAATTTTTCGTTTAATATTTTCAGGCTGCAATTGACGGTAGGTAACTGAGGCCGCAGAAGCTGAAACCACAGGCGGGGGGGGGGGGGGGGGGGACCACTGTGCTACTGTCACTCAACCTGGACTGCTTGCTGACATCTATGGTGGGGGGAGGTGGAAAAATACCCCAGTTGGGTCTCCCCTCAGAGATTCCAGCAAAAACAGCCCTGAGCCTTGACTGGGAACTTACAAGCTCCCCCAGGTGATTCTAGTAATTATATTAAAATGATCTTCAACTCTGCCCTTGACCCGAAGGGTTTAAGGCCCCTCCCCCCAGAGTTAGCACGGGGCCCATGTAGGCCTGTCCTGCCGTCCACCTCTGGGTTTCCCCGGCCCAGGCCATCTCTCAGCAGCCTCTGTGGAGGCCCAGAAGCACACGGCTAGGTCTCACGCTCACAGGGGTGGGCCGGTGCCAAATGGCAGCAGGTTTTCAGCAGAAACCTCTGGGTTTCCGACTTTCACAGGCCTGGGAGCCCTGTTCTCACTTGGGAGGGACAAAGAAAACAAGGCAGGTGACCCTGCCCCCATTGTTCTCGGCTGGGATGGTCACTCTTCCCCCAGTAGCCGGGCAGCCCTCCCGTGAGAGCGGGGGGGCCCAGGCAGGCTTGGCAGGGACTGGCTGACCCAGGAGGGCTGGGGTTTGGCTAAAGCAAACAGTGAAGGGCTGCTGGGGTCTGAGCGCAGGATGGGGCGTCAGCGAGTGCTCTGGGGCACCCGGAGGGCTGGCTGGGCTGATGGATCCTGCTGGAAATCCCTGAACCCTGGGGACGCAAGGGGCTTCACAGGCCTGGGTCCCACAGCAGCTCTGCCTGCCTGAGAACTGACCTCGGGAGCAGGAAAGAGCCCCCTTCCTTCCAAACACACGCCAGATGGCCTCCTGGGACCAGGCTCTCCAAATCCACCCTGGCCACTTCATCTTCTGAGGGATGAAGGGCAAGTGGATGTACAGTGGGGTTTAAAGGTAAAAGGGGCCTCTCCATCCACCTGCTGCTTCTCTGACCCCCAACTCAAAACGGCTGCCCTGCCCCGGGTGGCTGGGCCCAGGTTCCGTGCTGGTGTCTGTACCCTGTCTGGGGTGTTGGGACCTAGATTTGTGACTTCCCAGAATCCAGATCCCAGGGTGCCGGCCATTTCTCTGCCCTGATAGATGCCCATTAGGTGACTCTCAAATAGTGAGTGGGTGAGGGACGGCAGAGAATGGCTTCCGCAGGGACCCCCCAGCCTGCTGAGCCAGCAGCGCAGCTGTCCCTGCTGCCCCACAAGGACGGGCCTCTAGGCAGCAGGAGGCCTTCCTTCCAACGGTGGGTTAGGGCTCTGAGAAGGACCCTCCGCTGGATTTGGCCCCTGCCTTACTGTCCCTTCTAGGCAAGCTGATGACCCTCTCCTGCTCTGTTCACTCTCTTCCATGTCAAGGTCAGACAGGGACATGGGCCAGCATCCCCGGACATCTATCCAGCCCCTCTCACCCACAGCGCCCCTGCCGCGATCTCACTGGAGATGCAAGACCTTGAAGGGAAACAAAGCAAAGTGGGCGTTTCCTATTCCTGTGTTGTAGAGGAGAGATTTTTGGATAGGGCCAGTGTCCGGGTGAAGCCACACGGCAGGCTGGTGACAGTGCACAGAGCCGAACCTGCCAGAGGCCCCCTGACTCTGAGGGTCCCTTTCCACAAAATAACCAGACTGTCCACCCCCTGTCCTGGGACTCGGTTGAGAAACGCCAACCAAAGTAGAGCAGGAAGGTGACAGTGGACATGGCCAACGCATAGCTGTGAGGCTGTGCGGTCACACCCATGGACCTAACCTTGACCACATCATGCAGGGCGAGCTTTATGCTCGTGCTCCCTACCCCAGCCCCCAGAGATGCTCTCATGTTCGCCCCAACCTTGGGGAGGGGTGGAAGGAGCAACCACAGGAAGTCGGCAGCCACTCAAGGCTTCTAGAAACAGCCCTCGGAGCAGGCCACAGAGGAGGCCACAGGAACTGCTGACTCACCATCTCCCTCTCCAGGCTGACAACCTGAGGGAGCCGCACCTGCAGCCCGGCCACCCTGTCCAGCGCCTGCCTGCTTCCCGTCCTCCCGAACCCCCGAGATGGCCAGTCACTTCAAAATGTCCAGCTAGAGGCCCTCCTTCCGTGAGCGGCACAAGGACAGAGGAGAAAGGCCCTGTTCAGAGCAGAAATGCCTGGACTCCAGTATCCACTAGCTGGTCACCTAGGACATGTCCTGTCACAGCCCTGAACTTAACTTTCCCTATCTGGAAAACAGGACAGTGACTTCCCCAGGCTGGAGTACTGATTAGAGACCCGGCGCCCCTTGGTGCTGGGCACACAGGGCGTGCTACAGACGTGAGTACTGGGGAGAAGAGTGAATGCGGGTCAGGGCACTCCGTCCTGAGGGTCTGTGCCTGCTGCAGAGGTCTCCAGAGCTGGCTGTGGTTGGTGACGCCCTCCCCCGGCCCCACTGCCCAGCAGAGCAAGGCTGGGGACTGTCCTCCCGCTGGGCGGCTCTCCACCCCTGTGCTTTTTGCATGTGGCTTTCCCGTGGCTCATTCTCGCTTCAATCAGGTCTCACCCCAACATCCCCTGGAGCCACCCCACCTGAAGCAGTGCACCCCCCAGCCCTTTAGTTCACTACACTCTGTGCTACCTGATGTTCTAGAGGCCTTTGTGTGCCTGGTCTACCACTCTCCCCTACGTAGACCAGAGGCAAAGGCTCCCCTCATCCCGGCAGGACCTGGCACTAGCTGGTGTTCCATATTTGCAGTGAACAGTGGGGTTTCCAAGATGTCAGTCTGTCTGCTTGGGCATGACCTGGGTGCTGGGTTATGTGCTCTGGCTGCTTGCCTGAGGCAGGTGGGGAGCCCTGATCAGCAGAGGCACAGAGGGGGTAATGCCTGCTTCAAGCCTCACTGCCTTTCCCACCCCAGAGGTCCTAGCGCTGGTGAGTCAGCTCCCCTGTGGACTTTGGAACCAGATTCCAGAAGAAGGAGACAGGGGGCGGGGAGGCACGGCAGGGGAGTGGGTGGCAGTGCAGGAGATGTGAAAGTGGTGGGAGGCCCCCTGGCCACAGCTCTTCCCCAAAGTGCCACAGCTTCTTGCTCGCCCAGCAGGAGTGGGAAGGGAGGGTGCTGGGATTTCGCGTTATGAGTCTGCTCTGCTGGAACAGCTGCCTGCCTTGGGCCACCCTGCTGGGGGCTCTAAGGACCGGGCTCCCCACGCCAACATTCCCAGTTCCCACCTCCCTGGGAGGATGCCTGCTCCTGACCCCTCCCCTCTCCCCACTCCCCTCTGTGGTGGGCCACAATCTACCTGCCCTGCAGAAGGCCTCAGACAAGCTGGCAGCTCCCTCCCACCGAGGGGCCTCCAGGCTGCTCTTCCTCCTCTCCATCTCCCTTGGCCTGTGGCTGGCAGCTTGGGGTAATAAGTAACCACCCATCCTCGAGGGCTGGGTCTCTGATGATAAGAGATCATTAAGCCGACTCATTTATTGTAATTTGTTTAAGATGACCAAGTGGTTAAAATATAAACTTCTTTGCTAATTAAAAAAGGGAAGCCTAGAGGGGTGCCAGAAGGTGACATTGACCCTGTGCTAGGAGGGGCAGCAGGTGTCTCTGCTCCTAGGAAAGAATCCCCCCAGCCCCAGGAGGTATCTGCACCCCAGGTGCGATCTTGCCCCTGTCCTCAACAAAGCTGCCTGCAGGATGCTCGCGAGAGCCAACCACCTGTCACGAAACCCTTCCTTATTGTCCAACGCTAACCCAAACCCCCGGCTGCAGTCCAAGTCCATTTCCTCTGGTTCAGCTTCCAGCTGGAGACAGGCGACAGCTGGCCTCCATCCTCTCTGGAATAAATTGTACAAGAAACTACCGGCAGCCTAGCACAGGCATCTCGGCATCGATGGTACTCCTGGCAGGGTGGGGGTTTTCTCCCTCAATGCCCCCAAATCCCAGACTCAACTCCCCAGAAGACTGAGTCAGGATGACAGGCCAGAGCTGAGACCACTGTGGCCTGTGACCCCCAAGTCTTTGGGCAAGGTGCAAGGGCAGCTCTGCCCCAAAGTGCAGACTCCGCTTCTCAGATCTCAAACCACCCCAGTCACCTCAGCAGCTCTGGCCACGGGAGACCCCGTGGGTGGTAAAAGGGTTGAGGCACAAAGAGGACCCCCCAGAGTGTAAGAAAGGAGGGGCCCTGACATACGTGGCTGGTGCACACCCCACCCTGACTACTGGCTAGCAGGTAGTCAGGGAGCAGAGGGGCCGAGCAGGCACAGCTGTCCCTGCCCTCTGTGCCCTGCACGGAGGGTGCCTGCCCACCTCCCATCCCTGGCAGCGTGGGCTGTGGGCTGTGCCTGGCGTGAAGCAGCACAGAGCTGTTCTGTGCTGAAGGTGTGGAAAAATACAGCCAGGCTTTCCTAGGACAGAACGGATGGGTCAAGGTGAGGGGCGTAGTGGGGTGGGAAAAACCTCCCCCCAACCTGGGGCCCAGGACCAGGGACAGGACAGGCAACAGGAAATGGAAACCCCTGAGCCAGGCGCAGGCGCGGTGGCGCACGCCTGTAATCCCACACTTGGGAGGCTGAGGCAGGAGGATCGCAAGTTCAAAGCCAGCCTCAGCAATGGCGAGGCACTTAGCAACTCAGTGAGACCCTGTCTCTAATAAAATACAAAAAAGGGCTGGGGATGTGGCCCAGTAGTCAAGTGCCCCTGAGTTCAATCCCCAGTACCAAAAAAAAAAAAAAAAAAAAGAAAGAAACTCCTGGCAGGGCACAAGGATCTTGACTGAGACACAGCCCCAGTACATAATGCAGGGGGCAGAAGGGGTGAGGACAAGGACTGTGCCTAGGACACCCACGTCCTCCCTGGTTCCACGAAGGCTGTGACTGTGAGAAGTTCCCCAAGCTCGCTGGACCCCAACAGCTTCCCAGAGGAATGCGCGGCAGACGGGTCTGTCCACACAGGTGGGCTGCTCCCTAGCTCCTCAGAGCACGGCCTCAGTTTCCTCACTTGTAAAATGGGAATCCTGCCAGCTCCCCACGAGTCTCAGAGTGACGGCGAAGGTTCCGTGGTGGAGAGCGCAGAGCATGGGCGAGCCAGGGTGGCCCCCATCTGTGAACCTGTAGTTCACAGACCTTGGGGGGCTGGGGGCGAGAGGCATGTTGGGTGGAAAAGGGAGGCTGAAAGAGGGGCAAGTAAATGCCACCAGGTCCCCCAACCACCCAGGGGAGCAGGACCTGCGCCTCCTGTGGCTGCACGCTGTCCCCTGCAAACTGGCTCCCGTGAGCTGTAGGAGGGTGACCACGGCGGGGGGGGGGGGGGGTGTAGGGTCCATCTACCCTCAAGTCTGCTGAAGCGGGGCTCCTTGTCCAGCTGAGGGCTAAAACAATGACCCAGCAGTGACCTCCAGGACAGAGCCTGCCGGCTTCAGGTACCCTGGCTCCTTCCCCATGTGTAAAATGGGGCTCCTGGTCACTTCCCAGGGACAGCGTGGGGACCAGAGGGCTAGATGGGAGAACAGGGGTTTTCTTCACCTACATCCTCCACAGGGGCCTCTGGGCTCTTGACCTCTTTGGGGGGACAAAAGTGCAACTGTGCTGGCCAGCTGCAAATGCCACATCTGGTCAGGCACCAGCACCCCCACCCCTGCACACAGCAGCCCATTTGACTTATTCAACCCAAAGAGGAGGTGACTAGAGCCTGTGACAAGAGGCAGCTTGGGGCAGGGTCAAGCGATTCATCATTTGCTGATCACGGGCCATGTGCCCAGCTCAGGCAAAACAAAGAAGGAGGACAAGGCACTGGCCCTGCCGGAAGCCCAAACCCAGGAGCAACTGAGGCTCAAAAGACAGACAAACCAGGACAGAGCAGTCGCCCAGGGAGACGCTCCCCCCACTGAAAACCAGGCCCACCTCTCCTCCCTTCTCTCCCCCACCGTAGGGTCTTCCACCTTCCCTGGCCAGAATCCCACCACAGCCCTAAACACAACCCAGCCAGCCGCCTTCTTCCATCCTTCCCCTATTTGCAAAGGGAAGATGCTTTCAGAGCCCTCGTCCTGCAGGGGAGACGCCCCCACTTGGCTGGCAGATCACCCCGTGAACAGGCTTTCCTCTGGGGATCGCCCGGCGGGTGCTTCGCGGCAGGGTGCCGGGCTGGGGGGCTGTGGCCAGCACTTAGGTGGAATCTGGAAGCCACCACCTTGCATCGGGAGAGGAGCAAGTTGGACCTAAGTGCAAAAGGACTCCAGTGGCCTGGTCCCACCTCAAAGGGAGCCCGGGCTCACCAGCTTGGGTCTGCTGGGACGGCCGGGACGGCCGGGCCAAGCTGCTCCTCAGGCTCCACAGACACACTTGCCAACAGCCCAGTGGGTGTGTCACCTTGGAGGGGGTTCTCAGCACAGTGCCCTGCCTCACCCCAAGGCCGCCAGCCCTCCCCTCTCCCACCCAGAGTGGGGACGCAAGGTGACAAAGCCCCCGGAGGAGCCAGCTGTGTGGCGTGACAAACCAACAGGTTCCAGTGCTGCAGCACTGTCTGCTAGGGTTCAAGTGCCCTGAGGTCTCACGCCCTGGAACTTAGTCCCCTTGGTGGGGTGTTAGGAGGGTGGAGACTTATTCTGACTATGGTATTCAGAGGTGGGGTCCTTGGGAAGTGATTAGGATTAGATAAGGCCATGGGGTAGAGCCACCATGATTAAATCTTGGTGGCTTTATAAGAGAGATCAGAGGGACACATAGACACTCCCTGTCTCTCACCATGTGATGCTCTGTGCCCTCTCAGGACTCTGCCAGCAAGACTGTCACCAGATGCAGCCTCTTTCCTTGGACCGGAATCGTGAGCCAAGAATCAACTTTTTTTTTTTTTTTTTTTTTTTTTTTTTAGTACCAGGAACTGACCCTGGGATGCTTAACCACTGAGCCACATGCCCAGCCTTTTTTATTTTTTATTTTGAGACAGGGTCTTGCTAACTTCCTTTAAAAGCCTCACTAAGTTGCTGTGACTGGCCTCAAACTTGCCATCCTCCTGTCTCAGCCTCCCAAGTTGCTGGGATTACAGGCATGTGCCACCATGCCCGGAACAACCTCTTTTCTTTATAACGTATCCAGTCTGAGGTTACTGGATTAGCAACAGAAAATGGACTAACACACTGTCCAACAGAACTCTCTACCATAAGAGAACGCTCACCTGTGCAGTCTCACGTGGCTACTGAGCACTTGAAACATGGCCAGGACTGAGCAACACGATGTTCATTTTATTCATTTTAATGTAGAATTAAATAGCCCCAATAATCAGTGATATTATATTAAACAAAGCACAGGGCAGCGCCTGGGGAGGGCCGCCTCACTGTGCACCAGGCACATCCTACCCGAATCCTCCCCAAGCTCAGGTGAGCCAAGCCTCAGGCACAGCACATTCCTGGTCCCGGGCTGGCTCAAATCTTGCCGGTGCTCATGTTCTCTGTTCTCTGTTACTGGAAAGGAAGGGGCAAGGCTTCCTGGGCCCCATGGGCCTGGCTGGGCTGGAAGCACACAGAAGCCAGGACAAGACTCGTCTGGGCCTCTGGGAACCCGTCCCTTGTGCAGGAGGCTGGGAACAGCCGGAGGGGCTGCCCTGGGGAACGGCATGCCTGGCCAGCGTCAGCCTGGGTGTCCAATCTCAAACCTCCTGGTCCGCAGGCCAAAGGCCCAGTCTCCAAGACTCCATGCCTCAAAGTCCACAGCACTGCTGACCAGCAAGTCAGCACTCTGTAGCCAACCTGAGAGACCACAAGACTCTGTTCAGTGATTGCTTAAGTGGTGTGAGTTTACAGAGTACATTCTTCTTCTTTTTTTCCCCCTTTTGTACCAGGGATTGAACCCAGGGGCACACAACCACTGAGCCACATACATCTCCAGCCCTCTTATTTTCTATTTAGATCAGGGTCTTGCTAAGTTGCTTGGAGCCTCGCTAAATTGCTGGGATTGGCCTCAGACTTCCAATCCTCCTGCCTCAGCCTCTGGAGCTGCTGGGATTACAAGTGTGCACCACTGCACCCGGCCTCTGAGTACATCCTGTTAAAATCATGTTTTTGTGTGCTCTGTGTACCTCATACATTAAAAATAAACTGTGTAGAAGTGGACACGGTTTATGCATATATATTTATCCTTTACAGAAGTTGAATTCTTTGTTACAAAAGCAAAACAACCACATTACTGAAAATATGAGAGGCAAAGAAAGTCATCAATAATCTGTCTCCCCAACTCGGTCCTGCCTGGCTTCTGTTTTTAAATTGAGTTTCCATGACTCAATGCTGACAGAGAACCGAACTTGTACCTCTCTGCTTTCCTTATCCCACACCCACATCTTGTTTTATTTTTAATAATTTGCAGTCTGGCTCCTACCTCAGCCCCTCTTTGAGAATCACTGAGGGGGAACTGCCCCCTCCCACCCGGTGCCTGGGACAGCTGGTACACCACGGCTCCTGCCCGTCTGCTTCAGGGTCTCCCATGCCCCAGCCAGAGCCCACTGATTCGATCAATGAATGCTGATTAAATCATGTGCAGAGAGAGCCCTGGGGAAGAGGTGTGCAGGATGGGAACTGGCTTCAGGAAGCTCAGCATACGGGAAAAGGTAGCACAGGTACGCAGCGGTGGGATGCAGCAGTGGGGTGCAGCGGTGAGGTGCAGTGGTGCACACCTGCAATCCCAGTTACTCAGGAGACCGAGGCAGGAGCTGCTCACCAGCCTGAGCAACGGCGAGACCCTGTCTCAAAAGAAAATTCTCAAAAGGAGCTGGGGATATAGCTCAGTGGTAGAGCACCACGAGGTTCAATCCCCAGTACCAGGGGAAAAAAAAAAAAAAAGATACAAACGTAGTGACCCCAACCCAGAACACAGGAGAAGGGCCCAACCACGTGCAGCTTGGAGGCACATTCTCAGGAGAAAGTCCCCAGTGGGTTTGATGAGGATGGGAACCTTCTAGAACAGTACCCAAAAGTACCCTCCATGACCCTGAAGTTGCCCTACCCAGGAGCCACACTCCAAGGGAGGTGCTGATGTGCTTTCTCCAGGCAACCTCTGGACCTGAGGACAGAGAACGTCGTGTCCCTGCCAGGAGGCCCTGCAGGCGAGGGGCGAGGAGTGTGGTCAGCCAGCCCCAGGGCGCGCCCTAGGCTGGGCAGAGCCTGGCCAGGCAGGGCCCACGGGGAGGGCTGGGTGGCCTTCTGGATTGGAGGAGGCAAGGGAGGGCTGCGTCTGTGCTGCCCCTGAGTTTGGGGGCCGCTGGGAGAGAGGGCAAAGGAGAGATGCAGCTTCATGGCTCAGGACATTCATTAATAATTACCCTCGAGGTCTGGGATCCAATGGGGCACAAGTCAAGGGCCTTGTGGGGAGGGGTGGACGAGTGCAGATAAGGCAAGGCCCCGGTGCAATGTGCTCCGATAGGTAAGGGCCACCCAGACAGTGGTGGGCGCCAAGGAAGGAACCTGCAGACCCAGGGCCAGGGGACCCTCCCCAAACAGTCCCAGCCTACAGCAGCTTCCTACTGGGAGCCCCCAGGGTCCCTCTCATATGCCCTGTCCCTACTGAATCCTTAATATGCATTGCACGGTGACACTCCTCTCCACGCACACGTTAAGGCCCCACCAGCCTCAAAGGTGTCAAGTGTCTCCCCTAACTCCTACCACCCTTCAGTGAGCACTGGACTCACAGCTGCCATCAGGGTGTGTGTGTGTGTGTGTGTGTGTGTGTGTGTTTTTTCTTTTTCTGTTAAACTCATCTAACAAAAAAGATGGAATGCTTCACAAATTTGTGTCATTGGCAATGACCATGTGAGTCTTCCCTGTGTTGTTCCAACGTCAGGTACGTGTGCTGGCGAAGTGAGCAGGGCACTCGGTGTTTAATGGCCTTCCTAAGCAAGTCCTTGGCTCAGAGAGAGGTGCAGTGACCCTGCCTGGCCACACAGCACGTCCACTGAGCCTGCCCAGCAACTGGCTGTCTTCTAAGCCCCCACACGTGGGTGAGCTCGACTCACAGGGCCACTGATCCAACTGGACAGCAGGGCTGGGCTGGCGGGGGGGGGGGGGGGGGGGGGTGCTGAAATGTGATAAGTCAGGACCCCTCCCTCTTCCTGCCACGCGGGGGGACAGGGTGCTGACAAGACACCAGCCTGCCCCACTCAGCCCGCTCAGCACTTGTCCCCTGGGGGAGGGCCTCCCGCCCGCTGCTGCAGGGGACAGGGATGCCGAGAAGGGAAGGGCACCCTTCCAAAGCCAACACGGCAGGCAGGATGCATTCCATTCCACGGCCCGGGGGGTGAGGGTTTACTTGAACAGCAGTGGTGAGCAGGTATGGGGCTGCCATCTCTCTCCTGGGAGTCTGTAAACAGGTGCCCACCTCCATCTGCACCAGGGGATGTGGGTGGAGCAAGAACCGTGCATGAGGCACAAAGGGCGCCCTTGCCCAGATAAACATCCATGAAGGGCCCTCCGGAGTCCTCAGCATGCTGCCAAGTACCCTACCTGTCCCAGACTACCTGTCCCGGGGACACAGAAGAATCTGGAGAGCAGGGATCCATCCCCAGGGGAAAGGAAAAGCTGAACAATTCCCTCCCAAGGTGCAGACCAGACTCTTGCCAGGGCTTAACCCTGGGGACAGCCAGCGTGGAGACATGTCCCAAGGGTGGGTGTAGCTGACAATGAGCTGGCAGAGCACGTGGAGACCCAGCAACCACAGCTTAGTGAAGACAGCTACACCTCCCTCCCGCTCCGTGACTCTTTCTTGGGGTTTTCAGTCTCAGGGTCCTCTGAGCCACAGACTTGTCAAGGGGCAGGAGGGAGAAAAGTGGGTAAAGATGAGGGGCCCCTTATGGCTATAAGGAAGCGGGGAGCGCTGGAAGGGAGAACACAGCCGACAGCCCCAACTCTGAGCTGTGGCACCCACTTATACAACCAAAGCCTTCCTGCTTTAAACTTTTCATGCTTGCCAGGTGTGGTGGTGTATGCCCCTAATCCCAGCGACTCGGGAGGCTGAGGCAGGAGGATCGAGTTCAAAACCAGCCTCAGCAACTTAGTGAGGCCCTGAGCAACTTAGCAAGACCCTTTCTCAAAATGAAATATAAAAAGGGCTGTGGATGTGGCTCAGTGGTTAAACACACACACACCCACGCCCCAGTACCACCACCACCAACTTTTCATGCTCAAAATGGCAAATAAACCTGCATACATGGTCTATATAGCCAGGAAACAGCACGTTGGTGTCAGAAATCGCAAGACTGCGCAGTGCAGTACTCAGCAAAGGGGCCAGCAAGCAAGTGTAGTCTTTCTGGGTGTTGGGAGCAATGGGGTGCCTGTAGAAGACCTGGTCTCAAGAGGAGGAGCTTGTGGCCTAGTTGGATCCTTAAGATAAGGTGGCATATGCCTATAATCCCTGCAGCTTGGGAGGTTGAGGAGGAGGATCGCAAGTTGAGGCCAGCCTTGGCAACTTATGGAGACAATGCCTCAAAACAAATTTAAACAACAAAAGAGGGCTAAGGATATAGCTCAGAGGTAGAATGTTCCTGGGTTCAACTCCCAGCAACACACACACACACACACACACACACACACACACAAATCCTAAAGACTGGCCACAATATAGACATCATGGTGCCTAAATGAGGCAACTTGGCAGGACGTGGGCTCTGGACTCAAGGCCTGGGTTGAAGCCACTCACTAGCTGTGTGACCTTAACTGTTATTTAACCTTCCTACCTCTGTAGCCTTATCTTTTACAGTTCCTTACTGCTCTGTGTGGCCACAGTGCCTCTCTCTCCTTGCCAACCCCAACCCCAATGTCATCTGTCACCGGCGCATATAAACCTCAAGTTCTTGGTGAGAGCTGAAACTCGCCCTCGTTGTGTGGTAACTAGAACACCTCTCCTCCTGTGTGAGATGGCCTCCAGCATCTCCTGTCTGCCCAAGGCCAACAGGATCAGGGTAGGAAAAAGAGGTGAGCTCACTCAGACAGCAGAGTCCAAATCACCTGGGAGGCCCTGCGAGGTCTTTGGCTCTGAGTCTAAGGGAGGAGACGCCTGAGGGCTTTCCAGTTTGGAGGTTATGATCCTGACCATCAGGGTCCCTGACTGCCCAGCACAAGAAGACCCATCGGCAGGTGTGACAATCACCTTTGACTGACTGACCTCCTCTTTGGGGGCCACTGGTTCCTTACCTGCCCCACCAGGCTCTAATTGCTCCTTTATCACACTTCCCCCGCCCCTGGTGGGCAGAGTAGCCTCAGACGGTTGCATAACCTCCCCCAGGATCTGGGCCTTGGCTCCGGGAGGCCAGAGGCTAGTCAAATAACCACTAAGCTCCCTCCAGCCTCGCATTTTTATGATCTGCTGCCCGGGAGAGGTGCCCTGAGCACAAGCCACCCCTTCAACCACCGAGAGGGGCTGAAGACATCAGCCAAAAGTTCCTGGGGTGCAGACTCACAGGGAGCAGAGTCTAGTACCAGAGAAACTCCCTGGGGAGCAGAGGCCTCAATCAGATCCCTTCTGCCCGAGGCTCCAGTCGGCCCAGAAAAACATCCTCCTTTCTGAGCCTCTGGCTCATGAGTTTCATCTTCTGCCTCTTTTCCCAGAAATCAGCAGCAGTGGGGAGCGGGTGCTGAGGATCACAGGGTGGGGTGTGCCGGGCAGGTTAGGATATGAAGCATGCCAAAAGGGTAATGTAAGCAGAATTGCTGTGCACCCCAAAATGCCATCAAGCAGTTTAGGGTTTAAAGGCAATTTTAAAAGGGATTAGAAAGGGGATGGGAAATGGTTTAGCCAAGAATGGCCGGGAGCCCGTGCTACAGGATTAACCTGAACTTAGCCCGACACCCAGTCCTGCCCCGGCTTCATCACTCCTAACGGAGCCTCAGTTTCCCATCTAAGAAACAGAATGGCATCCCCAGAGTCAGGCCCTCGGGATGAAGGTCTCAAGTGAAGGGGTCTACAGAGACCCTTGGCAAGGGGGTGGTGCAGCGGAACCTGCCTATCTGCAAGCCTCTTAGAAGGCTGTGGGTGTTGTCACCCAGGTGCTGCAGGTAACACCCTGCACACACGTCCACTCCCTCCCTCTAGGATGGGCCCAGAGCTCTGGTCACACAAAAGGTGCTATCAGCTAGGGAGCTGCCCGCCTCCCCTGCAAACAGTGGGGGCCTTCCCCTGGCTCCTCCTGGATAGTTCTGAGATTAAACAAGGGAGGGGCATGCGGGCATGCTTGGCCTACCGGGGCTCCTGTACCTGCCTTCTTCCACAGTACCTAGACCAGGGACAGTCCCTAAAAGGCAGGAGGAACCGGGCCTCATTCTGTTCGCAGTGGTCCTCAAACAGGCACTGCATGCCTAGCACACAGTATGTGCTTAGTAAATATCTGAGCAGGGACTGGACGTTCACTATCGCAAGGTCCTTGAAAGCAGAGACCACGGCTGCCCTCCAGCACCCAATCCATCACCCAGCTGAGGGCTCAGCCCAGGACCTGGGACAGGGACCTGCTAACCACTCACACGCACTCCCAGGGCCTTCTTCAAGGCTGGGAAAAGAGTTTGGGGGAAATTTGCAAGACAAGGGATAGGGGTGGGGGGGAAGATTCCTGGAGATTATCAGACCCAGACAAGGGTCAGGGGGTGTCCTGGAGATAATCAGACCCGACAGGAGAGCGGTACAGCCTCCATCAAGAGGGAAAGACAGCAATGAGCTGCAGGCAACACTGCCCAGCTTTTTCTCAGGATCCTCGCAGCCCGAGGTGGGGATAACTAGCCCCATTTTCAAAGAAAGCATTGTGCCCAGGGCCTTATGATTTGTAAAGACATGGAACTGGGGTTTTTAAATCCCAGGTGGCACTTGGAAGCCTGTCCTTGTGTGGAAGCTGAAGAAGGTCCTCAAGGCCAGGAAGGTAAGTTCTAGTGTTCCAGGGCACAGAGGTGTGACCATAGTGTATGGCAATTTGTTACATATTTTATGAAGAACTAGAGGAGAGGAACTCAAATTCTAAGCACACAGAAGTGATAAAGACATGGAAATGCTAATGACCCTGATTTGATGATGATTACACAATGTACACATGTATTAAATTGTCATACTGTATCCCATAAACATATACGATTATTACATGTCAATTAAAAAAAAAAAACCGAAAGCCTGTCCTTACCTGTCCCCACCAGATGTGCCTTAAAGGGAAATTGGAAGTAAATTTTGCAGCACCTCCCTCTTTGAACAATTCAGTGCTCGTAAAACTAAGGGCCAGAATCTGGGCCTAATTCACCTGGCTTAATCCACTAGGCCTTGACTTTTGAAGAGGCTCAATCCCTCCTGACTTTGCGTCCTCCTTGGCCTAGTACTATGCTGGGTACGTGGGTACAACAGACCACAGAGTAACACCAAAACCCACATCCTCACTGGGCAGCTCTGGGGAGCTGGGCCTGGTATCGTAGGCCAAGGGATGGGGAGACGTGGCCACTGCCATGCCAGGTTCTTAAGTCTCACTAGTTTAACAGGCATGCAAAGCCTTCTTCAATGAACTCGTAAGTCCTGAGAGGTAAAATCCAGCCAGGGTCACTCAGCACAAACCAGTACGTAGGTAGAACTGGAATCCAGGTCAGAACAGCCTTTCTCTACACAATGCTTCAGAGGAGGGTGTCTCACCCCCAGCCACAAGTACGGGTCCACACAGAGCAATGGAGGGCTCTACGGTTTCACCCCTCTAGATGTGGCCAACGAGGTCCCTGGCAGTCCACAGGGCCAGGCTCCGGACTACACAATCAGGCAAGGCCGGTCCTGCCACCAACCTCCCTACAGAGAGAGCTCCTCTCCAGACTTGGGGCGAGCAGACCCCCTCGCAGGAGGGGCCTGGTTAAGCAGCTGCAGCAGATTACAGGGGGGCATGGGAGGTGACAACAGCCCCGGTACACAGTCCTGCTTAAATGTTTCAGCAGGAAACCTAAATATTTAGATGGAAGAGAGGAAAAAGAATGTACATTTCAAAGCCAATCAGAGCCCAGACTACCCAGGGCTCTCTGAGAAGGCTGGTGGTGTCTGCCCCCAGGCAGAGCCCAACTCGGACCCAGATCCAGGGAGGGTGCTGCTGAGGTCCTCTAGACCCAAGAGTTCTCCAAAACGTTTAGCCAAGGTTCGGGTCTGGAGGGAGGAAGAGGAAACCTTTTCACATTTTCAGACATTGACCATGTAACTCTTTTTGGGGAGCAAGTTGTGGGTTAATTTCAAGAAATGGAAAATGATGGGTGACTCTATAAGGGGGGGGGGGGCTTTGGTGGGTTTTATTATCGTCCCTTGTCCCTATCTCCAGATTAGGAGCTCAACAGTGGGGTCTGCAGAGAGGTATCGGGGACAAGGCACCCTGGGAAGTGAGGCATAGGACAGCACGAGGGAGAGGCTGTACTACTGTCCCAGTTCAGAGGTGAGACGATGTGCTCAAGGGGACCCTGGTCACTCCCTGAAAGCTTAGCTCTGCGCAACGTAAATGACAGAGGACACCACACCGTCCTGCACCTTCGTTCTGCTTTATCCACCTTCACTGCAGGGTCATGAAGAGCCAAATGGTTCTGAGTGTCAGCTCTGGGTTCCAATCCCACATCCCACATCCTTGTTCTCCTAACTGTAAGGCCTTGGTCAAGTTCTTCAACATCTGTGCTTGATTATTTTTTTTTTTTTTTAGATATATATATTTTAGTTGTAGGTGGACGCAATACCTTCATTTTTATTTTTATGTGGTTCTGAGGATCGAACCCAGTGCCTCATGTGTGCTAGGCGAGCGCTCTACCACTGAGCCACAGCCCCAGCCCTCTGTGGTCTATTCCACTATAAGATCATAGAACCTGCGGCAGAGGGTCGCTTCGTGGAAATTCAACGTGATGAGGCACATCAACAGCTCATAAAGTGCTTGATAATCCTCCTCCTCTCTGCCCAAGACTGTCCACCCCACCCCTTGGCTCGACCTCCACGCATGTACTGGGTCTCAGCGCTCTAACCTAGGAAGGTCACCTGGCTTGCATTTTCCTGTGTGGTGGGAACAGCAAGGACTCCTAGGCTGCAGGCCTGGTTTGAGGAGACACAAGTAACGTGCCACCCAATGCTTGGTGCAGCAGGCACCCACAGAATGCTCACAGAACCACCAGCCACACACTCCTTCACACCTGTCTTCATTAAGTCCAGGAGTAAGACTCCATCTCTCCGTGTGCACGTTACCCATGGCAAGCTCCTCACTCTTAGGAAACAGTCTCCAGATCAGGGGCTCCCTGAGGGCAGAGGCTGAGTTCTGTTAGGAGCCCAGTCCCCAGAGGCCATGGGTTTCTTCTACAGGCTTCAGGAAACAGGAACTGAACCCTCCTTGGCCCAACAACCCTTGTCGGTGTCCCTGGCCTCCACCACCTGCAACTCATCACTCATCACTTCAAACTGGATTTCCCCTCACTTCATTACTGAGGCCCATTTCCTCTCCCCGGCTGGACTGAGCTCCGAGGGGAAAGACCCTCCAGTCTTTGGGGCTTCATCACACAAAAATGACAGCCAGCAGGGAGAGTCCCCTCTTGCTTCCACCTCTACTTCGTTCAGGTCTCTGGGTTTTGGGGACAGGGTGCCTCCTCACCAAAAGCCTAGAGGCCTCAGCAAGCAGAGCAGAGCTGGGCACACCACCTCCGCGTGGACAGCAAGGGCCAGTATAGGAAGGCCACACCGGAGGGAGTGACTTAGGACAGATGAGGGCCCAGGCTGGACCTCTCCAGGGGTTCATGGTAGGGAGAGAGGGTGAGAGGGGGTGGGTCCTCTGAGGGGGACGAAGGCTCTATGGGTTTTCTGGGAAAACCCACACTCCATCACAGCACAAGGAGAAAGGAAGGAGGAGAGTCCTTATCACAACACACAAGGGGTGAAGAGATCAGCCCACAGAAGTGCCGTTAATTTAAGGTTGAATATTCCACTTTTTTTTTTAAAGTTGCAAATGACTGTGAGGGAAGAGGAAACTTTGTGAAATGTTATCCATTCCCCTACTGGAAAAATGCAAAACTCTGAAGGAGTTCAAATTCCTTGGCTAAACCCAGAAGGGCTTCGTCATCTGACCCTTACCTCCCTGGCATGGGGTTGCAGCCCAGCAGGACCATGATGCAACACTACACCTCCCAGGGGGCTATGGGAAAGGAGCCACCGCCCCCTCCCTTCTTTTTCTAGTTCCTTAAAAAACTTAGTTGATAGATACCCAAAAGTAAGACTGCTGCATAATTTGGTAGCTCTATTTTCAGCTGAAGAGCCACCATACTGTTTTCCACAGTGGTTATTCCATTTCACACATGAAGACAAATGCTGTGTGATTCAACGTACGTGAGATATCTGAAGCAGCCAACTTCACAGAAACAGAAAGTAGAATGGTGGTTACCAGCAGATGGGTGGAGAAGAAAAAGGAAAATTACTGTTTAATGGGTATCGTTTTAGTTATGCAAAATGAAAAGGTCCTGGAGGTCTGCTTCACAACAATGTGAATAGAGTATAACACTACTGAACCATACAATTAGAACTGATTAAGACAGGAAAAATTTTGTTTGTTTTATACTATTAAAAAAAAAAAAAATCCATTCGGGTCTGGTGGCACACTCCTGTAACCCCAGCAGCTCAGGAGGCTAAGGCAGGAGGATCATGAGTTCAAAGTCAGCCTCAGCAACTTAGCAAGGTCCTAAGCAACTCAGCAATATCCTGTCTCTAAATAGAATATAAAAAAGGGCTGGGGATATGGTTCAGTGGTAAAGTGGCCCTGGGTTCAATCCCTGATACAAAAAAAGAAAAAAGAATTCTAGGCTGAGGGTGTAGCTCAGTGATACAGCACGTGTCGAGCATGCGCAAGGTCCTTCCTGGGTTTGATCCCCAGCACCAAGAAGATCTAGGAAAGTCTTCCTGATTCTTTGCAATACCATTTAGAAGCCTGCCTCGGCTGAGCATGGCCCTCCCCAACACAGAGAAGAGTATCTCAGAGCAGCAGATAGGTTGAGTATTTCTACTCCAAAAATCTAGACTTCTCCAAAATCCAAAGCTTTTGGAATACCAACATGACATCACAACTGGAAAATTTCACACCTCTCCTCACGCGTTGGGTCACAGTCACGCAGGTACACTAAAAGTACTGTATAAAATGATCTTTAGGCTATATTTCATAGTTGTACAAGAAACAAATGAATCTCATGTTTAGACTTGGGTCCTGTCCCCACGATATCTCATTATGTATGTGCAAATATTCCAAAATCTGAAAAATCCTAAACATTTATGATCCCAAGCATTTTGGATAAAGAAAACTCAAAACTATAACTGGGTGTGGTGGTGCACACCTGTAATCCCAGAGGCTCAGGAGGTTGAGACAGGAGGATCACAAGTTCAAAGCCAGCCTCAGCAACCTAGTGAGGCCCGGAGCAACTTACCTGTCTCAAAATTAAAAAAAAAAAAAAAAAAAAAAAAAAAAACTTTTGGAGGTGGGACACTGGAGATTGAACCCAAGGGTGCTTAACCCCCAGCCCTTTTTATTTTGAGACACGATGTCATTAAGTTACCCAGGCTGGCTTTGAACTTGTGATCCTCCTGCCTCAGCCTCCCAAGTCACTGGGATTACAGGTGAACCTAGCATCAAATAAAAAAATTTTTTAAAGGGCTAGGAATGGAGCTCAGTGGTAAAGTACCCCGGGGTTCAATCCCTAGCACCAAAAGAAGGAAAAAAGAAAAAACTCAACCTGTGGTGGCAACTACGTCTTAAGGAGTACTAGTTTAAGCAAGCATGCGTGTCTTCCGAGGCTACCCCACAACCACCAGAGCCGGGGCTCTGCAGCAGCACCTGCAGAAAGATCCCTGCTCAGGGCACGTGTCGTGACACTCTAAGCCATCCTTGGGGAAGACAGGCTAGTCGAGCTCTGCTTTATACCAGGCATCCAGGGGAACTCAGTGAAATCTCCTGAGATTTACCTCTGCCTCCTCCACTCCCAAGGGAACCCGGAAGGAGGCAGATCTACCTCCTGGGCTTCCCATGGTCACCTACCTGGTTCCCTCCATCACCTCTGGCCCATCGGCTCTGGTGGAACCTCTCAGATACAGCATCCCAATTGGTACAAAGACAGTCTTGAGGGCTCCGTCTCAGGAACCTGGCTCCTCTACTCCCCAGAGCTGTACTTCCCTGTCCCCGCCCCCAACACAACCACACACAGTTTAGAGGCTGAGCCCAATGTGACAGCAAACAGCTAAGTTCAAGATAAAAGCCTCTGGCCAGAGGTCAGGGCCAGCCAAGCACAGCATCCAAACCCAGAAGACTGTTTCTTTTAAACAGCAGACTATTAATAGGGCAAAACCCCTGGAAAATACTCAGAAGCAGCCATCGTCACCTCCCTGTGGCCCTTCCTTTAAGGCTCCCCAGCTCCACAGGAACCTTTCAACACTTGCAAATTTCTGCCCTGCTCCATTAGTCTGTGCCCACGACTGTCATCATCTGAAGGGCTCTAGTAAAACTCTCAAAATGATTTAATAAAACTTCACTTTGGTAAAACTCTAATTGGGCAGTTAATGAAGGCGGACGTATCAAATTGCAAGTTTTGGTTTTGTTTTGCTTTTTGTTGCAGCAGCCCTCAATTTGGGAGTGAAACATAAATAAGAAAGCAAGCCGTGAGCCAGGGACCTCTTTCCCCCACTGCCTCTCCACTTCTCCGAGTCCTAGGCAGTGGTGAGAATTGAAGCTGGAGCTAGTGATGGGGAGGCCTCCAAAATCCTCCAGAATCAAAAGCTCTATTGTGGTCCCTGAGCTTACAAGGGCAGTTAAGTGGACCAGTGAGTTTTTACAATTTCCACCAAGGCTGGAAACAAAGGGGGTGTTCACATTTAACCCTCAGCTGTCCAGACAGAATTCAGTGTGCCCCAAGGAAGCATTTCAGTTTGGGTTTATTTTTCCAATCTGGGGAAGGCGACAGGTATTCCTAACAGGATGTCAGAACCTTAAACTTGGAATCTGCCTTACTATTGTAGACTGGAGTATGGAAATAGTACCGAGGGTGCAGAAAATGAAAGCAGGCTTACACAGAAAACCTTGAAACGTGATAATGCACTTGGGCGCTTAGAAGGGAAAGAGACCAGTGGGATCCAAGAGGTTTCCAGGAACAGGCCAGCTAAGCAAGCAGTCCAGGACAACTCGGAGCTCAGCCTGGGGAACCACAGCTGAGGGCAGAAGCAGGGTGACCCTACCTGAGCCCCGGGAGACGGGGAGTATCAGGGAGCACCGAGAAGCCCCATCTCCCTCTCTAAGCTAGAATAGGCCACTGCCCATCCTGTCAGGTCTCTCTTCCCCTACGGTCTTTTCCCAGTGAGTTTCCAATTCCAAGACCCTACCCTGGCTAGAGGTCATCTCCTGAGACCCTCCTTTAGCCCCTCAGACTGGACTAGATCACCTCACTAAGAGACCCTCTTGGCCAGGTGCAGTGGCACATGCCTGTAATTCCAGTGGTTAAGAAGGCTGAGGCAAGAGGATCGTGAGTTGAAAGCCAGCCTCAGCAACTCAGCCAGGCCCTAAAGCAACTTAGAGAGACCCTATCTCCAAATAAAATATAGAAAGGGCTGGTGATGTGGCTCAGTGGTTAAGCACCCCTGGGTTCAATCCCCAGTACCAAAACAGAAAAGAAAGAAAGAAACCCTCCTGAACACCTGTGTGGTGGTCCATATCTGCTGCTTGTTCTGGATGGGTTTATTTATCTTTCTTTTTTTTTTTTTTTTTTTTGGTGGTGGTAGTGGTAGGGATTGAACTCAGGGGCACTTGACCACTGAGCCACATCCCCAGACTTATTTTGTATTTTATTTAGAGACAGGGTCTCACTGAGTTGCTCAGTGACTCGCTTTTGCTGACACTGGCTTTGAACTCGCGATCCTCCTGCCTCAGCCTCCCAAGCCACTGGGATTACAGGTGTGCGCCACCATGCCCGGCTTTATTTATGCTTCTTCCCAGCAGTTCAGAGTCTCACCCAGTGCCTGGAACACGATGGACACATCATAAATGCTCATTGATTAATTCCCACATACTGTGAAAAATGACACCCTTAGATGTGAAACCTGACTACACTATAAGATTCTGGACAAGTTCTTTCATCTTTTCCTTTTATTTTCCTTATTCACGTGGTAGTCCTTGAGAGTAAATTAAGAGTGTCTATGAAGTGCTTATTTAAAGTGCCTGGTGCATGGTGCGCTCTCAGATCCTTCCTGTTTATGATCACTGTAAACCAGAGGCTGAAGGCTGAAGACTGCCTGCCACTCCTTCCTTTCAACTCAACCCTCTTTTTTTTTTTTTTTAAGGGGGTGGAAGAGGGGACTCCACAAGGAGAAGTACAGATGGGTGAACTGATGTCTTACTTTAGTAATGCAGGTGACGCCAAGGCAGCCAGGCAACGACAGCAGAGGAGACCGTGTGTGCCACAGCCTGTTCCAGAGGAAACAGAAAATAGAATTTCCCAGCAGACCAGAGTCTAGCTGAACCAATTTACTCAGCTCACTTACAGAGCAACAACTCAACAGCATCCCTTCGCAGGCCCAAGAGGGAGGACAAAGGTAGACCAGGGCGCAGGCTCCTGCGGCCAAGGGCCTGGTTATCCCCAGGCCATGCCTCTTGTTGTGTTATGGTGCCACTTTAACTTCTCTGGGCATTGGTTTCCTTATCATAATAAGGTTTCCTTATCATAATACGTAAGGTCACTGTAAAGAGTACCTGAAATAATGCAGGTGAAGTACCTGGCAAGGTGCCTTGCTCAGTAAGTGCTCAATAAATACTAATGGCAGACCTGCTTGCTTTCTATACATCCCTTGCCTAATGTTTCTCCCTTACTGGAGCCTCACCAAACCTCATTCTGCAGACCAGGAAAGAAGGCAAAGGTAAGTTAACTGGCTTGATGGGAAACTGGCCAAGCCAGATAGCAAAACCAGCCTGTGTCCTCTCGTAAAATCAGGATAATCCACCCACAATGCCCAGTACGGAGGAGGTGTGCTGTACAGGCTAACTTCCCCTGTGGGGCCTCTGTCGTGTGGAAAAATAAGGGAAATTTTGACAAGAGGCTGGGAGAGCAGGCCACCAAAAATCTGGTGGAGCAACCTCAGAAGTAAGGGTTCAAGATGGTTCTGAAGGCAGGAAGGAGCAACCACGTGGTCCCAGGCAGCAGTGGTGCTGAGCACTTGGGCCTGGGCCTCAGAGTTCAACCACAACAGGAGCAGGGGAGGAAGCACCTGACAGCTCTGGAGGATTTCTAAAGTAAGGTGCTTTGCCCCTCTTTCTCATGCATCTGAAAGCACACACACAATTTGCAGCCTAAGAAAAACAAACCCCAACCCAGGCAGCATACCCCACCTCCAACAAACTTGCTACCTCCTGCTCCTACCCCAGGAATGCCTCACCAGGGATTCTTTTTATGATTACAAGGCAAATTCAGAACCTTAGATGGAAAAGGCCCAAGCAACCAGATGGGAAAGAAGATTTCTGAGCTTTCATTTTTGCTTAGACCAATTTCCTGAGGCTGGAGGCAGTGCCCCAAGTCACAGATCAGAAACTGGAGCAAGTCAAACTTTTGCAGAATAAAACTGATCCTGGCAGATGCTTCCACTGGTCCGTTTTCATTTCTTGGGTTTTCCTGTGAAGGGAGGAGACTCGCCCAGTTGGCATTGATCAGGGTTTGTTTGGCTGAAAATGGGGACAGATCTGTTCATGTTCAAGAATTTATCCACAGGGCTGGGGACGTGGCTCAGTGGTAGAGCACTTGACTGGCATGCTCAAGGCCCCAGGTTCAATCCATAGCACCAAAAAAAAAAAAAAAAAAAAAAAAAAAAAAAAAAAAAAAATCAACTTATCTACAGCTAAGCATGGTGGAGCATGTCTGAATCTGGCGATTTGGGAGGCTGAGGCAGGAGGGATCATAAGCTCAAGGCCAGTTTCAACAACTTAGAGAGACCCTAAGCAATTAAAATTAAAAAAAAAAAAAAAAAAAACCCTGTCTCAAAAAATAAAAGAGAGCCGGGTGCGGTGGCACATACCTGTAATCCCAGCACTTGGAAGGCTAAGACAGGAGGATCGTGAGTTCAAAGCCAGCCTCAGCAATGGCGAGGCATTTAGCAACTCAGTGAGACCCTGTCTCTAAATAAAAATACAAAAAAGGGCTGGGGATGTGGCCCAGTGGTTGAGTACCCCTAAGTTCAATGCCCAGTACCAAAAAATAAATATATATATAAAAGAGGGCTGGGGATGTAGCTCAGTGGTAGAGTACTCCTGGGTTCAATCCTCAGTACCAAAAAAAAGAGAGAAGAACAAGAACTCATCTATAATCATCTCCAAATCAGACTGCCCTGATGCCCAAACACTCTTTCTAAAAGCACTACCCACTTTGGGGGGAACAACCATTAAAAGACTTAGCAGGACCTCAAAAGAAGAGGTCTTCTGTTTGTTCAAACACCTTAAGGAAGCCGTCCAGCCTCCGAAGCCACCACCACCAGCTGCACCCGGCTGCCTAGCCCCTGGACCCCCCTTCCCTTCTCCTTGTGTTTTGAAGTTTATTTTCCCACATCTAGCCTTGAATTCTTTCCTTCCTTCCCCTGCAGTGGCGGTGGAGCAGAGAAGGGGAAACACTTCGAGGGCAGCTCAAGGCTTATCTTCCCTGCCTGCCCCCCTCCCCTCTAAACAAAGCCCTGAAGCAAACTAAACAAAAACTCTCCTTCTCCAGTGGAATTATTTCCTCAGGGGAAATCATAAAGCGACCCCCTTCCCACAACACACAGAGATACAGATACCCAGCAGAAGGAGCCCATCAGGTCCCAGAACTCATGCTAAGATCAACCAGTTTCAGCACCTTCTCTTCTTTGTTTTCATTTCATTTTATTTTTTTGTGCACTGGGGATTTAACCTAGGAGCTTTACCACTGAGTTACAAGCCCAGCACTTCTAATTTTCTTTCTTTCTTTTCCTTTTTTTTTTTTTTTTTTGGATTGAACCCAAGGGTGCTTAGCCACTGAGCCACATCCCAAGCCCTTTTTATTTTTTATTTTGAGACAGGGTCTCACTAAATTGCTTAGGGCCTGGCTAAGTTGCTGAGGCTGACTTTGAACTTGTGATCCTCCTGCCTCAGCCTGCCAGTAGCTGGTATTAAAGGCATCGCCCTGGCCAATAAGTACTTTCTGAAATTCATCCCCAATATCACTTCCTCCTACCTCCACCCCAGAAACTGCTCAAGGGCAGGAAACTTTCCACTGAAATGCAACACTGCGCCTTGCTAGCCCAAACCTCCGCTTCTGAGGACAATTTTCTACAGGCCCAGTTGCCAGTGGGAACCTCTGCTCATTGGTGAGAATGGCCATCTAATCTAGGGACAAGAAGAGGATAGTGCTAGCAAGATGTCTTCATGTTTTCTGAAGACTTTCAACATGACAACAGTTTAGTGCGGGAAAGAGGGATGTGGATGGGTTCGTTCCCATTTCACATACTGGGGAAGCAGGCTGGACAATGAGAGAGAGGCACTGGGCAGGCTTCAAGTATTGGGGAGCTGCTTGTACATTCAATGTTCCTCATGAGATCTCCTTTCTGGCATCCTTCATCTCAGGAGAAACGCAACACCTTGGATCATCTACCACCCTCCTCCTTGTCCTACTGAGGCGAGGCCATTATTGCAGGTCAAAAATAGTAGATGGGGGCTGGGGCTGGGGCTCAGTGGCACAGCGCTTGCCTAGCATGTGTGAGGCACTGGGTTCGATTCTCAGCACCACATATAAATAAATAAAGGTCCATCGACAACTTAAAAAATATCTTAAAAAAAAATAGTCGATGATTGCAGCTGAGCCCTCAAGAAACAGTCCTCAAATTGACCCAAGGTCCCAGTTAGGATGGTCAGCCTCAGTTTACCCAAGTGAGGTCAATGCCATCCACTGGGCGTGTGCACCAGAAGATCAGAAGGCCCCAATGCCAAACCGGAGGAAAGTACCCTCATTAAACTCCCCTTTCGCACTCGCTCCTTCCTCCGGGAAAACGGACTGTTCGTTTGGGCAACCTGCTGCTTGCGCAGAGTTTAACTCCAAGCCCTTGAGCGACGTCTCCCAGTGATACGCCTTCCCGGAAGCCTGGACGCGTCCCCGGCATTCCAGCCACCTGCCCTCATTCCCCGGGCTCAACCGGACAGGGTCCCCGGCGGAGCCTTTGCGGGACTCGCGCCGGGGGCCTTCCCGCAGCTCCGCGGAGTCCACATTCTGATGCAAAGCCGGGCGGGCGCGGCTCTGGCCCCGGAGCCGGGAAGGTGGAGACGCGAAGGGTGGCGCTCGGCTCGGCTCCCAGACTCCGGGAGCGTCTCCAAGGAAAGATAAACGCCTTTATCCGCCCCACAGCCTCCCTCCAAAAAGGGAGGCACCCGTACACCCACACCGAGACACCGCGGGGCCCGGTTCACCCAGGAGTCAACCCCAAGTTCTTTCCGAGCAAACTAGGTTCCGACGACTCTCCGTGTCCCCGGGGTGAGCGACAGACACTCGCGCCCTGCACCACGACGGGGCAGACATTCTCACACCGTCGCCCCAGGAGCCCCCACGAACTTCTGGGGTCTTCCCTTCAGCACCCCGAAGGCCCACCAACGTCAGGTGTATGGGGGGCGCCGGCGCCGGCTCACCTGCAGGATCTTGTCCAAGCCCTCCTGTCCCAGGCACGGAAACTCCTTGAGCAGATGCAGCTTCTCTGTATAGTAGTTTTTCTTGGCCTCCTTCCAGTGCGGCTCCTCCAGCACCTCGAAGATCGCCGCCCCGATGGCCAGGTAGAAGATGATGGCCGAGGTGAGCAGTGGGCCCCGGTCCACCATGACTCCCGAGCGGCCGCCTCCGAGCGAGAGCTTCCCCCAGCCCCAGCGGCTCCGGGTCCGCGGACCCTGCAGTCTCTGCAAACAGCTGTTTGAATTTGGAGCTCCGCATGCGCAGTACCGCGTCCCCCCGCGCCGCTCCCGGACAAAGTTGCTCGGCCAAGTTGGCCCTCCGAGCGCGGGGAACGGGTGCTGCCCCGCTCACGCGGGCCGGGCGGGCAAACACCAATGGGATCGAAGGCGCCCTGGACCTCCGGGAGCGAGGAGCTGGGGGAACTCCGGACCGACCGCTCCGGGGAGACACGTGTGCGGCTCAGCCGCGCGCCACCACAGTATGAGCCGCGCCCGCCCCTGCTCGCCTCTTTAACCCGCCCGCGCGGGAGCCTGGCAGGGGAGGGCCCCGGAGCCGGCTCCGGCCAGGGGAGGCCCCGCCCCCTCCAGGCCCCGCCCCTCCCGCCCCGCGCAGGCCCCGCGGCGGGCGAGGGTGTAACCGCGAGGTGCGCGCTGGGGCTAGAACCGCGCTCAAGCACCGCGCGCCCTGAGCGCCCTGGGGCTGATTGCCACACAAGGCTGTGCCCAGACCTCCGTGCCCTGCAGTGCCCGAGGGGTTGCGGTCTGTGGGACTCGCGTTGGTTATTAGTGGTAGTGTATTAACTAAACTGATTGTGCACCTTATAACTGAGGTCAGGAATTTATTGCTATTGTTATTTTTCTGGTAATTGAGTTTTCGTTTACTGATGCTTCTTCCAAGAAAGCTTGATTCTCAGTCTCTTCTAATCTCTCACTCACTTTCCAAAATAAATAAATAAATAAAATGGGGAAAGGGGGCTAGAAAGGGGCTGAAGAAGCTGTAGGAAATCTGAAGATATTGGGAACTACTCCAACCACAAGTGAATGAATGAGAGGGTCCTCGGGTCACGCACGCCAAGTTCTCACTAACCCCGCTGAGAACCTCCACATTGGGAAGGAGCTGTCACGAGACAGCCACACTCATATTGGAACCCTTGACCTCTTTAATACTCCCAACTATTTAAATTTGCAAAGCGCACCCCCTGACTCCCTGCCCCCCAAAAATGATCGGCCCAAGAGGTGTGGGGTCCGATTTATTCAATGAGGTATCCACAACAACTCTTACATAGTAGACACTCAATAAACATGTGCAATGAAGGAGTGAATGGGTTTGTCAAACACACACACACACACACACACACACACACAGGTTATTTCTCGCTCACCTCGCTACCTTTTTCTGTCAATAAACCCTAGTACTACATCTTTCCCATGCATCATTGTCAGGGCCTGTCATTAAACCCGCTTCCCAGGGAAGAACTGAAAATGGGGAAAGTTAGTTTGTTCAGTCTCTCCACTGATCAAGATGGAGGGGCACACTCATTCCATTGTTCTGTAACCACAGGCTGGCCCAGACTCTCTTGAGCCTCTGTAGAGGCAGGGACCCCAGAGATTGGAGTCCTGTGCACTACCTGCTGGTCAAGGCCTTTTGTTTCCATGACAGAGAGGTAGGCATACCTCACAGTCCAAGAGTTAAGAGGAGGTGGTGGTGAACACCTATCATCCCAGCAGTTCAGGAGGCCGAGGCAGAAGGATGGCAAGTTTGAGGCCAGCCTATGCAACTTAGCAAGACCCTGTCTCAAAAAATAGAAAGGACTGTAGATGTAGCTCAGTGATAGAGTGCTCCTGGGTTCAGTACCCAACGCTGGGGGGTGGGGGGAGTTTCTATTATGGTTCCATGGGCATGCCCTGGGGAAGAGGGCTAGGAGGCCAGAGCAGGAAAAGGGAATACCAGGTTTCAGGATTCTGTGTGGCTGAATCTGTCCCCTCATAGGGTTCCCTAGTCAAGGCTCACCTGGACAAAGCCTTGGGGTGCTCCCTCTGGAGAAGACGCACTCTGCAGCACCAGGTTCCCTCAGCTACCCTGAAAGACTCCTCTTCTCTACCCATCAGCCTCCACCCACCTGCACCCTAGCTGTGGTCTGAACCCCAGCTCCTCAGGTTCACTCCTCAGCCCTGGGATGCTCTGGAGACTGGACCCGGCTTCTGTCAAGGACGCTCCCTCTCTAGGTGGAGCTCACCCCCGAGTGAGAGAGTCGGGCTGCTCACAAGCACTGCAGCCAGCACCGGTGGGCGCAGCTTGAGGGGCCGCGGGCTGGAAAATTCCTACCTCTCCTGCCTTGGGGCTATGTTCTCTTCTTAAGAAAATAAAGGGCCTCTTCCTATTTCCACATCCTTTCTCTTTCCATATCCTCCTCTCTCTCTCTCTCTCTGCATCCTCTCCTACTATTGCTAAATCCTTCAACTTCCCCTATTTCCCCAAACTCCTCTTCCTAGATCTCCTGGCTTGCCGCTCTGCCTCGCCTTTGTCTCTTTCCCAGCTCAACACGCTTCTCCTTTTCTTGTCCCCCGCAACCTCACAAGATCAGGAACACTTGAGGGCACAAGCTACATCCATTCTCCTGCATGACAGCCAGTAGTGAAACCAACAGTTGTTTAAGCCAAGGGAGCTTCAAGAATGGGAAAGGGGCCAGCCGTGGTGCCATACAGCTATCATCCCAGGACTTGGGAGGCTGAGGCAGGAGGATTGTAAACTCGAGGCCAGCCTCAGCAGTTTAGAAAGGACCTGAGCAATTTAGCAAGACCTTATCTCCAAACAAAAAATAGAAAGGGCTGGGGATGTGGCTCGGTGGTTAAGCTCCCTTAGATTTAATCCCCAGTTAAAAAAAAAAAAAAGGCAGGGGTGGAGTTCCGTGTATGAGGGTGGGATATATATTTCTTACACGACTAACAAACAAATCCATTCCAACAGCTTATGTGTATTCATTTTTTGAATATTTTTTGTAGTTGTAGATGGATACAATACCTTTATTTTATTTATTTATCTTTATGTGGTGCTGAGGATTGAACCCAAGGCCTTGCACATACTAGGCAAGCGCTCTGCCACTGAGCTACAACCCAAGCCCTCATGTGTATTTCTTATTATTATACTTATTCATCATGACTGAGAATCATTTCACAAGTGCCACTCATCCGTTTTGAGAAGAAGTCGCTTTTGCTTTGGGTGGAATTGGGAATTGAACCCAGGGCCTTGGGCATGGTAGGGTAGCGCTCTAGTCTTCCTACTACCTCCTCAGCTCAAGTTTCACCTTGATGCCAACTGATAATTGGACTTACATGGGTCCCAGCAGGAGAAAGTGGCAGAGGGGCTCAGTTGTTTTGCCCAAGGTCACGCACCAGGCTCTGGCCAAAGTTTCCACGCCCAGTTTTGTTTCTTCCTTATTTCAATTAGCTGAAGAGATTATCCTCTAAGTAAAATAAACACTTGATAATCCTCTCATAATGCTAAATACTTACTGTTCTACAAGTGCTCCTGGATTTAAGTGGGGTTACATAGGGATAAACCTATTGCATGATCCTATTGTAGTTTGAAAATATCTGAAATAAAAAATGTTTTTTTGGTATTGGGGATTGAACTCAGGGGCACTCAACCACGGAGCCACATCCCCAGCCCTTCTTTATATTTTATTTAGAGACAGGGTCTCACTGAGTTGCTAAGTGCCTCGCCATTGCTGAGGCTGGCTTTGAACTTGCAATCCTTCTGAACTTGCAATCCTCCTGCTTCAACCTCCCAAGAGCTGCTGGGATTACAGGTGTGCACCACACAGCACCCAGCCAGAACATTGCAACTGAACACCACAATCCTGTGCACTGTAGAGTTTAGTAGTTTATCTTCATGGTCCCATGGCTGACTGGAAGCTGTGGTTGCTGCCTATCACTAGCTTGGGGAAGAATCAAAATTCAAAATATGAAGCAGGGCACAGTGGCACATGCCGCCTATAATCCCAGCTTCTCCAGAGGTTCAGGCATGAGGATTTCAAGTTTGAGGCCAGCCTTGGCAACTTTGTGAGACCTTATCTGAAAACAAAAATTAAAAGGCCTGGGGATGTAGCTCAGTGGTAGAATAGTCAGTCTTAAGTCCAATCTAGTACTGGGGGAGGGGGGAATTTTTTAACTTGAAAGTGTAGTCTCTACTGAATGCATGTTGCCTTTGTTCCACGGTCAAAGTAAAAAAACAGTAAGTGGGCGCCGGGCGTGGTGGCACACGCCTGTAATCCCAGCACTTTGGGAGGCTGAGGCAGGAGGATCGCGAGTTCAAAGCCAGCCTCAGCAATGGCGAGGCACTTAGCAACTCAGTGAGACACTGTCTCTAATAAAATACAAAAAAGGGCTGGGGATGTGACCCAGTGGTAGAGTGCCCCTGAGTTCAATCCCCGGTACCACAAAAAAAAAAAAAAAAAAAAAAAAAAAAAAAAAAAACAGTAAGTGGGCTGGGGTTGTGGCTCAGCGGTAGAGCGCTCGCCTAGCACGTGCAAGGCCCGGGTTCGATCCTCAGCACCACGTAAAAATAAAGGCATTGTGTACAACTAAAGCAAATAAATAAATATTTAAAAGAAAGAAAGAAAGAAAGAAAGAAAAACAGTAAGTCTAACCATTAAAAGTCAGGTACCACCTATTTCTGTTTATATTTGTTCCCCTCTGAAAAATCACAACTGGTCAAAGGTGGTATATAAAAAGCTACAAAGAACATAAAGTGGTTCAATATTACAATCACTTGAAAACCTATTTCCTTGTTTTAAAAAAAAATAAAAGCTCTACAGCTCTCAACTCAAAAGGTCAATAAGTTCTATTTTTATTTTTGTTCTTGTCATATTGCAACAATATTAAATGCTTTACAAAAAGCTTGCATTATGAAGAATTATCAGTTATTTCATCAACTTCCTCTATTTTTAATAAATTGTTTTAAAACCTGGGGAAAAATCTCTGTTAAATTTCCACGTCCATAAATCCTCCACTTACTCAATTAGAAAGGCTTCTGAGTGGTAAATTCAGCGTACATGGTAAGGCAACTTCTTGTTTTATATCAGGAAAAAAAAAATCACAGAACAAAATAAAACCAAAGAACAGTAAAGGTGCTATGCTTTATATATTTTTAAAAAGTGGTGAATATTACTCAGCCTTAAAAAAGAAGGAAATTCTGATACTTGCCTCAACATTTATGAACCTCGTGAACATTATGCTAAATGAAATAAGCCAGTTGGTAAAAAAGAAATACTGTATTATCCCACTTACATAAGTTATCTAAAGTCAAACTCTTAGGAACAGAAAGTAGAGTGAAGGTACTTGCCTGGGAGAGGGAAATCAAGTTGTTGCATAAGAACTAAAAATGGGTATAAAGTTTCAGTTTTGCAAGACGAAAAAGTTAAAGATTAGTTGCCCCATGGTTTGCATATAGATAGCATTACTGTACTGTACACTTACAGATGGTTAAGATGGGTTTTTTGTTTGTTTGTTTGTTTGTTTGTTTTTTCTGGTGCTAGGGATCAAATCTAGAACCTCCAGCATGCTAAGCAAGCATTTTACTACTGAGCTGCATAGCCAAGATGGTAGATGGTAAATTATGTGATATGGGGGCGTTGTTTGTTTGTTTTTGTTTTGTATTGTTTTGATAGTGGGGATCAAACATAGGAGAACTTTACCCAGTCCTTTTTATTTTAAAATTTTTGACAGGGTTTTGGTGAGGCTGGCCTCAAACTCCTGCCTCAGCCTCCTGAGTTGCTGGGATTATAGGCATATGCTACCATGCCCAGCTATGTTATGTGTTTTTTTATCACCATAAAAAAGAAAACTAGTGTCCTCATGGCTATGCATGTCTATAGTCACAACTACCCAGGAGGCTGAGATAGGAGGTTGCAAGTTCAGGACCAACCTGTACAACTTAGCAAGAACCTGTCTTAGGGCTGGGGTTGTGGCTCAGTGGTATAGTGCTTGCCTAGCATTGCATGAGGCACTGGGTGTGATCCTCAGCACCACATAAAAATAAAATAAAGACACTGTGTACACCTAAAAATAAAAAAAAAATTAAAAATAAAAGAACCTGTCTCAAAATATAATTTAAGAAGGGCTGGGGATGTAACTCAGTGGTAGAGTATCCCTAGGTTCAATCCCTAGTATAAAAGAAAGAGAGAAAGGAAGAAAGGGGGAAAGTAGAACCTATAAATTCACTGTAAGACATTTAAAGTTTTAAGAATCTCCTAGGCATTAGGAAAGAGGTATGGCTAAGTGACAATAATGAAATTAGGTAAGTGTTGCCTTGTTAGGGTTTCCTTACTTTTAACAGCGAAGCTACATGCCCTTGGCTCTGAAAGCTAGTTAAGCTATCTATGTCCTTGTAGGTTAAGGGCAGAGTTCAAACGCTGATTCTAAATTGTGTTTTGTTTGAAGATTTCAGATAGTCATCTATTGCCATTTCAAAGTCTTTTCCTCAAACAAGGAACACAGGAATACCAGAATTTGATTGCTGTTTGGCAACATCTAAAATTTATATTGCCAAGAGAAACAATTTAGTAACAAGAGAGGACCCCTTTGACCAAGTCAGAAGTCACCTGAAACAGCCGGGCGCGGAGGCGCACGCCTGTAATCCCAGCACTTTGGGAGGCTGAGGCAGGAGGATCGCGAGTTCAAAGCCAGCCTCAGCCATGGCGAGGCACTTAGCAACTCAGTGAGACCCTGTCTCTAATAAAATACAAAAAAAAGGGCCGGGGATGTGGCCCAGTGGTCGAGTGCCCCTGAGTTCAATCCCTGGTACCAAATAAATAAATAAATAAATAATGGCAACACTTCACTTCTGTTTGTTTGGGTTACTACTTTGAGAATCTATGACAGTTTTTCTGGGGAAAAAAAAAATGCACACGTACACATACTCACCCACATTTTTATACAAATTCTGAGTTTGCAGGGTGCCCAGCTTGCTCCTGGCTGGAAGAATCCCTAGGTACCTTCTGCAGGGAGATGGAGGAGGCGGGACAGTGCCAGTTATGAGGGGAGTGAAAGAGGGAACCCGTGACAGAAGGGATGGGGGACACAGGAGCAAGTTTGAATGACTTCATAAATTTGCCTATTGTGATAATAATAATGTGTTTCTTTTAATTTATTTTTTATTCTAAGTTGTTATATATGACAGCAGAATGCATTAGAATTCATATTACACATATAGAGCACATTTTTACATATCTCTGGTTGTATACAAAGTATATTCACACCATTCGTGTCTTCATTCATGCACTTAGGGTAATGATATCCATCTCATTCTACCATCTTTTTTTTTACCCCCTTTCCCCCTCCCTCCCCATTGACCTTTCTAGTGTTCCCCTAATCCTCCTATGCTCCTGGTCCCAACCCCACTGTGAATCAGCCTCCTTATATCAGAGAAAACATTAGGTATTTGGATTTTGGGGATTGGCTAACTTCAGTTAGCATTATATTCTCCAACTTCATCCATTTACCCAAAGGACTTAAAAACAGCATACTTGAGCTGAGGTTGTGACTCAGTGGTGGAACGCTTGCCTAGCATGTGTGGGGCACTGAGTTTGATTCTCAGCACCACATATAAATAAATAAGGATCCATCAACAACTAATAAAATATTTTTTAAAAGACAACAGCATACTACAGGGACACAGGCACATCAATGTTTATAGCAGCACAATTTACAATAAATAAACTGTGGAACCAACCCAGATGCCCTTCAGTAGATGAATGAATAGGTGCTTTTAAATTGTTCATTGTTGCTAGATATTTAATCAACACTCTGTGAGATAATGCAGATAAATTAATCATTTATTTATTATTATTTTCTCATTTAGTGGGGGTCATGACACCGTGGGGCATTATTAGCCTGTTTTACAGATGAGAAAACTCAGATTCAGAGAAGTGAAAATAACTTGCTCAAGATTCTCTGGGTGGCTGAGCCTAGAGTCCTGGGCTCTCCTTACCTGCCTGAGTCTGACTGTCATCTCTCCCCTTTCCCATGGCCTCCTCGGGCTGTTCTTCTGCACTGCAAATTCTCCATCTGCTGGCCCAGCCCCTCCTCCACTCATTGCTGGGGCGGCAGGTGCACTGGAAGCCACTCTTGCCTTCCGTTCTGTGGTCCGCAGCTTCCTCTCCACCCTGGGGTCTCTCTCTTGGAGAGTGTGGTCTATTTTCTTCCAGTTCAGTCTTTTTGTTGGTCACCCATAATGCAGATAGAGACTTTGGGGATAAGAGTAACAAGATCAGCAGGGATGGTTGCTCTTTGAGTGTAGAGATGACAGATTCTGACAGTGTTTTTAGGCACCTCTTTACAATGCTTCATTTTTTTTTTCTGTTTATATATTTTTTATTTGTTCTAATTAGTTATACACGACAGCAGAATGCATTTCCATTCATCGTACACAAACGGAGCACAGCTTTTCATTTCTCTGGCAGTATATGATGTAGAGTTGCACCATATATACAGTCATACATGTACCTAGGGTAATGATGTCCGTCTCATTCCACCATCTTTCCTACCCCTGCGTCCCCTCCCCTCCCAATCAAAGTTCCTCCATTATGGATCAACATCCACTTATCAGGGAGAACATTCAGCCTTTGGTTTTTGGGGATTGTACAATACCTCATTTTTATACATTTATTTAATGTATGCATTAATTCCTTCAATTTTTTTTGAGCAACTACTATGTGCCAGGCTCTATGCCAAACATTGGGCAGACAGACAGCATATGGTGCTGTCCTTGCCCCAGATGGCCTTTGAATGACAAGGAGTAAAAGTCCATCTCAGCTTGGGGACTAGGGAGCACAAGGCGGTGGTGGGTGCTGGAAAGTGATCAGTTCTATCCGGGTAAGAAGATATCAAGAAGCAGTTCAAAGGTGGACCGACCTGGATATTCATCTTGGAAGCTAGACAAAGAGTCCATCCAGGGACTGGACGGCACTGGGGGAGGGAGAACCTAGAGATTGGGTGTAGGAGGTATAATGACAGGCTAGGGCAGGGTCTTGGGGCCATGCTGCGGGCTGCTAATCTGCAGTCACCAAGAACTCTGTGGATAGAATCAGGGGCTCTGTGAATTTAGATGTAAAATATGTTATATCTTTTTTTTTTTTTTTTCCTGTAGTAAGGATTAGACCCAGGGGTGCTCTACCATTGAACTGCACCTCTAGCCCTTCTTTTTATTTTATTTATTTGGGTAACAGGGACTGATCTCAGAGGTGCTTAACCACTAAGCCACATCCCCAGCCCTTTTTATTTTTTATTTAGAGACAGGGTCTCACTAAGTTGCTTAGGGCCTTGCTAAGTTGCTGAGGCTGGCTTTGAACCTACGATCCTCCTGCCTCAGCCTCCTGAGCTGCTGGGATTACAGGTGTATACCAACACATCCAGCAAAACTTGTTATATTGTTATTGGCACTAGGCACTATCTGAAATTTAGTACCACTTTCAATAACAAATGTAAACAACAGACCACAGACCTATTGGCAGCACCCAAGACTTTGTCACCAACAGATTTTATGATTCTTCTCTACCACATGAAAACGGTGGAAGATATTTCAAATATTGTGTCAAAATTATGCCAATTATGAAACTCACTGCTCTAACTTATATGAGGTGTTCATTAAGAAGCACATATATTACTATACTCAAATTTTATTTTATTTTATTTTAATTTTTTTGTGGTACCAGGGATTGAACTCAGGGGCACTCGTCCACTGGGTCACATCCCCAGCCCTTTTTTGTATTTTTATTTAGAGATAGGGTCTTACTGAGTTGCTAAGTGCCTCGCCATTGCTGAGGCTGGCTTTGAACTCGCGAACCTCCTGCCTCAGCCTCCCAAAGTGCTGGGATTACAGGCGTGCACCACTGCGCCCGGCTTCAAATTTTATTTTTAAGAAAAAAATTTTGAGAATTGTGTTTTAACATAATTGGTTACCCATATAAGATGGTGCTTTTGTTTGTGTGTTTGTGTGTGTGTGTGTGTGTGTGTGTGTGTGTGTGTGTGCTGGGAATCAAACCCAGGGCCTCACACATGCTAGGAAAGTACTCTACCATTGAGCCATACCTCCAACCCCATTGTATTTTATTTATGTATTTAAAAATATCACACTGGGAAATCCATAGGCTTTACCAGACTACTACAGGGGTGCATGCAACAAAAATAAGCCTGAGCATCTGCATGGAAGGATTGACAAGTGTCCAGATTACTGTCTTTCTTTCTTTCTTTCTTTCTGTACTGGGGATTGAACCCAAGGGTACTTTACCATTTAATGACATCCCCAGGTCTTTATAGTTTTTAGAGACAAGGGCTCAATAAGTTGCTGAGGCTGGCCTCGAACTTGCGATTCTACTGCCTCAGCCTCCTCAGTCACTGGGATTATAGACATGGACCACTCTCCTTGGCTACAGTAGCATTTTCTTTTATTTATGTATTTGTTGGTACTGGGGATTGAATCAAGGGGTGCTTAACCACTGAGCCACATCCCCAGCCCTTTTTATTTATTTTTAAAAAACTTTTTAGTTGTAGATGGACACAACACCTTTATTTTATTTATGTGGTACTGAGGACCGAACCCAGGGCCTCACACATGCATGACAAGCGATCTACTGCTGAGCCATAGCCCCAGCCCCATTGCCCTTTTTATTTTGAGACAGGGTCTTGCTGAGTTGCTAAGTCTTGCTAAATTGCTCAGGCTGGCTTTGAACTTGCAATTAATTCTCCTGCCTTAGCTTCCTGAGTCACTGGGATTTTAAGCATAGGCCACTGTCCTTGGTTATAGTAGCACTTTCATTCATTCATTTATTGATTTATTTTGGTACCAGAGATTAAACTCAGGGGCAACTTAAACACTAAGCAACATCCCCAGCCCTTTATTTTTGTGGTGCTGGGGACTGAACTCAGGGCCTCGTGCCTGTGAGGCAAGCACTCTACCAACTGAGCTATATCCCCAGCTCTCCCCAGCCCTTTTAATGTTTTATTTGGAGACAGGGTCAAGAGCCTCCACAAATTGCCAAGGATGGCTTTGAACTTGTGATCCTCCTGCCTCAGCCTCCTCAGCCGCTGGGATTACAGGTGTGCACCACTGTGCCCGCCTGCTGTCGCATTTTCAAGACTTCATCTAGGCAGCTGGGTCCTGGGTCCTTTAGGAGGGCTGACCATTGTCCTGGAGCAAGATGACCGGGCCAGAAGGAAGGTAGAAGCCGTGACGGTGAGAGATAGGGAAAACTCAGGCGATATCAGGGAGTTGGCAGCAGCCTTGTGATTTAGGGCCCTCCCGCTGTTTCCAGAGCTCTGCAGAAGCTGGTGAATTCTGGAGTGGGTGCTGGTGCTCCTGTGCCTCTCCAGCTGCTGCCTGAAGGCTCTGCTCAAACCGTCTCTCCCTGCCGCCTTCTCCCCTGCCTCGCCGAGCCCCAGGTCTCCATCAGCCCCGCTGTCCTAGGCCTATGGCGACCTCACCCCCTCCCAGTGCAGCTGCTCCTGGGGGACATGAGGATCCCAGAGACAATTGGCCACTTGTCCACCAAGTGGGCAAGGGCCTGAGGATTGGTTGAGAGGGAGGTGGGGAAGGGAGGAGGAGGAGGAGGTGCCAAGGGGAAGGAGGAACTGGGATTCCTGGAATTTCTGCCTCCCAAGCCAACGTCCAAGAGGGAGAGGGGCAATAAACACTGGAGCACACGTAGGACTTTGGCCTTGGTGTCCTAGGACATGTGTCCTGGGTTCTGGGGTGTTGAGAAGCACTGCTACTCGTTTTTAATGCTCAAAGGGCATTGGGCTTCTTTCTTTTTATTTTTTGGTACTAGGGATTGAACTCAGGGGCACTCAACCACTGGGCCACATCCCCAGCCCTTTTTTTGTATTTTATTAGAGACAGGGTCTCACTGAGTTGCTAAGTGCCTCGCCATTGCTGAGGCTGGCTTTGAACATGATCCTCCTGCCTCAGCCTCCCAAGTGCTGGGATTACAGGTGTGCACCACCATGCCCAGCCATTGGGTTTCCTTTTTTTCTTTTCTTTTTTATACTGGAGATTGAACCCAGCCAGGAGCACTTAACCACAGAGCCATATCCCCAACCCTTTTAAAAATATTTTGTTTGGAGAGAGGCTCTCGACGAGTTTATTAGGGCCTCCCTAAGTTGTTGAGGCTGGCCTTGAACTCATGATTCTCCTGCCTGCCTGATCCACTGCACCCAGCAAGACATTGGGCTTCTGTGTGTTATTGTGGGTCTTATATACGTTGTTATTCAGTACTATCATAAGCTCCTCTCACATCAGCCATCCAAACCTTTTTTTTTTTGGTACCGAGGATTGAACTCAGGGGCACTCGACCACGAGCCACATCCCCAGCCCTGTTTTGTGTTTTATTTAGAGACAGGGTCTCACTGAGTTGCTTAGCCTCTCACTTTTTTTTTTTTTTTTTTTACTGAGGCTGGCTTTGAACTCATGATCCTCCTGTCTCAGCCTCCCAAGTTCTGGGATTATAGGTGTGTGCCACCGTGCCCGGCCACAAATCTTTTTTCTAGTGACAGGGTCCCAATCTGGGAAAAAACTCCAATGATTGGGGTCCAGTTCAAGGAGCTTCCTGAGGGTGAACACGTGGTGGGGGGTGACTGGTCCAGCCCCTCTGTCTCACCACCTTATTATCTAGGTAAGGAAGGGACCAGCTGTAGGCAACCCAGGGCAGGAGTCACCCTTACTGGGTGCTTCTCCCACGCCAGGCACAGAGACTGGCACATGATAACATTCCTGCATTTAACCCCACCATGACCCTCTGAGGGGGGCCTCCAGTTATCCCCATTTCACACATAATGAAACTGGGCTCGGGAGGGTGAGTAACTCGCCCTGTGTGACGCACAGGGAGATCAGGGCCTGAGGACAGAGGTTTCTCTGCACGCAGGGCAGGGCCTAGGGGGTGCTCCTCCTCAAGCTCCCAACCCAGTGCCCCCCACAGCCAGACTTGATTTACTTGCTGGGTCTCTGCCAAGTCCACCCTGCCGCTAAACGCAAACCCTAAGGCACAGGAAAGCCCCCAGGAGGTGGTCCTTCTTTGCCAGGAGCGGGTTCCTCTGTGGGAAGCTCCCTACCAGGGGGTGGAGAGCAAAGGCCGGGGACCCCTGCTGCCCCTCTTCCCCCAGCAAGTCCTTCCTAGACATCAGAAGCTGCTCTGCCCATCGGTGTAGTCAGCTTTTTCACTGCTGTGACCAAAAGACCCGAGAGAACAATTTTAGAGGAGGAAAGTGTATTTGGTACTCAGGGTTTTGGGTACTGCATTCCTTGGGGCAGGAGATGAAGCAGAACGTCACGGTAGAGTGGCCAGGACATCATGCCAGGAAGCAGAGAGAGCTGCACTCGCTGAGAACAAAATATGTACCCCAAAGGCACCTTCCCCCATGACCAACCTCCTCCAGCCATACTCTCTCTACCTGCTGAATCCCCACCAGCAGACAAACAGTGATTAGGTTAAGGCTCTCACCTCTAAATCCTTTTGCATAGACTCACACGTGAGCTTTTGGGGGACACCTCTTGTGTCAACCATCACACCATCTGAGTATCCAATCTGCCCCCTCTTCTCCTCCTGGTGCCAGAAAGCCATGATGTCAACAGACTAATGTCCTGGAGTGGCCATCAGTGGCCTTCCACATCCCCAGAAGAGAGACGAGGCAGACTTTGCAGTGCCCCAAAGGGCCCTGAAGCAAGCTTGCCAAAAATTGAACTTGAGTCTGATCAAGCGTCTAGATCCTACAACCAATTCCAAGAAATACAGTGGACAGGAGAATGTGCTAAACTGTACCGCAGGGTTGTAATCCACAAACTGCAGGTCAAACACCTGGTTTCTTTTATTTTAAACATTTATTTATTTGCTTTAGTTGTACACAAATGCCTTTATTTTTACGTGGTGCTGGGGATCGAACCTGGGCTGTGCACATGCAAGGCGAGCACTCTATTGCTGAGCCACAACCCCAGCCCCTGGTTTCTCTAACAACTAAATGACATGAAGCAGGACGCAGTGGTGAATGCCTATGATCCTGGCAGCTCAGGAGGCTGAGATGGGAGGATGGCGAGTTCAAAGTCAGGCTTATTTTTAAAGGGGGCATGTTTCTTGTCTCTTCTCCCTCTCCCTAACCCTCACCGCCTAATTTGCCAACTGGGGAGGCTGAGGCAGGAGGATCACAAGTTCAAAACCAGCCTTGGCAATTTAGCAAGACCCTCATCAATTTAGTAAGACTCTGTCTTGAAAATAAAAAGGTCTGGGGATGTGGCTCAGTGGTAAAATGCTCCTGGGCTCGTAACAGTGGTCTACTTTATGCTTTGAATACAGCCCTTGCTGCTCTGCCACTGCAACTGATTTTTTTTTTTTTTTTTTTTTTTTTTTGGTACCAAGGATTGAACTCAGGGGCACTCGACCACTGGGCCACATCTCCAGCCCCTTTCTTGTATTTTATTTAGAGACAGGGTCTCACTGAATTACTAAGTGCCTCACCATTGCTGAGGCTGGCTTTGAACGCGTGACCCTCCTGCCTCAGCCTCCCAAGTGCTGGGATTACAGGAGTGTGCCACTGCGCCCGGCTGCAACTGATTTTTAAAATAGCCATGTTTCTTTCTCTTCCTTTCTCCCTGCTCCTCCCTAATCTCTCCCCCCCTCTCTCTTCTCAGAGAAGACAGAATCACCCCTTTTCCCCACCCTAGGCGGATTTATTTGTCCCTGAGTACACACCCACCATAGGAAGGAAGCAATCCAGACTTTGGGGATGTCACCAGAAGACCTCAGAAAAGACCATCTCCCAAGTTAACAAGTGAATTCCAACTCCAACGTGGAACACGTGGAATGTAACCTTTGAGTCACCTCTTTAAAAGCCCCCTATTCCTGCTAAAGGACCAGAGCCTCTGGGACAGGAGTCCCCTGTGTTTCTCCTTTGCTAGCAAAGCAATAAACCTTCTATTTCCTTTTTCTCAAAACCATGTCCTCCTTATTGGATTGGCACTGGGGAAAAAGATCAAGCTTTTGGCAACAGGTTCAGCCCCTAGTACGCCTGCAAGTGTGTATTTTCTAGGGTTCTTTCAACAAACAGCTGCTGCTTGTGCATTTATAAATTAAAAACAAAGTACACATACACACACAAAAGCACAGCAATGACGCATTTTTTTTCCCCCCAGATGGATACTGAAAGAAAGACCTATGGGCTGAAAGCCCTTTGAAGCAAGGCCGGGGTCTGTCTTGCTCTCTGTACTATCCCTAGTAATGGGTACACGCTAGGTGCTCAATAAATTGTTGTTGAGTGACTGGTGATGGATCCCAGGGTCTGGATGGCAGGTGGGGGCTAGGGATGGCAGAGACAGGAGGAAGGAGGCCGAGCGGTGTGAGTGTGTCGGGGGGCGGGCGCTAGCGTCCTGTGGGGGGTGGTATTCTCAGGACTCAGCGGGCACAGTGATTCCTTCAAGCTGAACTACTAGCTAGGTAGCTAAGTAGGGAGAGAAAGCGGGGCGGGGGCAGGTAGTGAGCTCAGCCGGGGGCTTTTCAAGTGTGAAGTGCTCTGGGCACTCGGGAGCCGCAGCCCCGAGGGCAGCGCAGCGGGGTAAAGGACTGGAATTGGGGAATCTGAAAAGGCAGATTTGGGAGGGGCAGCCCTGTGGCCACCGCCTTCCCAGGTGGGCCCACTTGCTCCACCGGGCCCCAGGCTGGAGAATCAGGTGTCGCTGCGGGGTGGTGGGGGGCTCTTAGGAGCTCTGGGGGGAGGACCGAGGTCCCGAGATGAGGACGCGAACGGAGGCCGCGGTGAGACGGGCACGGGAGGCTGAGCGGAACCGCCACCCGTTCCAGGTTCTGCGTCCGAGCCAAGCTGACGTTTGGGAGCAGGAGCCCCGAGGAGCCGTGCCGGGGCAGGCTGAGCCTAGACCAGACCTCTCTCCCGGCGAGGAGCGCGGCTTGGACCGAGCTCGCGCCCAGGCCGGCCCCATTTCTCATTCCCCGTGCGTCCTCGCCTCCCAACGGGCGTCTGAGTCGCTGGGAGGAAGAGATTTGATTAACAAAGATTCAGTCAGACCACAGCTGTGGCCACGGGCAGGGAGTGCCCACAGGGCATCACCCCACTCAGCCCTGCTGCCTGCCACTGCACCCCACATCTCACCACTGGGGCCTGCTTTGAGGGGAGGGAGGGCTGCCTGCATGGTGGCACATCCCAGGGGCTCACAACTCCTTACTAAAGTGTGTTTCTGTTCCCTTTTCTGTTTGGAGGATGGGCTGGGATCAGGAACCTGAGAAAAAGAGGCCGAACTGGGGAAGGGAAGAACAGAGGTAGTTGTATAGTTTGGGGTGACACAGGGGGTGGGGTGCATCTTGGAAGCTGTGGGCCTGGGGTGGAGATGATGTAGGGCACTGTAGTCTATGTGAGGGGGCTGTCCTGAACCAGCTGTGTGGAGAACAGACACTTAGGGAGCCCCTCTGGGCAGATTCCAGAAGAAGCTCAAGGTCTCCTGAGTTTAGGATAGAAGAAGTAAACAATAGGTAAAAGGAGACAAAAGAAGGGACAGGAGAAAGCTTTTTTATTTTTTTATTATTATTATTAGTTTTGGTGGTGGTGGTGGTGGTGGTGGTACTGTACTGGGGATTGGAGCCAGGGGCACTCTGCCACTGAGCTATATCCTCAGTCCTTCCTATCTATCTATCTATCTATCTATCTATCTATCTATCTATTTATGTTGGGTACTGGGGGATTGAACTCAGGGGCACTTGACTACTGAGCACATCCCCAGCCCTATTTTGTATTTTATTTAGAGACAGGGTCTCACAGAGTTGCTTAGCACCTTACTGTTGCTGAGGCTGGCTTTGAACTCGCCATCCTCCTGCCTCAGTCTCCTGAGCTGCTGGGATTACAGGCATGTGCCACCTTGCCATGCTGCCCAGCCCCAGTCCTTTTTATTTTTAATTTTGACACAGGGTCTTGATAATTGTGCAGGCATGACCTTGAACTTCACCCTTCCAAGTTGCTAGGGTTACAGGTGTGTGCCACCAGGACAGTCAAAGAAATATTATTTTGTTTTTAAAAATTTATGTATTTATTTTTGCAGTACTAGGGATTGAACCCAGGAGCGCTTACATACTAGCTACATATCCCCCACCCTTTTTATTTCAAAACAGGGCCTCCCTAAGTTGCTGAGGCTGGCTTTGAACTCGTGATCCTCCTGCCTCAGCCTCGGGAGCTGCTGGGATTACAAGCATGCACCACATCACCACGCTAAATATATAATTTAAATCTGAAGTTCTGTATGCCTTTCCAAACTTGCCACTCCCAAGTTACTTCTTTCCTGTCACTCCTAAATTTCTCAGAAATCTGTAAATCTTAGCATTTCTGTAAATTCACCCACTTATAAAAATTACCTTGTGTACTGTTAATTAGCCTACCAATAAATACGATAAGCAAAGGGAGATATTTTTTAAAAACTTATAGTTTAGGGGATTTTCTGGCATTATCTGTTGATCAGATAAGGGAGATTGTGTCAGCCCAAGGATTCTGAGAAGGACCAGACCACCACAAACTGTTCTGTGAGGGCCAGACTGTTATCATCCTCACATACCTTTCCGGACCCACCCTTCACCAAGTTATATTTAAATGAAGAACCAGAGACTCCCCAAATCATCTCTCACTCTTGAAGTGTCTTGTAAGTTCCTTTGAATATGTGTTTCTTCCTTAAGGTCATTGTTGTGGCATTTGTCAAGGACCCCACTTGTCCTGAGTCAAGGTTCCCATTCCCAGAACTCTTTGGATCTCTGCCAGTGACACTTTCATGCCCTGTGTGCCTCCAGGGACTGGCTTCAGGGGCATCCATGTCTTCTCCAATGTTATTCACTTGTTACTCAACAGTATGGAAAACTTCTTCTAGGCAGGGGCCTTTTTTTATTCTTCTGTATCTATCAGACCTTGTGACACCACACAGGTCATCTACTCTGCTTAAATAAGCGAGTGCTCTACCACTAGGCCACATCCCTAGCCTTATTTTGTATTTTATTTAAAGACAGGGTCTCACTGAATTGCTTTGTGCCTCGCTTTTGCTGAAGCTGGCTTTGAACTCACCATCCTCCTGCCTCAGCCTTCTGAGCCATGCCCAGCGTGAGACAGAATCTTGCAAAATTGCCAGGCTAGCCTTGAATTTGTGATCATCTTACCTCATCTTCCCAAATAGTTGGGATTACAAGTGTGTACCACCATACCCTGCTAACCTTCTTTGCTTATCAAATGTATTTATCTTTTTCCTATCCTTCCCCATCTTTATCCTAAGGGTTTTTTTTTTTTTTTTTTTTTTCCCTTGTGGAAAGAATAGATTGAATAGATTACTTTCAAAAGTTTTGTGTGTGATGTGTCTACACACATTATTAGTTCTGGAAAAAAAAAAAAAAAAACAACACCCCAGCTAGACGCCAAGGGTATCAGTCTGCTCTCTGTCACAAAATACCCGAAGCTGGGAAATTTATAAAGAGAAGAGTTTTTTTTTTTTTTTTAATATTTATTTATTTGCTTTAGTTGTACACAATGTGTTTACTTTTACGTGGTGCTGAGAATTTAACAGGGCCGCAGGGCCGCGCATGTGCTAGGCGAGTGCTCTACCGCTGAGCCACAATCCCAGCCCGAGAAGAGTTTTATTTAGATCATAATTTTGGAGGCTGAAAATCCAAGATCAGGTAACCCTCTTCGCTGGGCCAAAATATAGTAGATGGCATCATGGCTAGCCATGTGCAAGAGGGAGAGATTGCATGGCAGGATGGGAAGCCAGAGACTAAGGAGGAGCCGTGTTTCGTTTTTATAACAATTCACTCAAGAGAACTAACTCACTCTGCAGGACAGGGTTAATCCCTTCTAAGGGCAGGGCCCACAATAACCTAATCACCTCCCACTAGGCTCCACCTCTTAAAGGTTCCACCACCTCTCACATGACCACACTGCTGACCAAGCTTCAAACACACAAACTTTTGGGGGATAAACCATATCCAGACTACAGCACCGAACATTCCCCAGGCACACCAATCAACTTCAATAAGTTTAATAAACAGCTATATCATCAGCAAATCACAAAGAACTCTGAAAATAGCTACAGTCTCTACAAACACCTATAGACTCTGAAAACACCTTCTAGTACTGTAAACAGCTGATAGTTTAAAACAATTAAATTTTAAATTGTAATTTCAAAAATTTAAGAAATTACAAACTTGAATTTCTGCAAATAGGGCCAGTCTCTGCAGACAAATGGTGGGATCTGTGAACAACTGTAAACTGTGCATAAAAGTGACAGTCTCTGTGAATACCTGTAATCTGTAAATAACTTCAAGTTCTGCAAATAGCCAGAGGCTCTGTAAACATCTGATCAACAAAAACATGATGCTACAGCAACAAACCCAAACCCAAGAAAACTAGCAAAACTTCTGAACGTGATCTATTCATCCATTCTTTCCACAAGGAAAACAAAACATAACAAAAAAGCCCTTAGGATAAAGATGGGAAGGAATAGGAAAAAGATAAATACATTTGATAAGCAAAGAAGGTTAGCAGAGTGTGGTGGTACATACTTGTAATCCCAACTATTTGGAAAGATGAGGTAAGATGATCACAAGGTCAAGGTCAGCCTGGCAATTTTGCAAGATTCTGTCTCAAGCTGGGCATGGCTCAGGAGGCTGAGGCAGGAGGATCGTGAATTCAAAGCCAGCCTCAGCAAAAGTGAGGCACAAAACAACTCAGTGAGGCCCTGTCTCTAAATAAAATACAAAATAGGGCTGGGGATGTGGCACAGTGGTAGAACACTCACTTAGCATGCACATGGCCCTGGATTCAATCCCAGCAATAAAAAAACAAAAGCAACGTTAGGGGCTTTGGGTAGGTTGGAAAAGGGTCAAACCAATTCAACAAACACTGATGGAGCCATTTGTGTGGTGCTAAGCATGGTGCCAGACCCAGTGGCAGATGTGGAGAACCATGTACCCTCAATGCTTATGGAAATCCGAACAGCTTGGGCCCTTTCTGACAGCCATTGTGAATACCTGCACACAGCTCAGATTTATCTCCTGAGTCACAATCACTGTGTACGTGGCTAATGCTCCTGGTTAGCCGGAACAATAAAACCTATGATAATCCACCTGATACTGTATCTAAGGGTGATTAACACGTCTGTTGAAGGTTGCTGGCATCAGGCCTGGGACAGTCTTCTGTGTGGGGACAAAGGCACTCTAAGTGCAAACAGGACTGGGAACAGAACTCCTGCATGGCACTGCACTCTCACATGATCCCAATGTGTCCTGGCGTGTCCTTGAGGGCCTGAGAAGAATGATAACAATGCTGAAGCATTTGCTCAATCAAAGCTTCCTGCAGGGCTGGGGTTGTGGCTCAGCGGCAGAGCACTCGCCTCCCACGTGCACGGCCCGGGTTCGATCCTCAGCACCACGTAAACATAAATACATTGCATTTGTGTACAACTAAAGCAAATAAATAAATATTAAAAAAAAAAAAAAAAAAAAGCTTCCTGCACAAGAAGGGAAGCAGTGGATACACCAGCCGAGCTGGGAGGAAGATGGCTGCCCAGTTGAGAGGGAAGCAGCAGGCCTGGGGGACTTCAAGGCCAATGGACAGACACATTTTGGCTGTGTGGCCTCAGGAAGATGGTTTAACCTCCTGAGCTTCAGTGGATACTAAATTTCTTCCTTTTATTTTATAAGATTAGAGCTCATGCTTTTCTTTATTCTTTTTTTCTTTTCCTTTTTAGTGCTAGGAATGGATCCCAGGGCCTTGGGCATGCTAGGCAAATGCTCAACCACTGAGCCACACCCCCATCCCAGACTTACACTCCTGACCTCAGCTGAACTTGATAATCTGCAAAGACTTTATTTCCAACTAAGGTCACATTCTGATGTACCAGGAGTTAGGACTTCAACATCTTTTGGGGGGACACAACTCAACCCATAACAATGACGGTGATGATGATGGTGGTAGTGATGATGATGGTGATGATGGTGACAGTGCTGGTGGTAGTGGTGGTGGTGAAGATGGTGACAGTGCTGATGGTGGTGGTGGTGGTGGTGATGGAGATAGTTATGGTGATAGAGATGGTGGTGATGGTAGTGATGGTGACAGTGGTGATGGTGTGGTAATGGTGGTAGTGGCAATGGTGGTGATAGTGGTGAACTGGTGGTGGTGATGATGGTGGTAGTGATGGTAATGATGGTGGTGGTTATGGTGATGGTGATGAGGGTGACAGTACTGATGATAATGGTGGTGATGATGGTGACAGTGCTGATGGTGGTGGTGGTGGTGATAGAGATGGTTATGGTAGTGATGGTGACAGTGGTGATGGTGTGGTGATGTGATGTGATAATGGTGGTGGTGGTGACAGTAATGGTCGTGGTGGTAATGATGGTGACAGTGGTGATGACATGGTGGTGGTGGTGGTGCTGGTGATGGTGGTGATAGTGGTGATGGAGATGGTGGTGGTGGTTTTTGGTAAAGGTGGTGGTGATGGTGACAATGGTGATGGTGATGGTGGTCGTGGTGATGAAGATGATGGTGGCAATGGTAGTCATGCTGTGATGATTTGGTGAAAGATGCTGCTGGTAATGGTGACGGTGTGGTGATGGAGGAGAGTGAGATTCTTCAAGACAGAATTGCAGACCTCACTTGGAATCCTCACATTTCCAAGGTAAAAGAGACCTTAGGAACCTTCCACCTGGAATGCTTCCACCACCACCACCATGTTTCACACTTTGTCACTCCTCCTCCTCCTCCTCCAGATTGAGCGTCAGTGTCACATCCCTAGAGAGGCTGTCCCCATCCACCCCTCTTGGATAGCTTTCTGCATTCTTCCATCGCTGCCCTCTTCACAGGCGCAGTTTCACAGGAATTTACTGGTTTGCAGGTGTGACGTCTATCATTTCCAGCGGACCCTGCACTAAGGATAAGAATCTTCTATTTGCACACTGAAGTGTATCCAGCCACCAGCACTGTGGACGGCATAGGATTGAGGCTTAAGACATATCTGTTAAATTAACAAAGGGAATTAACAAGAAAAGAGATGAGATGGAAGGACCTGTGAGCAGCGGTACTCATGGCCTTCTTGTTCCTTGCCTCTGTGTGCCTGGTAGCAGGTTCCATGCCACATTAGGATTTTGGGGGAAATAAAGTGCCTGTTCACCAGGTGTGGTGGTGCACGCCTGTAATCCCAGCGGCTCAAGAGGCTGAGGCAGGAGGATCACAAGTTCAAAGCCAGCCTCAGCAACATAGAAAGGCCCTAAGCAACTCAGTGAGACCCTGTCTCTAAATAAAATATAAAAAAGGGCTGGGGTTGTGGCTCAGTGGTTAAGCGCCTCCCGGTTCAATCCCCGGTACAAAAAAATAAAAGGTGGGGGGCCCTGTTCATTGTCCAATGTGTGACCTTGCCCTTTTTAGGCTCATAGTAACTACCTAGAGCATTTAATTGCAGTGGACCCCGCCCAGCCATAACTGGGTGGTTGTAGGCTCTGGGTTCCCAATGCTCTGTTCTGGGTCTCCCCCTCCAAATTCAAGACCCGAGGTCCACCTGGTGTGGGAACATTCAGCCGGAAAAGCAGGAAACAAGTGGTTTCAGCTGGGAGCACTGTGTCGCTATTCTCAAGGCCCTGAGCAAGCAAGGCATGAGCCCCTGTTGTTTTACAGGTCTCTGTATAAACAGACAGCAGGACGGCTCTCCGTTGTGAGGTTGTGGCGGATGATAAGGCGTGAAGAGTCATAATAACTCCAGGCTCAGCCCTTAGCCCAGCTGAGCTGTGCGTAGTGTTTGCTCAGGTGCTGCTCTTGCTAGCACAGATTGCATCTCTTGTTGCACTGGAGGGGGAGGATAATGTGGGGGATTGGAAATAAATAAGTACATGTCCAGGGCAACAGGGCCACCCGCTGCGAGCACCAGCCCGTCCCCAGAGCAACCCCACAGCAGTACCCTCTGCCTCTGGTGCAGTTTGCCAAGCACTTAGGTGCCTTTCTTTATTTTTTTCCTGCAGTACTGGGAATGGACCCCAGGGCCTCATGCATGCTTGGTGAGTGCTCTACTGCTGAGCCACATCCCCAGCCCTTTTTATTGTATTTTGAGACAGAGTCTTGCTAAGTTGCCCATGCTGGCCTCAAATTTGTGATCCTCCCAGCCTCCCAAATAGCTGGGGATGACAGGCGTGTGCCATCGTGCCTGACTCTTTATTAGTTTCAAAAAAGGGTTTTGAAATCATTTAAAACTTACAGAAACATTGCAAAGGAAGAAAAAAAAAAAGTAGAAAGAGCTCCCTTATCCCCTTCACCCAGATTCTTTAGTATTTCACCACGTTGGCTTCATCACCCTCTCTTTTTATACACAGCGATTAATCTTTTTCTGAATTTGAGAGACGCAGACATGATGCACCCACCAATACAAGAAGAATCTGTACAAATCACTCACCCGCTCTCCACATGAGGGAACTGACATTGCTTCATGACCACTGCCCTCACTGTGGAGACCCTGTTTAAGGGTGGCCTTCTGTCCCGACAATGTCTTTTTTTTTGTGGTTGTTTTGGCTTGGACATAGTTGGAGCGTGTCCCTAAGGGTTCGTGTGTTCAAATCTAATTTTTATTATGAGGCATAAAAAGTGTGGAAATTAACCAGACTAGGATGGTTGGAGGTGGGGCTTTAGAAGGTGATTAGGAACAGATAAGGACGTCAGGGTGGGGCCGCATGACTGAGTGCAGGTGGCTTCACAGGAAGGCAGAGGCCGGAGGACAGGGACACACGTATATTCCCTGTTTCATACCGTGTGATACCCGTGACCCTGTCAGCTAGCACCAGGGGTGGCCCCTGGCCCTAGGGCCAGAAGTGAGCCCGAATCTTCTTTTCATCCTTTTTATTTATTTTATTTTGGCACCAGAGATTGAACCCAGGGGCGCTTACCCACTGAGCCACATCCCCAGCCCTTTTTTATTTTTTATTTTGAGTCAGGGTCTCACTAAGTTGCTTAGGGCTGCGCTAAGTTGCTGAGACTGACTTTGAACTTGGGATCCTCCTGCCTCAACTTCCCAAGTTGCTGGGATTACAGGCGTGCACCACTGCCTCTATTTTTATTTTTTGAGATAAGTGTTTCAGTATGTTGCCCAGACTGGCCACAAGCCCCTGGGCTCAAGTGATCCTCCCTCTCAGCCTCCAAGGAAGCTAGGACTATAGGTGCATGCCACTACACCCAGCACCCCCCCCCCACCTTTTTTTTTTTTTGAAAGGTATCAAGACTCAGGTATTTCATTGTTGCAATGAAAATACACTTTGTTACAGTGAGTGGTCCAGGATAGCATCCAGGACATGCATTGCATTTAGTTGTCATGTCTCTGCCATTTCCTTCGGTCTAGAACAGTTCTTTGATCTTTCTCTGCCTTTTGTACCCTTAGCAAACTTAAAGAGTTCAGGACTTTTATCTTGTAGGATGACTCTCAGCTTGGGCTCAGCTGATGTTTTCTCATGACCAGGCCCAGGCTGGGATCACAGGTGGGTATAACCACACCTGGCTTTGTGCATGTACTCTTGACAGTAAATGCCACAAATGATGCTAGCCTTCCAGCCCTTGGTCAAGGTGGTGTCTGCCAGGCCACTGTGAAGTCACCATTTCCTCCTTCTAACGAATAAATATTTTGTGGGGAGATATTATGGGATTATGCCAACACGCCAACATCTTGCTGCTCATCAAATCTCTGCCCACCAGCTTTAACATCTGTTGACAACTCCTGCCTGAGTCAAACCCCATCTGTCTGCTGGTTGCCAATGATGATTTTTTTTATTGAGGATTGAACCCAGGGGTGCTCAACCACTGAGCTACATCCTCAGCACCCCCCCCCCCCCCCACTTTTTTTTTTTCTTTTGGTACCAGGGATTGAACTCAGGGGCACTCAGCCACTGGGCCACATCCCCAGCCCTTTTTTGCATTTTATCAGAGACAGGGTCTCAGTGAGTTACTAAGTGCCTCGCCATTGCTGAGGCTGGCTTTGAACTTGCGATCCTCCTGCCTCAGCCTCCCAAGTGCTGGGATTATAGAAGAGCACCACTGTGCCCGGCTCTCAGCCCTTTTTTATATTTTATTTAGAGACAGGGTCTTGCTGAGTTGCTAAGTGCCTCGCTGAGTTGCTGAGGCTGGCTTTGAACTCACGATCCTCCTGTCTCAGCCTCCTGAGCAGCTGGCATTATAGGTGTGTGCCACCATGCTCAGCAATAATAACTTTTATATTTTCATCTTTCTTTTTTTTCAGTATTAGTGATTGAACCCAGGGCCATTCTACAGAGCTACAGAGCTATGTTTCAGCTGTTTTTATTTTATTTTGAGACACAGTCTCACTAAATTGCTGAGGCTGCCCTCAAACCTGTAATCCTCCTGTCTCTGCCCTGAGTAGCTGGGATCATGGACAAGGGCCACTAGGTGCAGTCTGTTTCCATCATTTCTTCTGCCATTTCTTAGTTGATGTTTTACTGTAAGGAAAAACCTTCCTTCTGTCACCCCCCATTTATTTGTTTGTTTACATCAGAATTAATTACTGTATTCTTATTTAATTGATTGAAATCCATTAATATGGGCCGGGGACATAGCTCAGTTGGTAGAGTGCTTGCCTTACATGCACAAGGCCCTGGGTTCAATCCCCCGCACTACAAAACAAACAAATAAACAACAACAACAACAACAAAAACTTTGGAAATCCATTAATATCATTCAATGTGATGTTCAAACTGTTCCAGACTGGGTAGGAGAGAGCCCCTTAAGCCGGTTGCTTGTGTCCTTTGACATGCCCCCATCGTTTGATCATTTGCTTACTTTTTGACATGGTATTATATGCCAGGTTCATTTGTACTGCTCATTGCTCTGCCCCAATACTAGAGCAGGGAGGCAGACCTGGTTCTTTTTAGTGGAGGATGGTATTTAGAAACCAAGATCTGGGAGCTCAGTAGGCATGTGTCTAGGTGCTCTCAAAAGCTAGAGCAAAGCCAGGTGCCGTGGTGCATATCTGTAGTCCCAGCACTTGGGAGGCTGAGGCAGGAGGATCACGAGTTCAAAGCCAGCCTCAGCAATGGTGAGGCACTTAGCAACTCAGTGAGATCCTGTCTCTAATAAAATACAAAAAAAAGGGCTGGGGATGTGGCCCAGTGGTCGAGTGCCCCTGAGTTCAATCCCCAGTACCAAAAAAAAAAAAAAAAAAAAAAGAAGAAGAAGAAGAAGAAAGCTAGAGCAAGGGCATATATAACCATTTCTTAGTATTTACAGTGGTTATGTTTTATAGAGTTGCCAGCAATACTGAATCTGGGAACACTAAACCATTATTCATAGGGGAAAGACAGGATTAGGTTCCCATGAGCCAGTGGTCACAATATTTTCTCATATGGTCAATACATAACCTCATATTGTGTGTTTCTGCATAAAGACACTTTATTGTAATATACATTGTTGATTCTTAACTGAACTCAATAGGTGTACATCTTGGTGAGTGTAAAACCAACCAGAATACAAAGGAATGGAGAAAGATTTATGATTTGCAGCAATAAGAAGAGCACAGAAGTAATTGAAAGCCGTGCTGTCCTTGGGGAAAGGGAGCATGGGGATTTTATTTGGGGAGTCTATATACATTCATACAGGAAAACACACATGGGGGTAGGCACATGCCCCTGCTTGGGTCAAGTTCATAGTTCAAAATGGAACCATGGCAGACACATTCTGGCCACACTCAGCTTAAGGTCACAGAGCACATGTTCAAAAAGGAAAGGCAGTAGACATGACACCTTTGTGCATGCTTAGCTCAATATCATAATAAGCCAAGTTTATGTGCCTAAAAGAAATGCGTCAGACTTGGGAGGCTGAGGCAGGAGGATCGCGAGTTCAAAGCCAGCCTCAGCAATGGCGAAGCACTTAGCAACTCAGTGAGACCCTGTCTCTAATAAAATATAAAAAAGGGCTGGGGATGTGGCCCAGTGGTTGAGTACCCCTGAGTTCAATCCCTGGTACCAAAAAAAAAAAGAATGAGTCAGAGCAGCTAGGTGATCTTGGATGCTTCTTCAAAAAGTTTTAGCTGAAACAAAAAGAAAGGACACTTTAAAGCGCATTAACGTTGGATTCTGTCCCGAGGTGCCTGCTCACTTAGAAGCTAACAGATGATTAATGCTGGACTAGTACTGCAATTCATCCTGAACACAGCTAGTCTAACGTGCATATGTTCATTGTGCAGCACGTCACAACCTTCTTATGCTTAAGAACACTAGATGGCTCTTTCTCAGTGCACTTGAGGTCTATTTTAAACAGCAAAATCACCAAACAAAAGCACAAAAGTGCAAGAAATATGAAGCTATAAAGAGAAATGTTGTCGCCGGGAAAAGGATTGCAGCCTGGAACGGCAGCGCCGCGGGAAGGAGTCCGGAGACAGGATGGAGACGAAAATATTCTTTAATCTTACAAGAAACTACAATATATCTACACAATAGCGATAACCCTGTCTTTTCTCCCTCTGGTCTCTTCCCATGCGCCCGAGCAGCAATGGCGCTCGCTCGATCTGCTGAGTCACCGTTCAAATCTCTCGAGAGCCTCGACCAAGTCCCGCGAGATCCCGTGAGAGACTACGGAAAGCGGAAATGCCCAAAAATGTCTATGGCCCAATAGTCAACCGCAATCTTAGCTATCTCCGCAAACAGGGCTCCTGCAGAGAAAAAAGGACACATGTTTATGGTGTGAGAACTGAGAGGAGGAGGCAGAGTGTCACCTTGTTCAGCCTCAGCTGGGGGAGTGTATGGAACTCAGAATTTCACTGCTGACCTGCGTCCAGGAACGACCGCTACAGAGGCACAAGTGTTGAGTTTGGGTTTTATTTTTATTTATTTTTTTGGTACTGGGGATTGAACTCAGCAGTGCTTAACCACTGAGCCACATCCCCAGCCCTTTTTATTTTTTATTTAGAGATAGAGTCTTTTAAGTTGCTGAAGACTTCATTAGGTTGCTGGGGCAGAGCTGGGCATGGTGGCACACACCCGTAATCTCAGCTGCTTGGGAGGCTGAGACAGGAGGATCACAAGTTCAAAGCCAGCCTCAGCAAAAAAAGTGAGGGGCTAAGCAACTCAGTGAGACCCTGTCTCTAAATAAAATACAAAATAGGGCTGGGGGTATGGCTCAGTGGTTGAGTGCTCCTGAGTTCAATCCCCAGTACCAAAAAAAAAAAAAAAGTTGCCGTGGCTGGCTTTGAATTGCGATCCTCTTGCCTCAGCCTCCTGAGTTGCTGGGATTACAGGCCTGCAATACCACACTGGCCTTAGTCTGGGTATTACAAATAAATGTTAGTAAGCAGGTGAATTCATAAGTACAGACTCTGCCAATAGTGAGGTGTAACAGTATATACACCCATACGTAACCCCACAGATATCTTCTATTTTAGTGACTGTGTGGATGTATTTTAAAATCAAACCTCATGCTTCTGTTTGGCCTTCCCCTTGACAGAAACACAGCTCTCATTGTCCTCACTGTGTTGACTTATTTGCTCAGTCAACTTACCCTGCTCTGCCTGCAGCTTGGGGCTGTGGCCTCCAAGGTCGTGCCTGCCAATGCTTCCACCCAGGGCCACCCTCCACCCTCACGGCCTGGCTTCCTCAGCTTCCCCCTGCTGCGCTGAGGCTTCTGACCACAGGCCAGGGAGGGAGGAAAGGAAGCTCCCAGGTATGGCTGCTGATCTCATCCAGGCCTTAGGCAGGGTAAGTATTCTTTACCCATTTTACAGATGAGGCTCAAAGCAGTTGAGTACATTGCCTGAGGTTCCCAGGGAGCGACTCAAGAGAGCAGAGGTAGTAAAACGTACTGGGTCTTAGAAGGTTGCTTCTCAATCCAGATAGCACTCGAGGATCCCTGGGGGGCTCTACAGAAAGATAGGCTGCAGCCCCACCCCCAGGCCATTAGAAAGGAGTCTCTGGGGAGGGAATGCCGGCAGTCAGGTTGTTGGAAGCTCTCTGGACACTCGGTCTTGCAGCCACTGCTGTTGGGCTGCGTGACCGGCAGATCAAATCCCCTCAGTGGAACCTGTCTACAGTTTGCCATCATGGCTCTGCTAGCTCACATTCCCACCAAGAGTGTGCAAAGCTTCTCTTTTCTCCACATCCTCCTCAGCACCTGTTACCGCTTGTATTTTCTTTTTTTGGTACCAGGGATTGAACCCAGGGCTGCCTAACCACTGAGCCACATCCCCATCCCTTTTTATATTTTTATTTTGAAATGGGGTCTCACTAAGTTGCTAAGTGCCTCACTACGCTGCTGAGACTGGCTTTGATCTGCCCTTGAACTTCTGATCCCCCTGTCTCAGCCTCCTGCGTAGCTGAGATTCCAGGCCTGTACTGCCACACCAGGCTCAGAACAGCTATTCTTACGAAAGTGAGGTAGCATCTCACTGTCATTTTGATTTGCATTTCCTTGATGACTGTATGTCTCAAGAAGCTGGAAGAAAGGACAGTACATGTTTTCACTGTGAAGAAAAGATGAACAATTAAGGAGCTAGAGATGTTTAACATGATTTAAATATTACACAAGTGTTAAGGGTATGGCGCAGCGGTATAACACAGGCTCTAGCATGTGGGAGGCCCTGGGTTCAATCCCTAGCACCACCAAAATAAATAAATAAGCAGTGCACTAAGTGTGTGTGTGTGGAAGCATCACATGGTACCCCATTATTATGTACAATTTTTATGAACTCCTAAATTGGTTGAGCCTTTCTGATCTCCCTCTCCCGAGCCACATTTTTTAAAAAGAATTTTTATTGTGACAAATTGCAGAAGCCACAAAATCTGCCGTGTTAATGATGTTTAACCCTATCATCCAGTTTCATGAAGTACATTTGCAACATTGTACAAACATCCACTAGTGGCCAACATTTTTCGTCATCCCACACAGAAACTCTGTAACATGAGGCAATAACCCCCATCCTCCCTGCTAACCTCTCATCTACTTTCTGTTTTCATGAACTTGACTACCCTGGGTATCTCCTGTGAGTGGAATCGTACAGTATTTGTCACTTCCTGTCTGGGTTCATTGACTTAGCATGATGTTTTCAAGGTTCATCCACGTTGTGGTCTGAATCAGAAGACCATTCATTTTTATGACAGCATGATATTCCATCTTAGGTGTACACCACATGTTTTGTTTACATCTTCATCTGTTCATAGATACTTAGGTTAGTTTCTTCCACCTCTTGGCTATTGAGAATAATGCTGCTGTGAACATTGGTGAATAAATATGTTTGAATCTCTACTTTGGGCCCTGGTTTTTAATATTTTTTTTCTTTTTTGGTACTGGGGATTGAACCCAGAAGTGCTTTTACTACTGAGCTACATTCCCCAGCCCTTTAAATTAAAAAAAAAAAAAAATACTTGAGACAGGGTCTCATTAAGTTACTTAGGGCCTCGCTGAATTGCTGAGGCTGGCCTTGAACTTGTGATCCTCCTAACCTCAGCCTTCTGAGCATTGGGATTACAGGAGTGTGCCACTATGTCGGACATTAAAAAAAAAATTTTTTTTTTTTTAATTGGTGCTGGGAATGGAACCGGGGCCTTGAGCATGCTAAGCATGCACTCTGGTACTGTGCTGTGTTCCCAACTCCTGGGCTATGCTCTTAAAGATAAAGTAATAAATTGAGAAATTGAGTTGTTCTTTTTTTTTTTTTTTTTTTTTGTACCAGGGATTGAACTCAGGGGCACTCGACCACTGGGCCACATCCCCAGCCCTTTGTTGTATTTTATTAGAGACAGGGTCTCACTGAGTTGCTAAGTGCCTCGCCATTGCTGAGGCTGGCTTTGAACTCGCGATCCTCCTGCCTCAGCCTCCCCAAGTGCTGGGACTACAGGCGTGTGGCCCACGGCTCTGTTTATTTTCAACGAGTAAGTATCTTGCCACTTCCAACAATGTAACAGTGTGAAAATAAGGAAGAAAGGGAGGGGAGATATGAAGTGGCAACTAGCAGCTTCAACACAGGGCTAAAAGCTCTTCTGTCCCCAAGGAAACTGGTTCCAATCCAGGGTAGACAAAATACTTGGGGTTGAGATTCCAGTGCAAGCCCCTGCCCAGTATTTTATTTTATTTTATTTTATTTGGTACCAGGGATTGAACTCAGGGGCACTCAACCCCTGGGCCACATCCGCAGCCCTTTTTTGTATTTTATTTAGAGACAGGGTCTCACAGAGTTGCTAAGTGCCTCGCCATTGCTGAGGCTGGCTTCAAAACTCGTGATCCTCCTGTCTCAGCCTCCAGGCCACTGGGATTACAGGTTTGCCACTGCACCCTGCCCTGCCCAGCCTTTGAGTGAAGCGAAGGTGGTGGAGGGCTGCCAGTGGCTTAGGAGGGTCTTTTAGCTGATGGGACTGCACAGAGGAAGCTGAGCAGAGCAGGCCCTGGACACTGGTCCTGCTTGGCTGCTGCTGCCCGGAGTCCATCACACTGATTCCTGTGTTTTCCGTTTGTCTGGGCTGGAGGACATTCTTTGGCCTTTAGGGATCAGCAGTCCTTTGCCCAGGGGATGAGAAATACTGAGCTGGGAAGGCAGAGGCCCTTGGAGGGGGTCTGGCTAGAGGTGGCAAAGGGGTGTGCACATGCCTGGGTGTGCCTGTGTGTGGTGGTAGAAAGGGCTGGGGTCAGACAGCTGCATATCCAGAAGAGTTTGACCTTCAGCTCAGCTCCAGTCCCAACTTAACTGACCTTGACTCAAGGGTCCCTCATTCCTCCCCAGTGGCCCGGAGCAGGACTCCAGGCAGGGGGCTGGCCAGCCTCTGGGAAAAATGACAAAGGTGGGGTGCAACTACCTACTCTTGGGGTTACAGCCTCTGTTTCTGTACTTCTTGCAGCTGCCTGTCCCCACCCCTTCCTGTAGCCCAGAGTTATTTCTTACCACCATCCTCAATGTGAGACATTTCCCCGGGGGCTTGCAGGGCAGCATCACTCAGTGGTCCAGGGAGCAGAATCGCTGATGTTGACTTCCTCTATCCAAGTCCTCCGCCCAGACACTGCTCAGCCCCCAGCCCCCGGCAAGCCTTCAGCCCCTGCTGCCTCCCTGGCTCCACCCACCATGGCTTCTGAACCACTTTATCCCCAAAGCCCCAGGTTTGTCCTTGGAGTGCACAGGGAAGGCCAAGGTGGAGACTGGGCTAGGCCTTGTCAATCACAGAGCCGGCTCTGAGTGACAGTCCTGGAGGGCTGTAATCTGGGTGTGATTCTCTCTTGTCCTCAGTGTCCTTATCTGTAAAGATAACTAAGATAGATAGACAGATGGATGCTCAAAGTTTTGCAAGGCTCAAATGAGATCCTGAGTGTTTACAAATTGCTGGAGACATGGGGAATATCTACAAGAAAATGTTCACCTCCGGCCTGGCTTCCTTTCCACCCCTTGCCCTCCAGGGACCAGTGCTCAGGCAGCTCCCGCTGCTGAGGGTTGACATCTCTGAATGAAGGCTGGATCTTGGCAACCAAGAGCATCGGAGTTTACCTTGTGTTTCTCTGTTATTTAAAAGTTGCTGGTACTCCCAACACTGATAGATAACACTGGGAATTGAACTCTCGGAGGATTATATTGTGAACTCCGTTTGGATCAATTGTTCATGACGTATAAAGACTGATTTTGAATTTGTGTAATGTAACAGTCATTCACTACCGAAGGAAAAGCATGATTTGCTGGACAGATTCCAAGTGACAAGTACAGCATGTTTAAGATTAGGAACTGAAAGTATTTAAAAGTAGGTGGACAGCATGGTGCGGTGGTATACTGTAATCCCAGTGGCTGGGGAGGCTGAGACCGGAGGATCGTGAGTTCAAAGCCAGCCTCAGCAAAAAGCAAGGTGCTAAGCAAACTCAGTGAGACCCTGTCTTTAAATAAAATACAAAATGGGACTGGGGATGTGGCTCAGTGGTCGAGTGCCCCTGAGTTCATTTCCCGGTACTCTCTCTCCAAAAAAAAAGTAGATGGACATTATTTTTCATGTTTAGAACTTCAGCAATAGTCAAAAAACTGGTCCAGAGCATGGTATTTGGAATTCATGCATCTTGCAACATGGAAAATCAACAGCTTCATTGTGCCTGTTTTCTTTCTTTCTTTCCTTTTTTTTTTTTTTTTTTCTTTTCCCCAAGCCTGGTTTCTTTCTTTCTTTCTTTTAAACATTCCTTAGTTGCCAATGGACCTCTATTTTAGTTATTTACATGCGGTGCTGAGAATCGAACCCAGGGCCTCACACATGCTAGGCAAGCGCTCCACCACTGAGCCACAACCCCAGCCCAAGCCTGGTTTCTATGATGTGTGGGGGAAGGTTTCAGACTGCCCTGTTTAAGGAGGGCTCCACACTTAACCCACTGCAGCTATTCACACACTCCATTACCAATAAAACAAAACCTAATTAGAAAGAATCAGTACTTTTTTGTTTCATTAAAAAATTATTATGATTGTCATTAATATTATTATTATTATTATTATTATTTTGGTACCGGGGATTGAACTCAGGGGCACTCGACCACTGGGCCACATCCCCAGCCCTTTTTTGTATTTATAGATACAGGGTCTCACTGAGTTGCTAAGTACCTCGCCATTGCTGAGGTTGTCTTTGAACTCAAAATCCTCCTGCCTCAGTCTCCCAAGTGCTGGGACTACAGGTGTGTGCCATCGCGCTCGGCTTGTCATTATTATTTTTTTTTGGTATCAGGGATTGAAGCCGGGGACTCTCTACCACTGATCTACCTCCCCAGCACTTTTTACTTTTTATTTAGAGACAGGGTCTCCTAAGTTGCTTAGGGCCTTGCTAAATTGTTTGAGGCTGGCCTTGAACTTGTGATCCTCCTGCCTGAGCTTCCTGCATCCCTGGGATTACAGGTGTGCACCACTACACCTGGCTAGAAATTATTTTTAAGAGCCTTTGTGTGCTTTAAAATAATTTTGATCAGAAGAATGCAAATTTCAGATCTATTATGAGCACTTTGGGCAAATTGCAAAACTCTGTTGTAATACTTTAGTATCAGTAGTTTTTCTACTTTCTGTTCCTAATCAACCAACCATTGGGGTTACACAGATAAGAATAAATGGCATTATGTAAAAGCAACTTTAAGTTGTTCAGTGATCAAAAAACATGTCATCTGTGGCTGGGGTTGTGGCTCAGTGGTAGAGCATTTGTCTAGCATGTGTGAGGCACTGGGTTTGATTCTCAGCACCACATTAAAAAAAAAAAAAAACTTATCAACTGTTGAGTGCAGCTGAGTCAGAAGCTGCCTGGGAGACTGAGCACTAAGGACAGTGGCGTGTCCTCAGCAGACACTCATCTTGCTGTAGGGGGAAGATTTCAGAATTTGTTTTAGTTTGCTTTTGGATAGCTAATATGGCTAGGTGGTTTAAAATGCAAGAAAGTGGAATTGCTAAAGTGATTGTGCATTTATAATTTCTGTAACTGTTGCCAAATTGTCCTCCAGAGAGTTTGTTCCAACTTACATGCTCAGCAGAAAGATCTGAGTGGTGTTTTGATATATCTTGCCAACTCGGGGTACTGACAGATGGTTGGTCTTTGCCAATCTGATAAGTGGAGGTGGTATGTTAGTGCTGATGTAAATATGCACTTCTCTTATCAAGGTGAAGTCGGGCATCTTTTCAAATGTTTGAGTCATTTGAGGGACTGGAGATGTGGCTCAGTGATATAGCATTTGCCTAGCATATGAAAGGCCTTAGGTTTGATCCCCAGCACTGAGAAAAAAAGTCATTTGAATTTTTTTTCTTCTGTGAATTGCTGTTTGTGTTGCTTACTAAATTTCTTCTTTTTTCTTTTTTTAAATACAGTAGCTTAAAATTTTTTAAAAAGAATTTAGACATAATACCTTTATTTTATTTATTTATTCATTTTTTTATGTGGTGCTGAGGATCAAACTCAGTGCCTCACACATACTAGGTAAGCGCTCTACCACTGAGCTATAAGCCCAGCCTTCCTTGCTTACTTTTTTTCCTGGCTGTACTAGGGATTAAACCCAGGGGTGCTTTACCACTGAGCTATATCCCTAGCACGCCCCCATCTTTATTTTGGTGGTGCTGGGGATCAAACCAGGGCCTCATGCATGCTAGGCAGATGCTCTACCACGAAGCCACACCCCCAGCCCGCTTACCTTTTTTCTATTGATGATTACAATCTTTGTTATTGACTTGTAGGAGGTTTATTTATTTATTTATTTATTTTGTATTAGGGATTATGAGCCACATTCCCAGTCCTTTTAATATTTTATTTAGAGACAGAGTCTCCCTGAATTGCTTAGGGCCTCGCTATGTTGCTGAGGCTGGCTTTGAACTCTTGATCCTCCTGCCTCAGTCTCCTGAGCCACTGGGATTACAGGCATGAGCTGCCACACTTGACTGTTTCTTTTTATATTAGGGAATAAGTTGTATCTTTATGATATTAGTCACAAATATTTTTCCAAGTTTTTGTTTGTCCTTTGACTTTGTTTGTAATAAGTTTTACTCTGTAGAAACTTAAATGTTGGTTTGGAGTTGAGTTTATCAAGCTTTATTTTATAGCTTCTAGGTTCTGTGTCATAGAAAGGCTTTGGGGTTGGGCGTGGTGGTACACACCTGTCATCCCGGCAGACCTGGGATCCCTTTGGGGCACTCTTCTTTCTTCTCAAGGCAGCCACAGGTGGAGGGGGAGCTCAAACCAGGCCCCTTTTCTCTCTCTCTCTCTATCTCTCTTTTTTTTTTAGTTGTAGGTGGACATAATACCTTTATTTTATTTATGTGGTGCTGAGGATCAAACTCCAGTGCCTCACACATACTAGGTAAGCGCTCTACCACTGAGCTACAAGCCCAGCCTTCCTTGCTTACTTTTTTTCCTGGCTGTACTAGGGATTAAACCAGGGGTGCTTTACCACTGAGCTATATCCCTAGCACGCCCCCATCTTTATTTTGGTGGTGCTGGGGATCAAACCAGGGCCTCATGCATGCTAGGCAGATGCTCTACCACGAAGCCACACCCCCAGCCCGCTTACCTTTTTTCTATTGATGATTACAATCTTTGTTATTGACTTGTAGGAGGTTTATTTATTTATTTATTTATTTTGTATTAGGGATTATGAGCCACATTCCCAGTCCTTTTAATATTTTTATTTAGAGACAGAGTCTCCCTGAATTGCTTAGGGCCTCGCTATGTTGCTGAGGCTGGCTTTGAACTCTTGATCCTCCTGCCTCAGTCTCCTGAGCCACTGGGATTACAGGCATGAGCTGCCACACTTGACTGTTTCTTTTTATATTAGGGAATAAGTTGTATCTTTATGATATTAGTCACAAATATTTTTCCAAGTTTTTGTTTGTCCTTTGACTTTGTTTGTAATAAGTTTTACTCTGTAGAAACTTAAATGTTGGTTTGGAGTTGAGTTTATCAAGCTTTATTTTATAGCTTCTAGGTTCTGTGTCATAGAAAGGCTTTGGGGTTGGGCGTGGTGGTACACACCTGTCATCCCGGCAGACCTGGGATCCCTTTGGGGCACTCTTCTTTCTTCTCAAGGCAGCCACAGGTGGAGGGGGAGCTCAAACCAGGCCCCTTTTCTCTCTCTCTCTCTCTCTCTCTTTTTTTTTCAGTTGTAGGTGGACATAATACCTTTATTTTATTTATGTGGTGCTGAGGATCGAACCCAGGGCCTCACACATGTGAGACAAGCACCCTACCGCTGAGCCATAGCCCCAGCCCCACCAGGCCCCTCTTTTGAGATGGGGTCTTGCTGTGTGGCCAGGCTGGCCTCTGACTCATGAACTCAAGCAACAATCCTCCCGCCTCAGCCTCCTGAGCAGCTGGGACCACAGGTGTGCTACCAGGCCTCACTTTTGCAGGCTGCGGCCCTCCCTGGCTCTTCAGGGAAAGCTGGAGGGAGAGGCTTTGTTGGCTACAAATGGGGAGAGGGGAGGAGACCGCGCTCTGAGCCTGTTGGGGGAGGAGAGGGTGGAGAGACTTCAAGACCTCCCTTTCCTGCCTTCTGGGCTCCAACCCTCCTGCAGCTCCTCTGTCCCTTTGAGCACCTGCCCTCGGTGCCCAGTGCCTCTTCCCCAGCCTCATCCTGAGGACTGTTCCTTCCATCTCTAGGAAGCAGCGTCCTGTCTTCAGAGAGCAGGATTTTCAAAGGAGTTCATGGTGCTCTCACTTGCAGGGTCCTTCTGAGGCCCCGGGTGACCCCAGCTGTGTGTCCCCATGGTCACGTGTTTTGTAAAATTTGTACCTTTCAATTATTTTTCTGAGTGTCCCTTCCCAAGTTGTTTGAGCTTCAGCCCTGTGGCACAGTCCAGCCCTGATTTGCAGGAAGGTAGCCACACTGTGGATTCCAGGCAGGCTGGAATTGGTGCCAGTACCATGCTGTTTTTGTTACTAGAGCTCTGTAGTATAGTTTAAGGTCTAGTGTCGTGATGCCTCCTGCTTCACTTTTCTTGCTAAGGATTGCTTTGGCTATTCTGGGTCTTTTATTTTTTCAAATGAATTTCATGATTGCTTTTTCTAGTTCTATGAAGAATGTCATTGGGATTTTAATAGGAATTTCATTAAATCTATATGACACTTTTGGTAGTATGGACAATTTGACAATATTAATTCTGACTATACAAGAGCATGGGAGATTTTTCCTTCTTCTAAGAGACTCTTGGGTGGAAAGAGGAGGCTCTGCCCAAGTCTCTAAGATCAGGCCCATGCAGCCGGCTCAGCCCTAAGTTCAGCAGTTCAGCAGAGCGACCTCTTCATCACCCTGTCACCAGGTCCTCACGAGGGCCTGGCCTGGGGCTCATGCTTTGCAGCATTAGTGAATGAGTGACCTGCCCCAGCTCTGCCTGGTGTCAGGCTGACCCTGAGGACGGACTCACGTGTCACCGCCTATCCTGGAGGACTGGGAGTTGAGGGAGGCACAGGGCCGGTCAGGGCTGGTTCCCTCCCCCAGGCCCACCTCAGCAGCCCCTTCTTCTCCACTGCGGTTGGAGGTTCAGGTGCCTGGTCATGAGGTGGGGGTCCCTGGTTCTCTCGTTTCATCCCCCTAGACCTGGTTCTGGGGACCTGAGTGAGTAGGTGTTGGGGGTCGTCCTTAAGGGAGACGAGACGTGTCCAACAAGCCCAATGTCAGGGTGGGGTGCACGTGTGAGGGGGAGTGGGGTGTGGAAGGTTCTGGAAGGGGAGGAGAAGGGGAGCAGCTCTCTGTAGATCACAAACGCTCAAGGCCCGCCTCCCCTTCTTCCCTGTTCTCTGTCATCCCTACCTTCCAATCCTTCCTAACCAGCAAGTCTTTCCAGATTGTCTCCCTGGGCGGGGCCACACCTGAGTGCCTAGTCTCCTTGGAATTTATGGATGTGGTCAGTGGTTAGCTTGTGTTCATTCACCCAGCCTGTTGTTCTGCCTCTGTAGTGCCCTCTGCCCCAGGGCATGCTGGGAGCTCCGCCTCCCAGACTCCGTCCCCTGGTAACTGTTGGCATCTGTGGAACAGTTAGAAATGGGGGGTGCGGTGGGGAGTGTCTCTCCCAGGCGGGGGTCTGGGGTGCGTGGAAACTGAGAGGCTGACGGAAGCAGCTGAGAAGGTGTCTGGAAAGCGCTCTGCTTGCTCTTTTATTTATTTATTTTTTTTTGGTACTGGAAATTTAACTAAGGGGCATTTTACCTCTGAGTTATACTCCCAGCACTTTTTATTATTTATTTTGAGACAGGGTCTCACTACATTGCTGAGGCTGGCCTCGAACCTACTGTCCTCCTGAGTAGTCAGGATTATTATTTCTTTTTAACTAAAAAAAAAAAAAAAAAAAAAGAAAGAAAGAAAAAGAAAGGAAGAAAGAAAGTTGCTGGTTATAGTTTAAAATGCTTCCATTTCAAAGGTATAAAGATTGAATAAAATTATGTCTCCACCCAATTCTGTCCTTTAACTACCCACTTCCCCTCCACTGTGGATGCAGTGGGGGAATATACATATATCTTTATGTAGACTTCCTTTTTCTGAAACAAAAATGGTCATGGAACCATTTGGGAAAACTGCCAATAACCTTAACGCTGAATTCTTGTGTACCCCAAGGCCCAGTGAGTCCTGTCCTAGGTTTCTTTCCAACAGAAACTCTTACCTGTGGTTTCTGTTGGAAAGAAGTGGTGCACACCCATAATCCCAGCAACTCTGGAGGCTGAGGCAGGAGGATCACAAGTTCAAAGCCAGCCTCAGTGACTTAGCGAGAACCTAAGCAATTCAGTGAGACCTGTCTCTAAATAAAATACAAAAAAAGGGCTGGGGATGTGGCTCAGTGGTTAAGTGTCCCTGAGTTCAATCCCTGGTACCAAATAAAAAAAAAAAAAAAAGAAAAAAAAGAAACTCACCTGTCTGCTCAGCAGAAGACTGATGCGAGAGCCCTGTGTGTAAGAGTCAAACAATGGAAACATCCAGAATCCTCCCTGATGGTGGAATGGGTAAGTCACTTACAGTACATTCTTGCAATTCTTTGATATCACACCGGAAATAAAAATGTTCCTTCTGCTTTGTGCTATAGTGCCAGTGTGCCCCACACATGTGGTGAGTGAATGAAACCAGGTTCCAAAAGGACATGTCCTGCAATTCCATTTATATAAAATTTAAATATAGCAACAAGGAACCCATCGTGCTGGGAGTCAGGAGAGCGTTTTCTGGTTTCCTTTTGGGACATTAGGAGGTCATGATGGTGGGGGGGGGGGCTAGGAGAGCAGCGTGGCCTTCTCTGTCCTGACTTGAACTGGGTACCCTGAAAATTCTGTGCCTGTCCAGGATCTACAGTGCACAGAGAGATCAGGACCAAGAAAATGGGAGTGGCCACCTTGGGAGAATGAGGCAGGAGGATGGTGAGTTCAAGGCCAGGCTTAGCAACTTAGCAAGGCCCTATCTCTAAATAAAAAATAAAAAGGGCTGAGGATGTGGCTCAGTGGTTAAGTGCCCCTGGGTTTAAACCCCAGTACAAAAAGAAAGTGGGGGTGGGGTGCATTAAGTTGGAGGAAGAGCATCCTGTTTGAGAAATGTAAAGAGCCCCACGGGGCAGAGAGGGCTGGCCAGCCGGTGTTGCTCTTGGCCTAAGCAGGCTGGTGAGATTGACGGTGGCGGTGAGTCGAGGTCTCTGTTCACTGCAGCGGACACCAGCACTCCTGCTCAATGCCAGGCCCAGGTCAGAGCTCTCTTGGGGTCTGAGACAGGCCAGCCAGTTGGCTTTACCTTCAGAGAGCGCGCAGCCTGGGGGAAGACAGACGTAACACAGAGAGGAACAGTTAGCAAGTCACACCGTGCATGCCACCAGGGAGCTCTGTGCCCGTGTCACAGAAGCCCAGAGAAGGCAGCATCTGGCTTCAGCTGGGAAGACAACAGGTGAAAGCTGCAACTTGAGGGTCAATCAGGAAACAGAAGATTGGTACAGCAGGGTCCAGAGCCCAGGGGTGGGCAGAGGCAGGGTGCTTTGGGGCACTGAATTTTCCTGGGAAAACAGTTTGTGCGAGGGGGTGGAGTAGGGATGTAGCTCAGTGGTACAGCGCTTGCAGAGCGTGCTCAAGGCCTGGTTCCACCCCCAGTGTTGGAAAAGAAAGGAAGGAAGGAAGGAAGGGGGTGAGGGAGGGAAAAAAAAAAAAGTGTGTGCAGGAAAGTTTACAGAGGTAAGACAGAAATGAACAGGGCCAGCCTTGAACTCTGAAGAGCGTGGACAGGAGCAAATCTTTCTGTCTCTCCCTTTTCCATTCCGCACATCTCCTTGCCCTTCCTCTTCCTTTCCCATTATAAAACCAGCACACACCCACTATAGTAACTTTGAAATATGTACAAACCAAGAGTGTAAACGCCGTGAAGACAAGGACACGTCTAGTTCCCCTTCCTCGCCCCAGAGCCCGTGGTGGCTTGAAAGATGCTCAAAAAAATATTTGACATTGTCGGTACTGTGCTTGTGCCCTGCGGGTGAAGTGTGGGAGAGACGGACAAACAGGGTTGTCCCTCTTGGATGCTCTGTAGATGACGAGGAGCGATGACCTGGTTAATGCTATGACAGGAAGTAGAGGCAGAAAAACCTCACCTTGTAGGAGGGAGATGCAGGGAGGGTGTCCTGAGCAACACCGGAGGAGCAGAGACGGAAGCGAAGGTCCCAGCAGGCATCAGCCGGGGCAGGAGTGTGTCAGGGAGACAGAACATTCAGGCCCAGGGATGAGCGGGCTGGCGTGTGTGTGAGAACTTGGAGTTCTGTCTCAAGGACAGTGGGGTGTAGAGGGTGCTGCAATACATTTTGAAGCAAAGGGAGTGGATCAGAGAGGGCAGGGAGGCCAGGTACGGTGGAGGACACCTGTCATCACGGCTACTGGGGAGGCAGAAACAGGAGGATGGCAAGTTTGAGGCCAGCCTGGGCAATTTAGGGAGATCCTGTCTCAAAATAAAATAAGGCAGGGGCTGGAGTTGTGGCTCAGAGGTAGAGCACATGTGTGAGGCCCAGGGTCCCATCCTCAGCATCACATAAATAAAATAAAAGGTATTGTGTCAGGGCTGGGGTTGTGGCTCAGCGGCGGGGTGCTGGCCTCGCGCGTGCGCGGGCCCAGGTTCGATCCTCAGCACCACGTAGACATGCATGCATTGCATTGTGTACAACTAAAGTAAATGGATAAATATTTAAGGAAAAAAAAAAAAGGTATTGTGTCCACCTACAGCTACAGCTAAAAAAATATTTTAAAAAAATTAGGCTGGGAGCCTCAGCAATGGCGAGGCACTTAGCAACTCAGTGAGACCCTGTCTCTAAATAAAATACAAAAAAGGGCTGGGGATGTGGCCCAGTGGTCGAGTGCCCCTGAGTTCAATCCCCGGTACCACAAAAAAAAAAAAAAAAAAAAAAAAAAATTAGGCTGGGAGGTAGCTCAGTGGTAGAAAGCCCGCTGACCATATGCAAAAAAAAAAAAAAAAAAAAAAAAAAAAGAAAGAAAGAAAAAAGAAAAAAGGGAGGTGAGATAGTGAGATAGGAGCCTGGCAGGGGAGACTTAACCTGGGGACTGAGGAGAATGCAGCCCACGCTAGGGCAGAAGCCATAGGACAGAGCAAAAAAAACAGGATTCTTGGAGTCTTCAGGAATGCACTCACCATACAGAAATGATAGCTATTTAGGGCGATGGGTATGGTACTTCTGCTGAGTTCTAGATAGTAGGGACAAAGGGCAGATGCTCTCCTGGGACTTGGCTCAGCCTGACAGCCAGCAAAAGGACTCAGATGGTCAGATACCAAATGTCTCTGGCCTCATGCAGCGGCCCCAGACAGTGCCAGGTGCATGGTGAGGTCCAGGGCCTCCCACTTCATTCAGCCTTATCACAGGGCAAGGGTGTTCTGGTTAAAGGGCCCGTCCAGGTCACAGGTCAAAGTGCACCAAAGGCCAATCAGCATTCCTAAACCCCAGGCCACCCCTGCAAGCAGCCATGCAACTAGCTCCTTTCTTTTGTTCCAGGGAGGCAGCCTGCCACTCTCTTGGGGGTCTGTCTCCCTTCCTGAGTGGAGCCTGCAGTGGGCGAATGCCTGTGCATTCATTCCTACTCTCAGGACCTGGGTTTGTTTCTGTTGTCACTGAGTCCAAGTTCCTGGTGTCTGGTATCAAGTAGATCACTGCCCTGAATGTGCCGGAATCAAAACAGGACACTGTACCTCAAAGATATGTACAAACACGATGTGTCCATCATAAAATAATAGGGCCGGGCGCGGTGGCGCACGCCTATAATCCCAGAGGCTTGGGAGGCTGAGACAGGAGGATAGTGAGTTCAAAGCCAGCCTCAGCAACTGTGAGGCACTAAGCAACTCAGTGAGACCCTGTCTCTAAATAAGACACAAAATAGGCTGGGGATGTGGCCCAGTGGTTGAGTGCCCCTGAGTTCAATCCCCAGTACCTCCCCACCACAAAAAATAGGGGTGCTGGGCATGATGGCACACGCCTGTAATCCCAGCAGCTCAGGAGGCTCAAGCAGGAGGATGGCATGTCCTTACTGAGGCTGTAACCAACCTAGTGAGACCCTGTCTCAAAATAAAAAATAAAAAGGGCTGGGGATGTCGCTCAGTGTTACCTTGGGTTCAATCCCTGGTACCAAAAACAAAAACAAAAACAAAAACCAGGGGCTGGAGGTGTGATTCAGTGGTTTTTATCAGCACCACAAAATGGATATAACAATGATAATAATAAATGACACAAAATAAAATGGAAAAGAAAGGAAGCTCTGCCTTGGGGGCGGATGGTCTGAAGGGGTGACAGAGAGTCTAGCCTGCTTCCCAGATCCTGACTCAGCTGGGGAGGGGACCCCTGGGGACATTATGTAAAGAGCTATTCAAACTTTCCCCAGCCACTATTTATTCAAATGCACAGTTTGCCTGTGGCTGGCGGCCAGCTGCGGACTGACCTGACAGACAGACGCAGGGCGCCCTGCCCTGTGCCCACAGGCTCTCCATCCCTTGCCCTCCTTTGGCCAGGCTGTTCCTTCCAGTCTGAAGGCTCGTCCCCAGCCCTGGTTCTTGGTCTTCAGGTTTTCTTCATGGTCTGTTCTCCTCCCTCGTTCGCAATGAAGCAGAAAGATTTCCTCCCTGGCCTGGAGCCCAGCGGCCCAGCCCAGGATTGCAGGAGACCTTCTCACTGTCACCTGCTTCTTACTCACTGGCCTGTGGAAATGCCCCCAGACCAGAGGCTCGGCCACGGCCACCTCCGCTCACTTTGCCTTTCTCAGGCCTGGGGTGGGGGCGGGGTGGGTGGTGCCTGCTGCAGCAGCCCCGCCCTCCTTTTGCATTTCTTTTATCTTCCTCCTGAAGCGGCAACTTCTTGGAAGCTTTGCTCAGTCCTTTAAGAGCCCCCTGATTCTGCAGGAGGGTGTGCACCCCAGGCATGCAACCCCTCCTGGACGCAGCACAACAGTAGGCTTGCTGATCACAGGCAAGTCCACCCTTGCACGCGGACACAGGTTCACGCAGGGGGAGGTGCTCAGAGGACAGAGCCTGTGTCTCAGTTCCTTATCATCACCTCCCCCCAAGCCTTGCACTCACACTGGGGGATGAGCCATGCAGACCTCCCTTCAAGAAAGGACGGAGTGGAGCTGAGCAGGGTGGGGCACAGCTGTCATGCCAGCAAACGGGGAGGCTGAGGCAGGAGGATCGGAAGTTCGAGGCCAGTCTCAGCAACATTGCAAGTCCCTGTCTCAAAATAAAATAAATAGAGTTGGGGACGTAGCTCAGTGATCAAGTGCTTGCCTAGTACGCATAAAGGCCTGGGTTCCATCCCCAGCATTGAAAAAAATAAAAACAGGACAAGCTGAAACAAAACAAACCAGGACAGGCTGCCTGGTGGTGAGGAGGGTGGTGAGCGCATGGTCCTGCTGTGAGACTTCAGGGACGCCAGGTGTAGGGTCAGGGAACAGACTCTGGAGACACCCCCGGTCTCAGGGCCCTGGAGAGCTCCTCCCTCTCACCGGGTCCATGCCTCAGGGCCTCTCTCTCCCCTGGCCTGAGGCCCGTGCTGTTCCTAGGGTGGCTGGGCCCATGGCTGACCACTGGGGGGTGAGGGTCCTGGCGCCTGGTCCTGTCCAGCCCAGGCTCCCCTGGGGAGCACTCTTCATCAAGGAGTCCCGCCGGGCTGGCCGGGAAATGGTCAACTCTGTTTCACAGTCTCACGGTCCTCTACGGGGGCCTGGGTCCACCCATTGCCCTTGCTGGGCCTGCCTCCTGCTGAGACTTTCCCAGGGAACCTCCCTCAGCAGCTGCTTCCTGGAGAACTGACCTGGGGCAGTGCCGGAGCAGGTGCAGCCGGACCACAGGGAAACCCTCAGCCGCCCCTGGGACCATCCCTGAATCTGACTCGTGTGTTTGAAGCTCAGGCCTGAACACGCACTCGATTCGACGCCGGAGAAATCACCAGTGAAGGCTTGAGTGGGGTGGAGGTCCCCGTGGTGACTTGGTAGGAGGCCAGCACCTGGAGGTGCTGGCCTTGCTGGGCGTTCCCAAACTGGGGTTCCCCGGCACCCCCACAGGAGGCCATCGAGTTGTCAATGACGGTCATAGAACTGTTTCCAGGTTTAAAAAGTCTTATGGGATAATGCATGCTTTCAGTTGAGATACAGTCGCTCAAGTTCCTTGAAAGGTTGGATGGATCTTTAGTTTCTGATGGGGCTGATGTCAGGGGAGCATGCTGTGATGGGGGCTTTCTTGGGGGCAGAGTGGTTTGACTAGTGCTGACGCCACCCACCTGCTCTTCACAGGCGTCATGGACTAGGTGGGGAGGGGCGGAGAGGCAGGTGGCTTTGGACTGTCCTCCCGGCGTCCTTAGGCAAATCAGCCTTCCCCTCGGCGCCTCCGTCTCTCCCTCTGTGAAGGGGACCGAGGGTGTCCTGGGCGCATCTGTGCAGGTGGGCGGGTCTGTGCAGGCCGCGGCGCCCAGCCCCGGGCAATGGCAGCTCCTGCGACTGTCGAGATTCGCAGTTTGCACCTGGACACCTTTTGAAGCTTGGGTTCCATGGGTGTCAGTGCCACGAGGCAGGCTTGGCGGTGACCAGCTGCACTGCCCTGAGTGACCAGCAGCAGATGAGTCTGCTCATTTGACTCATTTGAAGACCATTCATTCTGAGGTCTCCAAGCCGGAGGCCAGGGCAAACATGGGCACGAAGCTCCTTGGGAGACAGGTCAGGCTGGAAGACGGAGAATCCCCAGGTTCCCAGTCCCAGAGCCAGTCCTGGCAGTCCCGGGTGGGTGCGGGTGGGAGGTGGAAGGTCTGTCTGTCCTTACAGTCAATGTCCCAGGGATGCTCATGTCAGTCAGCCCGAAGGAGCCATCTGTGTGCAGGACGAGGTACATGGCACACCGGCAGGCTCCACAGGCCTGACCTCCCGTGGGTGCCCGAGGGCCTTTTAGACAGGAGACTGTCCCTGTGCTCCCAGGAGGCACGGAGCTGTGATCTCCCGCTTCCAGGCTGTCTGGTATTTTTTGTTGCTGTTGTTTTTGGTACCAGGGATTGAACTCAGGGGCACTCGACCACTGGGCCACATCCCCAGCCCCCCCTTTTTTTGTATTTTATTAGAGACAGGGTCTCACTGAGTTGCTAAGTGCCTCATCCTGCTGAGGCTGGCTTTGAACTTGCGATCCTCCTGCCTCAGCCTCCCAAAGTGCTGGGATTACAGGCGTGTGCGCCACTGCGCCCGGCTTTTTCTTCTTTTCTTGTTTTTTTCATTTTTGTGATCAATTCTATTGACAGAGTTTGGTGTATCGTCTGTTCTGCTAGACAATTAGATGTATTTTAGTGAAGAGAGGATAGCAGAGATGGGGATAAAAGGGAGTAACATCACAAAATAAATTCCATCCCTGAAGTGGTTACTAGTATAGAGTTGATTGAAAACACAATTTTTTTTTTTTTTTTTTTTTTTTGTGGTACCAGGGATTGAACTCAGGAGCACTCGACACTGGGCCACATCCCCATCCCTATTTATGTATTTTATTAGAGACAGGGTCTCACTGAGTTGCTTAGCACCTCGATAAGTTGCTGAGGCTGGCTTTGAACTTGAGATCCTCCTGCTTCAACCTCCTGAGCCACTGGGATTACAGGCATGCGCCACCCTGCCTGGCCACCCCCTCCTTCCTTTCTCTTCTTCCTTTCCTTTTCCTTTTCCTTCCTCCCCTCCCTCCCTCCCTCCCTCCCTCCCTTCTTTCCTTCCTTCCTTCTTTCTTTTTTCTTTGCAGCAGTAGGAATTGAACCCAGGGGCACTCTACCACTGAGCTCCATCCCCAGCCCTTTTTTATTTTGAAACAGGGTAAATTGCCGAGGCTGACCTTGAATTTGCAGTCCTCCTGCTTCAGCCTCCCAAATTGCTGGGATTACAGGTGTGTGCCACCACACTCCCGCAATTGTTTGTTTTCTTCAATTCGTTTCCATGGCTAGGTGTTGCAAGTGAGTGGAGGGTGGAGTAGGTACAGTCAACAAAGATAAAGGAAAAGAAAGAAAGAAAGAAAGAAAAAAGACTGTATAATCCTCAATCTGTTAACTTGAGGATGAGGTCCTAGACCCAGCATTGTCACATGGTGAACAAGAATCCTGCTGTTGAGATATTTTATTTTATTTTATTTTTTGGCTGTACTAGAGATTGAACTTATGGGTGCCCTACCACTGAGTACTTGTTAATTTTTTTTTTTTTTTTTTTTTTTTTGGCACTGGGGATGAACTCAGGGACACTCAACCACTGAGCCACATCCCCAGCCCTAATCTCTATTTTATTTAGAGACAGGGTCTTGCTGAGTTGCTTGGCGCCTCGCTTTTGCTGAGGCTGGCTTTGAACTTGCGATCCTCCTGCCTCAGCCTCCCGAGCCGCTGGGATTACAGGTGAGTGCCACTGCGCCTGGCCCAGCACTTGTTGACTTTTATCTGAGAAAGAGTCCAACTAGGTTGCCAAGGCTGGCCTTGAACTTTCGATCCTCTTGCCACGGCCTCCAGAGTCTCTGGGATTACAGGTGTGCCACTGTGCCTGAGACTTCTAATACACAAGAGTGGCAGCAGGGCCCCTGACCCACTTTCTGGGTAAGATACCCTGAACGACTGTCTCAGAGCCTTGTTTATCTTCTTCTTCCCTGTGCACAAGGAAGGGACAATGGAGACGGGGTTCCCATTCGTCCCCAGGGCAGCTCTCGGTAGGACTAAAAGCTCAGGGGATGGGTCTTACCCCAGGCCCAGTCCTCATCCTAGGGAGGAAAGGTCTGGACGCAAACCTGTGGATAGTCTGGTGACATCTGGGGTGGCATTATCATCTCTCTGTGCTCTCTCTCTGCTTCCAGACAAACCTCTTTGTCCTCACTGCTTAAGTTCTTTAATGCCCCTCCTGGCTCCAGGCCTTACATGTTCTCAGATTGCTACTTTCCATTCTCAACCTCTCTTCCCACTTTTCAATTTCCCTCACTGGGTCTTTGCCAAGCATGTTGACCACTAATTCACAGGACCCAAAGCAACAGGGCCAAGTGACGCTGGACTGAAACCTCCAAAACTGTAAGCCAAAATCAACCTTCCCTCTTTTTAAGTCGATTGTTTCAGGTATTTTATTACAGTATGGCATAGCTGACCAACACCCTGGGGAAGTCAGTGTACAGGAGCCAGAACTACATGATGGAATCAGAAGATCTGACTGAGTCTCGTGTTCTAAATCACCCTGAAATATAGAAGTTGTATATTTCTTTTTTAATCAGGTCAGAAGAGACTTTCCCCTTTATTATCTCTTCTAATTTTCACATTAATCCTGTGGTTACCTGGGCAAGAAGCCCTATGGTTTCCTATTTGCCTTTCAAAGCTGGGTGCGGATGAGCCCTTGTCCTGTGTGAGCCCTTTGTGGACCCTCCCCCCAAGTCAGTGATTCTGTCCTGGGGCCTGGGTGGCCTCTGAGTCTGTCCTTAGGTCCTGTGGTCCTCGCGACTTCCCATTTTGCATCCAGGGCCATGACCTCTCATTGTCTCTTTGGGTGCCCAGGGCCTGGCACAAAGTCGGGCCTCAAAGGCTGTTTTGGAGGCACTGAAGGACACCAGCTCGTCCACATGGGGCAGGCTCTGTCTGGATTCTGTCCCCCCGCTCAGCTAGCTGGCCTACCCTGTCTGGCCTTCTCTGGAAACTCGGTGGGGTCGGGGCATTTGTGTCTTATGGTCTCTAAGGACAGTCTTGGGCAAGGAAGACCCAAGGTGAAGCTCTGGGCACCCTTCCCGTGGCCGCCCCCCTTGGGCGCTCGTCCTAGGACAGCAGGTCCACGCACCCGCCCTGCCCGCGGCCAGGTGCCGGCATCCCTCTGCAGGTGCCTGGCCCAGGGCCGCCCGTGGGTGCTTCCTGGTTGTCGGGTGCTGGTTCCTGGCCTCTCCCTCTCCCTGCAGGTGAGCAGGCGAGGGTCCCGCCCCAGCTGCCCCAGCACCTGCAGCCACCGTTACCTACCCAGAGGGTGTGGTTCTGGCCCCAGTGCTGGGGTGCCCTTCTGCGCGGGAGGACTGGGGGGGAGCTGGCAGCAGCCAGGACGGGGCAGTTGGTGACAGAGAGCCAGGCAGTCCCGGCTCCTCCATGTGCTCCTGTGACACCAGGCAAGCCCCTGCCCTTCCAGGAGCCCCAATGTCTCCCTTGCCAGTGTCAGACAGGGACAGTCACAGTGGCCACCTTGTTAGGTGGCGGAAGGTCCAGTGAGGAGATGTCAGCGGGGGCCTGGCCGAGAGGCCCGGGGTAGCAGGTGTTATTTTTTAAATTTTTTAAAAACATTTATTTATTTGCTTTAGTTGTGCACAATGCGTTTATTTGTACGTGGTGCTGAGGATGGAACCCGGGCCGCGCACATGCGAGGCGAGCGCTCCACCGCTGAGCCACAACCCCAGCCCAGCAGGTTTTATTAAGATCATGTCTGAACACTGATGCCGTAGGAGGGGCAGGGGGAAACCTGGGCAGGACCCCAGGGCATCTGTGCCAGGGCCCCAGCCTAGAGCGAGCCCAGGAACTGCCCTGGCAGAAGGGTCCCCGGCAGCCCCGTCCCAGGCGCTGGCTCCGGCTGTGCTGTGCTGGTGGCTTCCACCAGACTGGACCGGGGATCAGGGGCTGGGCCTGTGCACAAGCTCCCCCTGGGCTGCAGAAGCCCCAGCCCCAGCCCCAGCCGGGCCTCCTGGTGAGGAGACGTGCCCACCTGGCTGGTGCAGGCCGGCCAGGCCCGCCGCGGCCACGCCCTGCTGGAGAAGGACATCGCGTCTCCCTCTGGGCTTCAGCCTGGCCCGCGCCCAGGGTCCAGGTGCAAGGGTGGAGGGTCAGGCCAAGGGAGGAGACGGGGATGTGGGCACCAGCCCTGGCTCTGCTCCTGGCCAGCGGGGCCACCTCACCCGGGCGAGCTCACCCTCACCAGGCCTTTAAAGCCGGGTCCTTTCTGCTGCGGACATCTGCTCTGAGGGTTAGGGTCCAGGGGAGGACAGAGACAGAGGAGGCAGGTGACAGCAGGCACCCAGAGGGCCTCAGGCACAGGGTGTGATGACAGCTCTGAGGAGGTGACATCCTGCTAAGAGTGCGACACCGCGGGGGAGGCAGGGCTGAGGGGTCTCAGCATGGCGGTGCCAGGAGGCCCGGGCGCCAGTCGCCCCCAGACCACCCTGGAGGTCCACGGCTGCGCACAGCCCCTCTCGGGACCCAGGCCCACCCGGGTTCCGCCGCAGCCCTCCGGGTGCCTCGCTGCTGCCTGGGGACCAGGCCCTGCAGCCACCGGGCTGTCTCTCCACTCTCCCTTTCAGTTTTCATTTCGGGTCACTCAGGAGCTGTGATTTTCCTACGGCTGAGTCACCCGGAGGAGGACAATAAAGGAGGTGATTAAGAGCTCCTGGGATCCCCGCCTCTGTTTACAGGAATGCAGACGAGGCCCAGAAGCACCTGGGCGAGCCAGGCAAGGGCCTCTGCAGGGCCTGGGGGGCGGGGTGACCGTCCCCTCACCAGGTCTCCTCCAGGCCCCCCAGGGCCCTCCAGCCAGCCAGCCGGGCCCCTCAGGAAGGGGCTGCCTCTCCCTCAGACTGCGGGCCCCCTGAGGCCTGCACAGCTCTCATTGTCTGTCCCTGCCCCGTGTAGACAGGGACGCTGGGTGCCTCGCAGAGGTCACGGGACCCAGGGCTGGAACAGAGCAGGTGGCCTGCCCTCCCCGCGGGTCTGTCCTCACCTAGGAGAGGCGACAGCCCACGGAGCTCCCACTTCTAGTTGCACTCTGCTCTTTCCTTACCTCGGCCAGACCTCAAAGGGTCACGACCCTTGTCCCCCACCCGTGTGCACCCTCCCCCCCCCCCCCCGCTCCCCTCCTCTAACCTGAGACACTCCAGTGCCCGCTGACCCGGGGGCAAAGGTGGCAGATCTGGTTACCGCTGGAGAAACCAGTGCAAAGCATACTGGCAGGGCCAGGACTGTCTCCCTCCAGCCTCTCCTGCTGGCCTGACCCATGTCCACCCGGGCTCTCCCTGGGCTGGTGGGAGCCAAGAGCCAGCAGGAACTGGCAGGAGGGAGAGGTCACAGGAAGGACTTGCTGGGAATGAGAGGTCACCACCAGCCCCTCAGGGAGGCCTCAGCTTCTCGGGTCACTGCCCTGGGGTGGCTTGTCATGGGACTCCAGTGTGACCCTTTTCCAGTTATCCCCATGGAAAGAGGAGTGGGTCACCAAGGAAAGAGGGGAGGAGGGTGGGGTTCCCTGTGACCCTCAGCTCTTCCTCTCTCCCTCTCCTTCCCCTGTTGCCAGCCCTCTGCTTCCATCCTAACCCACTCACTGGATTCAGGCCCTCCGTGGAGCGTGGACAGCTGGGGGCCTGCACATCCCACCTAGGAGGCCTTGATGTGCCCAGGGCTGCCACCCTCCTGGGCATCACTGAGTGTGAGTGCCCGTGCGAGTGGCTGGGGGTACCAGGCTCTGGGCACACCCTGAGGAAGAGATGCCATGTGAGCCCAGGGCAGCGGCTCCCTGCCCCTCCCAACCACGCAGCCACCTAGACCACCTTCTCCTTTTCTTTTTCTTCTCTTTTTTTTTTGGTGGTGCTGGGGATTGAACTCAGGGCCTTGTGCATGCGAGGCAAGCGCTGTACCAACTGAGCTGTATCCCCACCCCCATTCTCCTTTTCTTTTTCCTTTCATTGTGCCAAGGACAGAACTCAGGGCCTCTTGCACGCTAGGGGCAAGTACTCTACCCCTGAGCTACACCCCAGCCCCAAAGGAATCATCATACAAGGCGAGCCTCCTCTTACTCTCTTGCTTAAAACCCTTCAAAGACTTGCCTCCGGACTCCATAGACAGTCCCAGCCTGCCCCTCTCTCCTCTCGGGGGGGGGGGGGGGGGGGGGGGGGTCTCTCCTTTCTTTCAGTTCCACTCTTTTTGCTTCTTCTAATTTTATTTATTTATTTATTTTTTGGTGGAACTGGGGTTTGAATCCAGGGACACTAGTACTGAGTGACATCCCCAGAATTTAAAATTTTTTAACATTCTGAGGCAGCGTTTCAGTAAGTTGCTGAGGCTGGCCTTGAACTTGCGATCCTTCTGCCTCAGCCTCCTGAGTAGCAGGATCACGGGGTGCACCGGCATGCCCAGATTTTCTTCTCTTCCTCGGAGGCTTTGCAGGTGCTTCCCTCTCAGCGTGGCCACCCCCATGCTCCATCCTCACCCCCACCTCTTTGCCTCTCACTTGTCTCTGTGGGGCTTCCCCCACTGCCCAGGCCAGGGTGACTCTCAGAGCACTGTGCTGCTGGGGTGGATGGCACCTGGGAGACTCTGGCCTCCTTGGGGAGGTCCATGGCCCAGGAGAAAGCAGAGGTCCCCGCCCTCGTATCCTAAATCCCAGGGACCTGAGGGGCTGAGCGACAGTGAAAAGGAAGGGTGACCGTGCCCCCGCCAGCCCCAGGTAGCTTGTGTTTCCCTCACACGTTGCAGCAGGATTCTCTTTCCCACGGCTTCCAGCTGTTTCCTCACCCTGTTGGAACAGGCTGGGATGCTGTGATGCCTGCGTGGACAGAATGTGGTGCCGGCGCGGTGTCACCAGGTCGCTGCTGGCTTGGGAGGTAAGGGACGATCTCAGAGCAGCCGCCACGCTGTGAGGAAGCCTGGGCCACAGGAGGAGGCCACGTGGCTGCCGCCCACCGTCCATCACCACACCCCGCGGGTGAGTGCTCAGACCATGCCACGCCCAGCCTCCTGGATGCAAGCCCTCCAAGGCAGAGAGAAAAGAATGATGCAGGGGGAACAGACATGTCCCCACCAGCCCAAGTGTGGGTTCACAAGCAAAGTGAATGCCGGCGGAAGCCGTGGTTTTGTAGTATTTTGTTGTGCAACCAAAGTAACTGAACTCCTGCCCCTCCCTCCCATCCCTTCCTCATCTTGAAAAACCATTTTGGGGAGACTAGAAGAAAGGAGAGACTGAAAGGAAAAGGTGGAGGAAAAGATCACAGAGCCTTCTCCTTCCTCCCACAGAGGCCGCACCTCCAGCAAGGGTCACAGTATCAAGAAATAAAGAGGGGCTGGGGCTGGGGCTCCGTGGTGCAGCACTAGCTAGCACGCGCAAGGCCCTGGGTTCAATCCCCAGCACCACAGAAAACTAAATAAATAAAATAAAGGTATTGCCGGGCACGGTGGCGCACGCACGCCTGTAATCCCAGCACTTTGGGAGGCTGAGGCAGGAGGATCGCGAGTTCAAAGCCAGCCTCAGCAATGGCGAGGCACTTAGCAACTCAGTGAGACCCTGTCTCTAATAAAATACAAAAAAAAAAAAAAAAAAAAAAAAAAAAAAAAAGGCTGGGGATGTGGCCCAGAGGGTCGAGTGCCCCTGAGTTCAATCCCCGGTACCACACACACACACAAAAAATAAATAAATAAATAAATAATAAAGGTATTGTTTCCATCTATGACTAAAAATATAAAAGAAAAGAAAAGAAATAAAGAAGATCATACCTCTTGCCCACACAAGAGGGTAGGTGAAGACCTCTCCTTCCACAAGCAGAATGATTGACTGTTGAGGTGCTTGTGTTTGTGTCTTCAACAGCCTGGGCCTGTCCTAGTCTTGGTCCCCTGCGAGTCCTCAGCCCCAGAACCAGGCCTGTGGCAGAGAGGTGCTCCATTAATACGTGGTGATGGAGGAATGCATGGCGGACGGGTGAAACCCAGACTGTCCTCACGGGCTCTGCATTAAGTCTCCGCCACTCATTCAGAGGAAGCACCCAGTCGCTGGGCACGGTGGAACACACCCGTGATCCCAGCAACTCCGGAGGCTGAGGCAGGAGGATCGCTAGTTCAAGGCCAGCCTTGGGAACTCAGTGAGGCCCTGTCTCAAAATAAAAAAAAAAAAAAGAGGCTGGGATGTGGCTCAGTGGTAGAGCGCCCGGGTTCAATTGCCCATACTGCAAAAAATTACAATCTAAAACAGAAAATCCATCTAAAATCAGGCTGAAGATTCACTCCTCTTACAAGCAAGGACACTGAAATCCAGGGCGGGGCGGGGACTGGCCCAAGGCCTGGTGCGCATTCAGGGGCAGAGCTGATCAGGATTGTCCCCAAACTCCTCCCCAAACTCCCACCTGTGCCCTGCCCAGCCCCCCACACCAGTCCTGACTGCCCTGGCAGGGAGAGAGGGTAGCCGAGGACAAGGGCCAGTCACTGCTGTCCCAGGCACCATCTGGAGGTCCTGGTCCCCCCAGGAAACGGCAGAGGCACCCAGGGAGCCCCGTGGGCTGGGGACTGGGCCCAGCAGGAAGAGCACCTTCCGTGGAAGAGCACGGAGCAGGTGCGAGACTCCACGGGTATCTGTCGGTTGAGTCGAGTGGGACGGGCATGTCACGTGTGGAACCTGGTGAGAGCCCCGAGGGAAGGTGCCAGCAGACTGGGAGGCATGACGGCATCGAGGAGGGCCCTGGCCTCCTCCTGGGGAGGCCTCTGAGGAGAGGGACTTGAGCTGAGCGTGACCGTGAGGAGGGGTGGCAGAGGACGGCTCTGCCTGCGCCCCAGGCTGAGGGGGTGCTTCAGACCCAGGCTTGAGATGGCAGAGGGTTGAAGGGCTTGTCTGAGGTGCCGAGAGCGCTGACAGGGAGCCGGGCCAGGGAGGGGCAGAGGCTGAGAGGTGGGCAGGTGCCAGGTCAGCAGGCCTCGAGGCAATGGTGTGTGTGTGTGTGTGTGTGTGTGTGTTTACCAGGGGTTGAACCCAGGGCCTTGCACGTGCTGGGCAAACCCTCCACTCTGAGTCGCACCCTCAGTCCTTTTTATTTTGAGACAATCTAGCTAAGTTGCTGAGGCTGGCCTCAAACATGTGATCCTCCTGCCTCAGCCTCACAAGCAGCTGGGATTATCGGCGTGTGCCACCATGTCTGCCTGGCATGTTTGGCTTCTGCACGTTATCCTAAGAGTAGCATTGAGGTGTGTTCACAAGGCCAGGACAGGTCTGATCTGACCTCGTAGAAGGCTACTGGGCAGCTGTGGGAAGAACGGATGGGGTCGAGGAGGAGGATGGGGCTCTGTGACGGGGAGGTGGCAGTGGGACTGGGGAGAAGGAGCCAGAAGTCAGAGGTCAAACAACAGGGGTTGGAAGGGATTGGCTATGATGGGGGTAGTGGGGGGGGGGAGAGGAAGGGGGCATGCAGCCATTCACTTACCTGGA